>JAAGKR010000409.1:789-124805 GCA_011419295.1 Clarias macrocephalus
CTTGTCTTGCAGTAATTTGAGATCTAGTGTCATATTTTTTTAAAGCGTATGTGACTACAGCAAGTCAGTAAGACGTGCTGTTACTGCTGACAAACAAATGTAGTGAATGAAGGAAGCGAAAAGATGTAAAATAATAATAAAAAAGATAATACTAATGTCGTGATTTTTTCACTATAAATAGGCCGTATTGCCGCTCGTCTCTCGCTTATGGCCATACCACCCTGAGAACGCCCGATCTCGTCTGATCTCGGAAGCTAAGCAGGGTCGGGCCTGGTTAGTACTTGGATGGGAGACCGCCTGGGAATACCAGGTGCTGTAAGCTTTTTGTTTTTTTCTTTTTAGTTCATAATACATTGCCAATTTTCAATTAATAGATGTTCACTATAAATTACCAAAATATTTTTTTCTCAGTATCTATAATATCAAAACAATTGATATATTAAAGCATTAGGAATGAACGCCAGCACAGAAGACATCAGCCTAGTTACAATTTTTTTTTTTACTTTTTTAAAATTATTATTATTATTATTATTATTATTATTATTATTATTATTATTATGTGTAAAAAAAATCACAATATTTAAAGGGCTATATTGTCTTTTGAAGCTATGAACCGTCTGCTCACTTACTCCGTTCTTATCTTAATGTCCAGCAGATGGCGCTACAGAATACTGTACGCCAGAGAGACTTGAACGTTTACAGAGTTTTCCAAACGCAGGACGAATGGATATTTTGCTTGCCATCAGCTGTGTGTACTGCGCACAAAAAGACAGATTTGTCATAATGCTGATATAATGGTCTGTTGAGTTTCTGTGTGTTCTCAGTAAACCTGAAGACTTAGTTGGGTCTCTTACCTTCAGGCGCCAGGCTGTTGGTGATTTACACCATCTGTGCAACATTTTCTAAAACCATGGACACAGACATAAGTATCTGGTAGCTTTTTTTTTCTTCAATAATTTTTATTTTATTTATTTATTTATTTATTTTTTGCTCTGCCATGTTTGTAGATGTTTGACTTGATATATGATTTGTATAGCCGGGATGTCCACTTTTGTGTTTGCAGTTTTCTGTAGGCTACATGCAAGCACTCTTTTCCCAAAACCCAAACACAGTCCAGCAACTGCTCAAAACAGATTACCTTTATTTTCTTTACCACAAGGTTTCACATGTGATTATTTTGCCATTCTTTCTCCTTCCACGGCACCTGCTGTTGTTTTCTGCTTCACGTGAGCGCTGGTGTTTCCAGGGAGAAAAGCAGAGGCAGTAAAGTCGCTGCGAAGGAACAAAGACAGATTGAGATAAGAGGCGAGAGGGCTGAATTGTGTGAGGCGCCTCACATGGACTGCCAGGTGGGAGCTGTCAGAATGGAGCAGGCTCTTTTTGAGGATATAACCTTTTGTATTTCCTGTTTTATTCACATTCAAGTTCTAAAGTAGACAAATAATAGCCACTGTCAAGTATTTTTAAAAACTGTTCATTTATTTATATATACACACACATACACCATGTGTGTATATAGTGTGTATGTATGTGTGTATATATATATATTATATTTATGTATTCCTGAAACACTCATGGAAATCTAATATTTATGCTTAGATAACATAACATGCAGTAGGATTTGAAACAAACTGGCAATCCCAGAAACTATTTACGATTAATTTTCTGTAACAGTAGCTTTGACTGCCTAGTGCTGACTAAAATGTAAACCACATGATGATATTAATGTGTTTGTTCAATACGTTATTGTCTCTGTAGTAACAGAAAAATGTTTCCTCTATCGCTGAGAGACTGCTGGACGAAATCCTAACAATGCCATAGGAATTTATGACTGGAAGTAAAATTGGCTGTGCACATGTTACATGGTTAATTTTTTTTCTCCCATGTTAGTCACTGCAACACTGGGCATCTGTGAGTTGAACTGTGAGTTCATATACGTTGAAAACAACACATAGTGTGTAATGCTCCTGTGTGATGCAGCATGAACACCACTAGAAAGAAAAAAATTTAGCTGTCAGGCTTCACATGTCTCAGAGGAGTCAAGTATTAGCCTTTACTCTCCATGGTTGGTAGCTGTTGTATGATGTGGAAGGGAATTGGTAAATGACAAAATGGGAGAAAAAAATATCACAATACATATGGTGAATATTTCAATTCTTTAACATTTTTAGAAGGTGTTCTCAATGTCAGCACTGCAACACACAGTGTGGATGGAAAGTCTTACAACAACAAACATAAATATAAATTAATCTTTAATAAATGATATTTAATTTAAAAAAATGTGATAAAAGCTGTTAATTAAGCAATATCGCACAAGAGGGAGTGCTGTATTGCTGGATATCAGCACGGTTGTGATGCGGTCATAGGCATTACAGCCATGCAATATCCAGCAATACAGAATATCGCAAGTAGACAATATTGCTGTTACCGGTTCTGTAAACACCCTTTATTATCAATAGATTATGATTTGTTTCTCTTTTCAACCAGTTATTTTGCCAATACATATCCTTCCACGCGACCGACAGTTAGTGTAATTAGCATGTAACTTTTTACCAGTATTATAGCCATGAGGTAAGAAGAACAAAACATGGAGGTGGTGGACAGTCCTGTAAATCATGTAAGTTACTCTTTATATTTTAATTAGGGGTAAGGCAGTGGTTTGCAATTCAGTCCTGTGTTATGAGCTGTGTAGCTTTGTAGACATAACGCAGACGGTTCACAGACATTTTGTGAATAACTTTGAAGCAATTATTAAGGAGTCAAAGTGACCCAGGATGATCTAATGTTATCAAATGTGTTTTCTTGCTACAAGTGCTTAGTGTTAATGTCTATCACCACTCATGGAATGCCTCTCGTTCAATCAGATTTCTCAGTCGGAACTAACTGATGTATAAAAGAAAATTGTTAACTTTCATGTGGTAACAGTGTTACATAACCCGTCCGTTGACTGTTATCCTGTAACATCACAATCCTCATGTTTCAGGGCTTAATTATGATGCTTAGAGACCATTCCTACTGGTTTTGATTAGGCTTCATTGAAATTCTGTCCCAGTTCACCTTAAAATGCACTCACTGGCCACTTTATTGGCAGCATCTTGCTTGTATTGGGCCGTTCCCACTTTTGAATGCAGAAATGCCTTAATTCTTTGTGGCTTAGATTCAACACTGCTGGACACATTTCTTTCCAGGATTTTAGTCCAAATTGACATGATAGCATGACGCAGTTGCTGCAGATTTGAATCACTTGTTTGAATCACCTGGATGTGAATTCTCCTGGTCCACCACATCCCAGATGTGCTCTTTTGGATTGAGATCTAGTGACTGTGAAGGCCATTTGAGTACAGTGAACCAGGTTGGGATGATTTTAGCTTTGTGATGAGTTATTATGCTGGTCACAAAATGATGGACATGGTCAGCACCCTGTGGGATTTAAATGATGCTCAAAAGTGGCCCAAAATGTGCCAAGAAAATATACCCCATACCATTACACCACCAGCCTGAACTGTTGATACAAGTCAGGAAATTTCCATGCTTTCGTATGCTTTTTTTGTGCCAATTTCAACCCTCCCATTGAAACGTCACAGCAGAAACCATGACTCACCAGACCAGGCAACGTTTTCCATTTTCTGTTATCCAATTTTGGTGAGCCCATGTGAATTGTAGCCTTGATCATATGTTCTTAGCTAACAGGAGTGGCACCCAGTATGATCTTCTGCTACTGTAACCCATCTCTTTCAGTGGTTGATGGGTTGTGCATTCAGAGATGCTCTTTGGCATACCTCAGTTGTAATGAGATGTTATTTGAGTTACTGTTGTTTTTCTATCAGCTCAAACAATCTGGACATTTTCCTCTGACCTCTGGCATCACAAAGCTTTTTTTCACCCAGAGAACTGCTACTCACTTTTTCAGACAATTCACTGTAAACCCTGAAGATGGTTTTGCATGAAAATCTTAGTACATCAGCAATTTAGAAAATACTTAAACCAGCCTATCTAGCACCAACAACCATGCCATAGTCAAATCACATTTCTTCCCAAGTATGAGTTTGTGCAGAGTGTGGAGTAATAAGATGAATATGGTTCTGAAGATACTAAGACTACGATGTCCAGAAATAGATTGGCTTAATGATGGTGGCCATCGGAGCCAAGCCAGATTTATTCAAATGCTTTGGTTCTCCAAATTCCTGGCTAAATTTCACATTTGGTCTTCTATGCATATAGGGTGTATGATAATACTAGTAATAATACTAAATTAGTAATTAGTAATAATACTGAATTAATATACAATACTGTATAATAATTTAGTATAATATTAACATTATGTTAAATTATGTCAGAATAACCGTTGATTATTAAAGTATCGTTTTAGTATTAAACATATACATATATTACTTATATTACGTCAATAAAAATAAAATTAAAGTGTTACTACACAAACAGCTTTTTAATGCATCATTACTGTTTTCCTGGTAGTCGGTTATCCAGGATATACATTATAATGCATATCATGTTTCAAAGTATTGTAAAAAAAAAATAATAAATTGTCATATTGCCATGCCCACTGTACAATTTAAAAACATCCATTAGTTTTTAAAATATAATGGTTATGAATCTGCTTTCATATTAAATATCTGCAGGTGAAAATACTCAGTTCTGTAATTACAAAAGCAAATATGCTTCAGAACATTCTGGTAGGCCACTATGTTCTTGAGATGGCTTTTTTGCCAGTAAATCTGTTTATACTTCATCCTTTTTCAGTAGTAAAGCAGTCAGTATGTACTGATTCACACAACCACAGAACATGGCTGCCTTAAAATGGCATAGCTTTGTGTCCGGTTAAAGGGAACTGACGGATTCACCAAACACCAGGCCTGACTGATAGTAAACATGGACTGTGATGAAGCCAACGTCATGTGCTTCCCATTAGCCTCCCCACCAGTCGTCAGTATGACAAGCAGCTCTTCTGTCCGCAGAAGAAAGAAATGATTGTCATTGTCATCCTCCTTCACTCAGCAGCACGAGGTCAGAGGGTGTCAGATAGAGATTTGCTTTAAATGAAAAGAAGAATCCAGGCATGGGCTTGCAGTGCAGTTGTTCCAGTTCTCTTCATTGTTTAAATGCATATCACAGGCTGTGTATCTCTAATCCCCATGGGTTCATATTGGAAGAGAGAGTGGTGGCACAGCATTAATAAGACTGTATTAGTATTCTTTCTGCTCAGCCCAATCTGTCAAAGAACAAGACTTGCACTTTCAGCAACAGAACAATATATACCTGCTTGTGTCCTTCAGTGACCAGGCGCATTGCTTATCTAAAGCATACACCTGCAGGGACACAATGGTCCTTTCTTTTTGTTCGCTCACATTTACAAGAGCATGCCCACCCACATGCTCTTAATAATGTTCAGTTACATTTGGCAAATGAAACTAAACACATTGTACTGAAAGCTTATGCTTTTCTGCAGTGTAATTTATCTTCTTTCTGTATTAGGAATTGTAATCTCACCAGATCAAGCTTCCAGCATGGCCATCTGCCAGTCTGATATGTTGCTACAAAATAAAGACCATCTATCTATTGTGTGGAGGATATTCAATCATGTGCAGTGGCATGTGCAGGGTACCCTCTCTCTCTCTATTTCTCATTCTCTATCTCTCTTGCTTATGGGTCATACCACTTAATATACAAACCCCTGCCAGGTTTGACAGATTTTGGACCAGACAGGGGATGATTCATCACATCTTACTGTCTACTCCATCTACCACGTGAAAGCACACATACTCAACGTG
The DNA here is from genome assembly GCA_011419295.1 of Clarias macrocephalus. Lineage (NCBI taxonomy): Eukaryota > Metazoa > Chordata > Actinopteri > Siluriformes > Clariidae > Clarias > Clarias macrocephalus. Next base: position 6,576 of record JAAGKR010000409.1, read on the forward strand.
CTGATTGACAATACCCAATCTGAGCAGTGAATGTCCCCATTCAGTTACATAACAGTACCACTCTAAATTCTTGCATTTTACTCTGTGTTCTCTGCCTAGTGAAAGGACCCAGGGTCAGAAATGCAGTGTACTCATGCAATCAGTCTTTCGACTTTTAATCTGTAGCAGATTATGTCAGCAGTTTGGTCCTCCAGGTAGCTAATTGTTTTATACCCCACACTGATTTATAGACGGCATGTCTAAACATAAACAAAGTGCTCCTGAATCAGATTCTAGTTGGGCTCAGTGTCAGCACTCATTTCTCTTTTGCCTAACAGAAAAAAGGAATGCAATAAGGAGAGAAGTAGAGGAAGGGAGGGAAAGTGCTCATGGATTTAGAAGCAGTGGTGCATGGAAAAGTAGTGAAGTAAATTAACTGCAACATGATAATAAAAAAAAAGTCTGTCAGTGACAGTAATGAGTTTTACCTCCTCAAATCAGCAACATTTAACAGACAACCGTTGCCCCCATCGTAATGATCTCTCTTTATAGCTTGTGTTTTACAGTAAAGCCTGGCTCTGTTCCCATTTCACTGTGGACTTGATGTGAATGAGTGTTATTGGTTTGCCAGTACCACCGCTAAAAGATGAAGGTAGTAGTTATCTCAGTTATTACTTGATTTGTCAGATGAAAATGACTAAAGCAGTATATCACTGCTCTCTTTCTACATATTTGCTGAATGGAAAATGATTGATTATGGTTGTATTTAAATATTACACATGCATTAATGGAGTTAATTAAATATCTTCATTGAATATAAAATAAATCTGCCTGCAACTATGCCTTTATTACCAGCATTGTAATTAGATCATTTGAACATCTTTCTTTTTTTTTTTTACCTTAACTTAGAGACCGAAGAGAATACACTGATTCAGAGACTTTTTTCTTTGTCATTTTCATGCTTTTAAAATGAAAGGCCACGCTTTAACTACCTAAGATATATTATGTGCTTAATATGCCTCTCAACAAGAGAAGAATGTGTAAAAAGAAATGATTAACTGAATAGGCAGACAGGTTAATGATGAATAAAAAGGGAATGAGTGAGATAATGACATGCAGTATACAGAAAGAGAGAGAGAGACAGAGAGAGAGCAAAGAATCATTTAAGTAAAGGTGGAGAGAAACAAATTGCATGACAGCAACAGTACAGGAACTTACTCCTGGGCCATTTATACACACACTATTATATTCACTGTCTTTCCTGAGAGAATTGGAGCCATGCTGCTTTGTTTGAGGGTGTGGAAAAGCTGCTCTGGGGGCTGCAACCGTGCATGTGTTGTGAATTTCTTGTTCTTTTGCCATAGCGACAGATGTACATAAATACAAACTCTGAGAAAAAGGACCAAGGGACCTCATTATTCAAATTTCAAGGGAATTTATATTTAAAAAAGCATTCACAGAGTGTCTATGTAATTAACTCACATACAGTAGTCCTCAGTACAGTATGCATGTGTTTTTCAAAAACATGTTGGCATTATTTTTAATAGGGTTCCCTGGAATATTGGACAAGAAAGACATCTTAACTAAGCTGAGTTGTTGTAGACCACATAGCAAAATAGCAAAATAAGACATTTGGTGTTGACATATTTAAGATAAAGCAATTGAATGAGATTGTGATATGAGCTTTATGCTGTTACCTGTAAATATTCAGGTTGGTCCACAGGTGTAATCAAGGGACATACTGAAAAAAATGATTTGTTTTCCTTAAGTACACCAATGTCAAAGTCCAATATCAGTAATAAAAATTCTGTTACAAACCCATCTTAAATGTTCAGCTATGGTTAAGGATTATTATGGGAGACTTATAAAATATAAACGTTTGTCAACTATACTGTTATGATGGATGTAATTTATCTCCTCACTAACTTGTACCGTGCCTTAACATCTGGTTTTAGGTGTGGATGATTGAGAAAAATGTTTTTTTTTTTGGCTTTTGATGGTTGCTTGGTCAGACATTAAAGGTTTATCATGAAAGCTGCAGGATTAAAATTTAGTGTTGATTCTTTATGTATTTCATAAATGCTTACCTTTCATGCTAAACCCATTGTGTTATATCAGAATAAATCATTGTGTGTTGTTTTTGACCTAAATATTGAGAAGGATAGATAGATAGATAGATAGATAGATAGATAGATAGATAGATAGATAGATAGATAGATAGAATACTTTGTTAATCAAAGGGAAAAAATTATACAACCAATAGCAACAAGCAAAAAATGCAGTGAGAAAGGGGTAAAGAAAAAAAAAACCTAAGATACCCTGTTTACAATTTAAGGTGCACTAATGAGATAAAAACTAGTGTAAAATAATATAATGTTGCTATGTACATGTGCATGATGATTGCACATCCATGTGAGAAATCAGGTAACTGTACATGAGATGAACCAGCAAGTTAATATAGAATTAATATTAATAGAGACAGAAGCCAGTACGTATTATTATTATGGGATGCTATTCAGAAAAGGTATTATGTGGTTTGAAAAGTAGCGTGACTTCAGCGTTCTTCTGAGTGAGCTCTGATTGGCTGCTCGGTACAATGGGCGTGGTCTAATTTCTCCCTGTTTCACCTCAGTCACAGCCAAAGCGGTAAATAGACTGGAGGACGCACCGAGCAGCACAGCGCGCGAGCAGGCAGGTGTGCGCGTGCGAGTGAATTGCTGAGAGAGTACAGCGTTACGACTCTTCAAAAGCAAGAACTGATCAGATCCACATCAATGATATAATCTAAGCAATCCTGCGGACGCAATGAGGGCGGGAGCTGGTGGACGCAGTGCGCTTTAAAAAAAAGAAGAAGAAGGTAAGCAGACGTTTCACTTGAGCGCATGGGTGCGTGTGATTTGTCTCAGCTGGCAGTGAAGGCACATTGAGTTCCCAGCGCGGTTGCTGGTATCGGAGACACGAAGCTGTTATTTCTGTGCTGGGTAACTCGTTGTGTTGATTTTGCAGAATGTATACACAAAGGTTGTGTTCTTCTGTTTTGTTGTGTTGACATGAACATGTACATGAAGCTGTGCTTTTAAAAGGGAAGACGTCCAATAACAGGAATCATAAGTGTCCATGGCATGTCGGGATCCTTTGTGTCAGGGTGTTTCTGTTCGCTTTTGCACAGGAATTGCACATATTCAAGGTTTTCAACGCTGCAAGCACACGCACAGGGAAGGGTCATAAAGACAGACTTCGAGTTACAGAGCTATCAGATCAGCACCTTCACTGATCAATGCAACTGCAAATCCTGACAAGCTGATCAATGCACTGCTCCTCTGATTGAAGGAAGTCAATGGCTCTATTTCCAGAATCACTAAGAGAGGTGAGCAAATGATTGAAGTAACAGTATTTGTAAGGAAGACTGGAGTCTTGAGATGATCTCAGCTTCAAATGTCCACATCATGTTCTCTATGTTCCTCAGGGGAAGAGAGTGTTTTGTGAACAAGCCGTGTTTGACTTCACACCTTGTCATTATTGCAGCCTGACATTCGCCAAGCAGTTGGCTGAGAGGGAGGTGTTATGCTTGTAGTGTGCTCTCATTAGCTTGAGTTTGCACAACGAGCCATTGCATAGAGCTGCCTGTGGTATTTGTGTAGAGCCAGAACAAAAATGAGCTTAGTGATTCCAGGCAGACATGCTGACTGAAGACGATGCTGCCATTAATGTGCTACAAGTCCCCATGAGCTATGTGTGCGTGTGCTCGCACACATACAGGTTGAACAGAAACAGCAAGTAGACCAGCACTAACAGGGCCTCCAAGGTCTGCTCTAAACCTAATTACAGACAGAGGTTGCTGTCCATGGTTGCACATTCATGCCGGGAAGCCAAATAGTAAATGTTGAAAGGCTTTGTTAGAAGTAGGATATCATCTATATTACTCAACTGTGATTTTTTTTTTTTTGCACTTCTTTTCTGTGCTTCCACCCTATGCCTAACCTGAATACTCAAAATTTGCTGTAATTTCAGATGTCAGTTACTGAAAAAATCAATGACTAATCCTAAAACCTAGTATTGTTCCTCGTGTAAGGCTGCTACTCAGGGTTACAATAGATTTCAGAAAACACAATGGATCTTTCAAGCGTACTTTTTTCTTCCAGGAGCTTGTAATATGAGCTGACATTTATAGTCTTGTTATTGAAAGAGTGGCGCGATCAGTAAGATGGAGACAATAACATTGCATGTTTGAATCTGCAGGCCTCACTGAAGATCTCTCCTTGTTACCAGTTGGCTGTTCAGTCACAGAAAGCAATTTTGTTCTTTCTCGCTCTCTCACGCTTTCTCTCTCTGCGCATTCTCTTTCTCTTTTTGTCTCAAAATTCAATAAAATTTTATTTGTATAGCACTATTAACATTGGTCATTGCCACAAAGCAACTTTACACAATGAAAAAAAAATGAATTAGAATATGCATGGAAAAAAAAGGTAGACTATAAATATCAAATTGTCCCTGAAGAGCAAGCCGAGGGCGGCGGTGGCAAGGAAACACTCCCTGAGATGACAATAGGAGAAAATCTTGAGAGGAACCAGACTCAACGGGGAACCCATCCTCATTTGCTTTGAGGCTGAAAGACAGACACACAAAACACGGTGTGCACTTTAGTTCCACAAATCACTGAACAATTCTAATACAATTAGAAGAGAGGCTTCACAAAGCTCAAAATAACCACAAAATATTACATCTTTGCCTGCTGTATTGCATCCTCGTTGTAGCTGCATCATCATCCATGTTTCACTGTAACTGGTAGTGTTAAGAGAACAACATGGGTCCTAAAATAGACTTCTGTTTTGGTTCAGTTTTCTTCCTAAATTTAGATACACACACGCAGTGTAGGATATGCTTTGTACAATCAAATTGTATCTTTTTTTTTTTTTAAAGGTCTTAACTATATTTTAATTATTTAAATTGATTTAATGCAATCTGTGCAAGGCTGTTAAAAACAGTAACACTGACTATCATTTTGTATATTTATGAAATCTATATACCACACTTTTGCATTTCATATTGTAAAGCTGGAGTGGCTGTATAGCCTCAAGAACCGTCAGTGCAAAATCAATGAAGTCATTAGAAATGATTGTAACCTGCAAAATGCTAGGCAGAGAATCTGCCATTGATTTGTTGGTTAAGAGATGCTTGCAGTGATGATGGCTGTGGTGAGAGAGGGATAGAGGAGCAGCAAACCAGTGGTCTGATGAGCAGTGGTAGGGGGCGAGGGGGTGGGGAGGTTTGAGTTGTGCTTAGCCAATTCTGCACGCAGAACCTGCAAGTCCTTGTGTATTATTGCACAATGACTTGGCTTGTGAGATCTTTGTTGTGTAGGGCTGCAGCAGGCAAGAATAAACCTTAGCACAGCTGTTTAGACTGAAATAGTTTAGTGTTAGACGCAGACTTGTGATATATTTGACAGACCCAGAGGTTCACTCAAGTGTAGATACAAATAATTACTGAAAAAAGACAGAAATAGTGTGTGTTTACAAGAATTCTAATACTCATTAATAGTGTAACTGATAGATTAATCTAAAAGCTGGTCAAGGCGTTTAACTGAATGATGTTGGTCCAATTAAAACATTTGTCTAATCAATCATTTAAAAAAGAAACAATAAATAGATGAGTATTTACCCTGCAAACTTTTGATACCAATTATTTTCACAATCAGAACCTCTGTATTTGCATCTCATTTGCAGAAAGTTTGGATGACGTGCACGTGAATACACTAGCGAGGGCAAGTTTGATTTAATTGACTGAGTTGATCTCTTCAAACTGTTGGTGTATCCCTTCAAACGAATATTTTACTGTGACAGGCTGCGAAGTGCCTTAAGATACCATTTAAAAATTGGTCATTTATGAAACAACCTCTGCAGCAACCTCATTTCCCCTCCCGTCTGTTCCAAACACTGATCATTCAGCATCACTAGTATACTAATCACTAGCCTGATCATCTGTCATCATCTACACCTGTTCATGCCTAAAGTTTGATGCTTTTTATTGTTGAATGATTCATAGCACAACTGTGTGGCTCAACAAACCAAAAACATTTCTCTAAATCTGGTCAGGTAAAGGAACTGGACTGAAAATGAGAGCTGGAAAAGTCTTTCAGGAAGCCTGGTGAACAACTCCTCAAGACTATATTAACAAATACAAGCAAGTCTGGAAGCAAAATATGAAGAAATAAGAGGTGGCGCAGCACTTTTGCACAGTACTGTATGTGTATTTGTGTCCATATGCAGGTTGAACAAAAACAGTGTATATATAGACCAACATCTCAGGACCGCTCTAAATCTTATTGCAGACAGTGGCTGTTGTCTATGGTTTCACACTCATTCTCAGGCGCCAACCAGTAATTGTTTTTAAGGCTTTAATGGTAGTAGTAGTATATAGATTGTATTACTAGGCTCCGCTCTTAAACACGCTGGGTGGACCGAGCAGCAGCTGAGATCCGCAGTTTTCGAGCTGATTGTCCCAACTGGTCAGACTAAGTGCTAACATTTGACTCAGCAAATCAATTGACAACCTTTGCAATGGGTCATGGGATCCTCATAGCTACTTTTTCCTATTTGAACAAGACTGATAACACTCAGTTAATCATGTCATTTGTGCATTCAACTACAAAGCCACCAAATGGGTCAGCATGCGCAAAATGGAAGCCCAGCCATATGCTTAAGGATTATGTTCAAGGAGAAATTTCAATGTAGCTATAAAGTTTGATTAATCAGTGTGTGGTGGCCCGATGGATTAGTGGTGAGCACTGTTGCAATGCACATCCAAATTCTGGGTTCCGCCTAGGGTCTGTGTGCATGGAGTTTGCATGGTCTTCCCTTGCTTGGTGGGTTTTCTATGGGTACTCTGGTTTCTTCCCACAGTCCAGTAAAATGCAGGTTAGGCTAGTTGGTGTTCCCAAATCGTCCGTAGTGTGTGAACGATACCGATTTGATACATATCAAATCTTCCCAGATGGTGTCTATGAACATGATGTGCTGTGCATCCTGTCTCATTCACCACATTCATCTCCATTAACAAGCATTGGCAGCCTGTCAGGAGTGTGAAGTTTATTTAGTCATTGAGAAATCACACCAGTCAGTATGTTGAAGGATGATTTATTTAGCTATTTTGTCCATCAGCTCAATATAGTGTAACATTATACTAAATGTGATACCTATACAGTACAAACATACAGACAGGTGCTATGTTAAAATGATGATAACAGTGTCTCTGTAGGGGGGCATTTTGCTGGTATTGTTATGTCAGTGTTGCACCCTTTGAGGAACACATATAATTAAAATACAGAGTACAAAGTGATACTGACTGATCACCTATTCTATTCTATCCTGATAGTCATCCTGGATAATACCACTCCTATGTTCCTGTCCATTTTGCACTGAAGGGTTTGATGAATATGAAAATGATGCAAATCAAATGCTGTGGTCTTCCCTCATCCTCACGCACATCTAACCTTACATTTTTAGTGAGCTTTCATTTGATTCGTTACCTCTCTTTGTTTATTTTTTTCTCATAATATGAACAATGTAATATTACAATATATTTATGTATTTAAAAAAATATGTAAAAAATCTGCAACCTGAGTTTTTGAGGTTATTCCTCGTAGGGAGTTGTTAAATCTTTTGTGTGTTACCCTTTAAAGGGGGGTTCTAAGAGGAACCACTTTAGGACGCTCTGAACCGTTAACCCTCAGATCTTACAAATTTTCAGACTTGTACTGTATGTGTTACTTTGTATGTTTTATTTTATTAGATCTGCTCTAGCCATATTCACCAGCTTGCACCATGGCGACCACCATGTTTTGTGCCTTCTGTTACTAGTAGACACAGCCCATGCCCATTCCTTGTGATAAGGCTGACTCTGCCATTTGTGGAAACCAAATGTTTTTGTTATGTAATTTTTTGAGGAAAAAAAAAATTGTCTGGCAACTTTTTTTTCCCGTAATGCAGAAAGAAGTAAATAGCAAGCATGTTGGAACAATGTAATTTAGCAGTTCATGAGCTGGTTCGTCTTTCTTTTCTCTGTTCTCTGCTTCTGTTCTGGTGGTGTGAAGCAAGGCTTCTAATCTTAAGGGCTTGAAAGGGGATCCAGGGAACAGAAACTAGATTGTTTACTGCAGGACAGGGAAAGTTACATAAGAAATGTTTGGCTTAGATACTAAACTCGTATAAACTTTGTCTCTTTGATGTTCAGAGTACAATATTTCTTTTCTGTGCAGGGTTTGGGTCATGCTGCTAAAATCAAGGTCAACATTTTTATAAACTTGTATCAACTTTTGTTCTGATCTTGCATCCTTTTTCTGTTTTATTTTTCAGAACTATCAGTCACTATTACAATTAACTGTGGTACGGTAACTGCCTCCTATCACTGGAAGAATGAGCACCTCCCCCATCAGGTCTCGTGCCTCAATCGACATCTTGGAGGAGCTGCAGCTAATTGCAGCCCAGAACCTGGAGAAGCTGGACATTAATAAGTACTATGAGGTTATTAGGGAGCTAGGCAAAGGCACCTATGGCAAGGTGGATCTGGTTGTCCACAAGATCAGAGGTAAGCACTGGAACATTTTTAGCCATTTTATTTTCTTGTGAAATATTCTACATTTCAGTCCACAAAAACCCTCAAGGCCAATGGGCTGCCATGACGATATCTCATGGCAACGCCCCATACAGAGGCCACTGCATAAGTCAATGTAACCTATGATGGTGGTATCAATTAGAATAAACTCAAATTAAAGATAAAAGATTAAAGGAAGGGTCAGAATTTGGCATAAAAACAACATGAAAGCATATATCCATCCTGCCGTGCATCAATGGTTCTGGCTGGTGCTTCTGGTATAATGGGGTGGAGGATATTTTCTTCTCACACTTTGGGCCCCTAAGTGCCAGTTGGGTGTCTTTTTAAGTGTCACTTTAAATCCTACCTGAATATTGTAGTTGACCATGTCCATCCCCCTTATGACTACAGCATAATGTGCCATGTCACAAATGCTAAATTCAGCTCAAACTGGTTTCTGGCAAATAACAATGATTTCACAGTATTCAATTGGCCTCCCCAGTCACCAGATCTCAATCCTATAGAGCAATTCTGGGTTGTGGTAGAATGGGAGATTTGCATCATGAAAGTGCAGCCGAAAAATTGCACCAACTGTGTGATGCCATTTTGTCAATATGGACCAAAATCTCTAAGGAATGTTTCGAGCACCTTGTTGAATCTGCGCCATGAAGAATTGAGGCAGTTCTCAAGGTAAAAGGGGGTGCAACCCTGTCCTAGTAAACATTAGGTACTTAATAAAGTGGTTGGTGTGTGTATCATCACTGCTAATCTGCAACACGATTAAATTTACTGTATGTATATATATTTTTTTTCTTCATGAATAACATAGGATGGTTATTTTGTGGTTTGACATTTTTCATGTACACCAAATGTCATGAAGGATGTTGAAGAATTGAGAATTAATGTAAAAGCCAAGCAACAAATTTTATGTTTAATATTTTATGTCCAGGTATTTAACCATGGAACTGTTGATGGAATAGGATAAGGAGAAGTAAGATAAGCGGGAAAAGCAGCAGGGTTTTATATTACTTGAATCAATTGGAGTGTGGATTTGAATGCTAGAGGCATAGTAGAGGCATATCTTTGTGTGTGATAATTGGTTTAATTTGTTCTCAGGTTTTAGCCTTAAATGCCAGATTGTACGGTTGGACGTTCAACTATTTTATACAATCACTTTCATGTGGTGCTGTGATGGCTCATGTTGTCCTCAGCCTCAAGCCATGCATTAGCTTAATGTGGCCCTTTATACCACCATTCATGTTTAATCAGAATTGCTGTGCTTCTTACACCACCCACCCATCAAGCTTTCAATTTATCCCTAGACCTCAGGTTTGCTTAGGTTGCATTCCTGACACTAATAAATTTAAATGAAAATAAAATTCCTCCCATGTTATGAAGATTCTGCTCCCAGAAGCAGGTGGGAATTTGGGTTCTGTCTGCAGCTGCAACATGGTTATCGGTTCAGCCAATATCTTTGTAGGTCTCACTTGGGCATCCGACCTTTGGGGAAAAAATAACAGAGAGATAGCACAAGAGCTCACACCTGGCATCCAGTCTAAACCAAACTGAGAGGCATCTAAAAAGCTGAAAGTTCAGGCTGGTCCATAGCAGGAAATGAGAAGTGCTAGTTCATAGAGGACTGTGTTCTGTGAAAAGAGACCTCTTTGGTCCAATAATGTGTACCGCCACTGAATCTTTTAGTGGTACACGGTACTGGACCAAAGCTGCCTACTTTCACAGAGGGAAAAGCATCTGCCTGCCAAAACCCAATTTCAAAACCAGTCAGGGTAGCACTTTCAGCAAGAAAACCCATCTGCTATCGTTGTTGGTTATTGTTTCAAAATCATTCCGAATTGCTTCTGAACCGCCAGTGTTGCATTTTAATCTTTCATTACTTCTAGTAAACATGAGCGCAAGCTTCCTCTAATGCACTGACAGGTTCATGACTCATCTCACCATTTTGTTCATGTCTAATGCAAGTTACATAGCTAACACAAGGCACTATGTGATATGTGGAACAAGGGATTGCACCCTACATAGTGCACTAGCTTTCCATTTGACATTATTTGGGATTCAACCCCAGAACAGTTAGGGTTGTTTTGTTTTTTCTTCTTCTTTCTGTAACAGTTAGCTGAGGCAAACTGAAGACTGACAGACTGACAGACTGACTGTTAGACAGTTAGACAGACAAAAAAAATTTGTCCTAGTGATGCAATCATTCATTCTCCATGTCCAACCTTAATTTTAAATGTGATTTGAGTTTTGTCATAGATGATCAGGCTGAAGCAGCAGGGTTTAGAGCTGAATGCATTCATTTATTTTGAGGATCGACTCCTCAAAGACAGGATGGATCTTCATTATGGCAGTCTCCGGGAGTGCTTTACAGCCAAGTATATCCATTTTGATGTGGATGTATTTCATACAAAATGAGAGGTGTACAATAATGATTTTTGTGGTAGAATCACCTCGAATGCAGTTAAGAGTCGTGAAAAATCGCTGGCACATTTGCTTAGTTTAGAAGACACTCAATAACCGTGCACAGCACCAGCAAGGAAAACGCCTACAGAAATTTCTGCATAAAGTTTCAGCATAAATGTCAGGGCTTTGAGCAGAGTATAACACCAAGGGCCACAGTGCAGATGCTCCAAATGTAGTTCAAGATTGGTGCTGGTTTAGCATGAAGCTGAAATATTCCAGCTCTCTGAGAACAAAATCATCTCCTAAATGATGTACTAAAATCTTTAATTAAAGCAAGCATAATGAGAGGCTACATTGGCAGATGTTTGCATAATATGCAGCTCCGTAGGCATACATTTTGAGCTACTCTTTGCAACATCATAGACTAATTAATGCACTGGCAGGCTGTAGACATGAAATGGAATATTTTGTTGTATATGATTAATGTTTCTTTACAAACTGCAAAAGCAAGAGAAGTGTGGGTCAAATGGCATGTTTGTCTTTGCTGGCAGGAAAACCTCCCATGCTCTCCAGCCTAAAGTCCCCTCTGTTAATCACTGGGTTCTGATGATTTTTAATGAGCCGCAGATAAATACACCATCTGTTGTCACCCTAAACCCCAGCACTCTCAGCCCTCGGTTCATGTTGTGCATAAAGCACTCTACAAAAGGGACTTGACAGTGAAGAACTGTGCAGATGGTCCTAGAAATCCATACTCTCACTTTTACGACTCAACAGGCAATTACTATAGCATCAAGTAGTTACATTTCTGTGATAGATCACTAACTCCTGGCTCCTGGATTTCTACAATAAGGAATGTTCCTGAGAAATTAAATGGACGGCTCCACCGTGAGCATAGAAGGCAAACTCGTGTCTAGGGTATTGTTTTACGTGAAATATAGTCCCTGAAATATTCCAGACAACCTTTAAACCCCTCTATAACTCATTAAGTCTTTGTTAATCGTATAGAGCCTCTTCAATGCTGTGCAGTTCACATTTTAAATGAGATGGCGCATTTGTATGTTCATCACAGCATAAGAATGTACTGTATGTTTACTTGTTTCGGATTCACGTCAAAGAATATGGCTCATATTTTAGGAAATAGCTGCCATTTATGTTGATGTTGCCAGATATTCTAAGTGTAAAGAGTAATTGCAAAGTCTAATGTCACATCAACCCTTAAAATGAAACCTTCTTACTGTATGTTGGCATCTCACAGAATATACGAACCAGACCCAATATGCACCTTTTGCCTTTTACTTCGCAAGTTTCCTTCAATACTGTTGAGCGTGTTCCTCCTCTCTGCATTTCAGACACATGGTCACATCTGTTACGACAGATGTCAGGCGAATGTGTTGGTTATTCCGAGCTTTTGTTTGTTTTCTTTCGGTTCATCAGTTCAATATATTGGCTGTTCTATGTAACAAAGCTAAAGGGTTATGCAAGGGCGTTCATTCCTCTGCTCAAACGTTCAATAACAATGGCTTACACTGACGGGTGTCCTCTAACAAATTTCAGTCAGGTGCTCCTTTCACAGCGACGTCTACAGATTTAATTAAGCTAAAAGACAATGTCGTTGGTGATTTGTAACTGCGGGAGCAAGATTGTCCTAAAGCAGTAATTGTCCCAGCTAGAGTGAGAAGGACATGCAAGGCAAGACAAAACCTTTATATTCATTTCCATCAGTAACATGCCTGGAATTCCCCATAGAGCCGTGATCCAGCCAGACTTCCAACATCTTTTACATAATGAATGAAGTCAAAAGGTTTACTGGAAGAAATAACAGAAATCAATTCTTTAACATTCGTGAGTCATCTGCTTCACTTTAGTGTTATGTAATGGTGAGAGATACAGCATCAAGAACATCGTCCTGAAATTAGAGCTCATCACCAGCAGTGAGAAAAAAATATACTATGAAGACTGTGTGCATGTTTTTTCATTGAAACAAGAATGCATTTTATATAAATGAGCATGAACAAGCGGAAAAAATAAAGATTTTAGTTCTTACCCATTTAATGAGGATGAAAATGACCATTATCACATCTATATATATATACTGTATATACAACCTGAGAGATTATGGCGAATTTTGTTGCTTATGGTTTATCCTGAATCTTGCTAAATAACTATTTTATACTATATTTATAACTATAACTAACTAAATATTTGTGAATCTGACAAAAGCTTCCTTTTTTGGGGGGCGGTTTAGTTAATCCATTTATTTAAAAATGAGTGTCCTGTCAAGGAAGACTACTTTGTGTTAAATATTCAGATTAAGAGATTTCATTAGCCGTCCTGTTAGACGGAACTGAATCTGCAGCATTGCTGATTGCTAATCCTTTCCATTTCCACAGGCACTAAGATGGCTCTGAAGTTCCTGCGGAAGAAAACCACTAAGCTGAAGAGCTTTCTGAGGGAGTATAGCATCTCGCTTTACCTTTGCCCCTGCCCATACATCATCAACATGTACGGCATTGCCTTTGAAACAGAGGAGTATTATATCTTTGCTCAAGAGTATGCATTAGCTGGGGACCTCTTTGACATCATTCCTCCTCAGGTGAGCAAAACTTGATCGGTAAAGTAATAGAGCACATTCTCAGGAATTGTATTGAGAATGTAAAAAGGGGCAAAAGAATGGTTTAGGAATGTAAAGATGAGCACTTTGCCTGAATTCAGGTTTGAATGCCAAATGTGACATGCAAAGAGGGAGCTGTATACTGTAGGTCCTTGTATCTGTGGAGTCATAGCAAATTGCTACACTCTTGAGCTGTAATTAATGAAACTGCACTTAAGATTCTCTTTCGCAGGGAGCAATCCAAGGACGTTCTTGCCTTTCTTTATTGGCATTATTAGATCTAATGTTTAGGTTTTATTGATTTCCAATTGTGACATGTATAGTAACAGCTTCCCTTGTTTCCCCAGTGGCGTAAGCAATGCTTCTGCTAATTACCTACAGTAGGAGCTGTACTAGGTTCTGACTCCGGCTTGAATTCGCACTTAACCACTTCCTCTTTAATTGCTGCATGGAAATGCATTAATGAAAGAGGATGAGCATTAGGGTTTTTTTTTTCCTCAAGGATTAAGATAATTATTTATTTAACAAAACAACAAAATCAAGATGCTTGATTAAGCTATTGTAAGATATTTTTAATCTTTTCTGGTGTATGTCACAGGTCACAGTATGCAGTGAGATGTCCTATAAGGCACAGTTTAGATAACCCATATCTGCATTTCACTACGACTCTGCAAGCCGACTACTGTTATACTAACGATGAGCCATGACTGCAAATTTTACTTTGAATTTCATTAGTGATCGCTGTGTCTGTTTTCTTAGTCTGATATGTTCTCTCCATCACTCTCTGGATGTATTTATAGCTGGCCTTTTTAAAAATGTTAGCTCTGGGTTTTGGGTTGGATTTAACAAGAATTTCATGTTCTGTGCTATCTTAATACCATGACGAAAATAAGTATGCAGATTATTATTTGTCAGGTTTTCTGAGCCTCTGTTCTCTTGTTCTGCATAGGTGGGGCTGCCAGAGTGTGTGGCGAAACGCTGCGTACACCAGGTCGCCTTGGCGCTGGATTACCTCCACTCTAAGAAGCTGGTGCATCGTGACATCAAGCCTGAGAACGTGCTAATCTTCGACCGGGAGTGCCGCAAGGTCAAGCTGTCAGACTTCGGCATGACGCGTCGAGCTGGTTCACCAGTAAAACGTGTCAGCGGTACCATCCCTTACACAGCACCCGAGCTTTGCGAGCCGGGCCGTCATGATGGATTCTGTGTGGACTACAGTACAGATGTGTGGGCCTTTGGGGTGCTCCTATTCTGTATGCTCACAGGAAATTTTCCATGGGAGAAGGCGCTACCATGCGATGCGTTTTACGAGGAGTTTGCGCGTTGGCAACAGCAGCCGAGGAGGCGGGCAGGCACAGTGCCGTCACAGTGGCGCCGCTTTACCAATGAGGCACTGCGCATGTTCCGGCACCTCTTGGCCATTGAGAAGGATCAGCGCTGCTCTGTCAATGAGGTGCTCACTTTCTTTTGCCACTGCTGGATGCTAGACACGGAAAACGGCAACACGGTTACCTCACCCACTGGTACGGTGCTAAATGGGCACCTGGCCGAGCTTAGTAGTTCTTCCTCAGAGGAAGATGATCTGGTCGAGCGCCTGAAACAGCAGAGCCTGTCACCCGTGTGCGCTGTGGCCAAATCGGGCATCGTCATTGAGCCAGTGACGCCGCCCTACTCGGGCGTGTCCACCATCAACTCGCCTCCCTCCAATAACAGCTACGAGCGCGTCTCCCGTGACAGCAACGGTAATGGAGGTCGCATCCTTGTGACCACACCAATCGAGATCTGCGTGTAGTGAGGCTATAGAAGGTAACAGACCTATACACATACTCAGAACACTGGGAACCAGTTGACAACATTGAGGACTTAAATCCTTAAACAAGAAGGAGATGTTCCGTCCCTCATGCCGAGTGTAGAACATGGTGAAAATGTTCTACAAGACTCGTCAGTCGTTCCTTATGATGAGTGTCTCTGAGGGAATGCTACAAGTCAAAAACAGTAAAGTTATACTGATGGTGTACCTTGGCATTTCAACCATGTTAGTCCAAATGTAATCAGTCCAACAGCGCACAAATGGGGGGGGAAAAAAACAGGTGCCAAATTACCTGTACCATCATATAGCAATATGTTAAATGTTTTGCAAAAAGAAAACCAACGTAACAGTGGTCAAAGTTTGAAGGTCTAAGACGAACTGCAAAAACACATCATGTGAAAATATTCATAATGTGATTTTTGGAAGTGGTTCTTATTTGTGCTTGAATGTCCATTTGGTTAGTGGCTAATTTCAATAAAGTAGGGGGTTTTGCATTATTATTTACTTTGGTCTTGTGCGCCTGATGTTTTGCTATTTATTTTATACTGTAGCAGTATAACGTTAATAATGCCCAGTTGCCGTTATGGTGTGTTGCATTGTAGAAGAAAAAAAAATCTCTAAACCCTCGAAACCAAAATGTTATCAGAACTTCCAGAAGACGTTAACCTAATTTGAACATGCATGCCTGTTCATTTTCTGTGTTGTTTCTTAGTATGGTGCATTTTTGAGAGATTCGATGCATCTTCTCACAATGAGCGAGGCCCAGATTGCTCGGGTGATGTTACCAATGTGATCACAGAGATGCATACAGATGCCTGTCACTATTCAAAACACAGAGCAGTTTTGATTTGTTCTTTTAAAAAATATATATTAAAAAAAAAGGGCCGTGTTAGAACACACAGCATGTCAGTGATTTAAAAGTGGTGATGCAGAATTATTTGTCCATGGTGTGAGAGAGAGAGGATTTTACTGTTGATGTCTTGTGACCGGTTTTAAAAGGGCAGATGGACAATTCAGAAGTAATATTTCTGACCTGATGGTGTTTTAAGAATTTCTCAGGTACATATAGCTATGCGGGGTGATATCCCACATTAGCCAGGTTTAAGTCTAGTTATTTAAAGGAAAGGAGGGACATTGTGAGTCTATGCCACTGGAATGTATGACAGAGAAACTTTATAGCAGATGAGACATGCTGCATTAAATGACAAGCTCTGAATCTTATTACATAATATGAAACTTGATTTGATTGAGACTGTTATTACTTACCATATGTGATTCCTTTGTTTTCAGAGCCAGTTATAAAAAATAATAATAATTGGATATCACATTCGATGCTTTTATTTCAGCTCTCACTCAAATTTTTAATTAAGGATGTTTTTAAAACAATATAAACCAAAAACCTCTTCCTATGGGGTGTTCTCATTAAGATCGAACCCCACACATCTGCTTTGCCATAATTGAGACATTTTTATAGCATAGCTTTTATTTATTTTTTTGTTCATGTACTTTTGTTCATGATTTTTTTTTATACTAATTTTGATAGAGGCATGGTAGCAGAAGTTGTTGTTTTAAAGAAATTGTTCAGAAAATAAAGGAGAAAGGAATAACTGACATGGCATTTTTAGAAGGCTGTTTCTGAAATTGCATGGATATAAAACCTACATAAATGGGTCTTTTTATCTGTGCTACCTTTTAGATTTGTGAAATTAAATGTGTTGTGATATTTTACAGTAGCACATAGTTGCATAAATTGATATCTTATTAAAAATTCTAAGAAAAAGGAAAAACAAATGTAAGATTTCATTTATTCTATCTGTGCTGTAAAACTACATGTGTTCTAATGAGGTGGTTCAGAGCATTAGTGCAGTCTGATATTTCCTAGATATGTTGAACTTTATTGAATTCCATTAATGTCTTTTAACAGCTAAGGACAGAAAAGGACTGTTTATTTATTTATTTTTTTTCAAAGACAAACCAGGACCAGACAGTCATTCACAAACACACTTTTTTTTTCTTTTCTCTTTTTTTCTCAAAATGGACTTGTGTTGATATTTGCATGTGTCAATATTGTTCTGGAGAGATAATGTTGAAAATAAATCCATATCCTTGATGCAGAAGGCTGAAGAACAGTTTGGTCTTTGTCATCGATCCTGACACATTCCAAATGATTTGCATCACACACAGTATGATCCACATTCTTATACCCAAAGGGAAGAATACTTTAATTAAGCATCAGCTTTATGCAGTATCATATTTACTTGACTACCTGTGTGTAAAGTTATTAAGGGCTTTTTTTTTAAATGCTTGGAGAAGTGATGTCAAGCAGTATACCTGTACAATGCTATTTATCAATCTGTATTAAATTAGTTTCTATTTGGGTTATAATAATCAACTTTTCCCTATTGGTGCTTCATGAGTAGAGGATTTTTCTTTATAACTCATAATAATAATAATAATATCCGAAGCATCAGGATCATTGGATAAAAAGATAAAAGGGATTTTTATTAAACTGGGCATGACCCCAAATATCAACATTGAAGATAAGTATGGAATTATCAAGGCATAGATTCTATCAGCATAGTCCAGTATACAAGATGTGGTATACAAGTTAGTTATTTAACTGAAGTAACTTTATAACCGCGGGCATGGCGGTTCAGTGAGTAGCATTCACAGTTAGGAGCTTTACAGCTCCAGGTTCAACCCTGACCTCCAGTTACTGTTTATATGAAGTTTTTCACAATTTCTTGCTGTTTGAGTGGGTTTCCTCCCACTATCCAAGAACATTCAGGTAGACCAATTGGTTTATGCTAACAATGTGTGTGCGCGCACCTCCCACCCAGGGTGAATTTTCCTGTCTCTTGCCCACTGTAAACAGGATACTCTCCAAATCAAACCACTCCCCTTACCAGAATCAAATGGCTCCTGATCTTCCTGCAAATCTTTTTTTCAATTAATTACTACCTCTGCATATGGACTGTTAGTGGTACTTTATCGAGAGAGTTTTAACTTTTATGATTTGCTTCCCCTAATATGGTGTTTTAAGATATCAGGTAGAAACAGCTTTACCAGAATTTCAACACTTACCATGAACATTATTAGGAACGGCAGCTGTGCACCAGAATATTCATGCAGTTCATCTTATCAGTCCATCATTTAGCAGCAGTGCAATGCAAAAACAGTTATGCAGATACAGGTCAAGAGTTTCAGGTACTGTTCACATCAACAATCAGAGTGTAGTATTTCAGATAGAGATGATCTCCTGGGAATTTCACACACAACAGTCTCTAGAGTTGTGTGTATGTGTGTGGAGGGTCTCCAGGATGAAATACCCTGTTGATGTCGGAAATCAGAGGAGAATGACAAATCTAAGCTCAAATGAAGTCTATGGTAACCATGGTGATTAGAAAAGTATTGCAGAATGTACAAAACATTGGTTTCCCTCAGCAGAAGACCATCATCACATTCTACTCCAAAAGCAATCTGAGGTTATGGTGGGTACAGAAACTAGACAGCTGTAGACCAGAAACACACCAAATGATTTTTTCTTTCTCAACTCTGCAGTTTGGATGAGCTTGTGCCAAAGATAACTTCAGATTTCTATTCTTGGCTGACAGGAGTGGAACCTGATGCAATCTTTTGCTGATGGAACTCAATGTGGTTATGTCTGATATGAACATAATCTGAACCTCTAGACCAGCTTGATTTCCTGTTTTACTGCTGACAAATATTTGTCTAGATTATTTGTTTAAATTAATGGTGGGGGTTGAGATCTCCCCATGTCCCACCAATGTTATTCAACTTGATTGACAATTATATTAAAACTGCAAACCCAACCACTTTGTCACGTTTTATAATAGTAATTTTAGTTCATTGTTATGATATTGGAGGATTGTACCAGCCGGTTTTGATTATTGGAGGGGTAACCCCTCGTCCTCCGTGAACTAAGCCTATGTTCTGCCATCCCACTTTCATTTAGTATCACCAACAAAAACAGGCACCCACAAAGATGCCCTTGTGGATTTTAAAAGATTCCTATAATGATGTTATAGGTTTGCTGTATTTTGCCCTCCTTTAGAACTATTTTGGCAGATGAAGTAGACCTGTTCACAAGTTTTTTTTTTTTTTTTTTTTTGGTCTGATAATATCAGTGTTTCATTTTAGATACTTTTTTTTAATCTATTAAACATATACTGTATTTAGATTTTTCACAAAATCTTTGTCTGGATTGTAAATGTGTTTCAGTCTTAGAAGTGGGGGTTGGAAAGAGAAAAGACAGTATAAGAGAAATACCAAGCACAGAACTAGAACTGCACGTTCTGTCCTCAATCAGGTTTGGAAGAGAGTGTGTGTATGTGTATCTGCCTGACCGCATTCAATTTCTAACCTCTGTGATCGAGGGTTGTGTAAAAATGGACATTAAAGTAGACGTAAAGTTTTGTGTAAAGAAGCAGAAAGCAGAATTGATATTTAAAGACAACCCTGGGTCTTATTTGCCTCTCAGTCATGCAGTAATTGGTGATAGTAGACCATCTTTAGAGTAGTAAATAAATAAGGCTTCTTGCAGAATAAAGGAGAGGATGCTCTCTGTGACTGTTTAAAATCAAATGAATTCCACCAAGTATGATATTACTAAATGATTTCCAAAACAGCATGTAGAAACATGTCCTTCACAGAATAAACAAAGCAGTATGTGCAGCACATTCTTTAACACATGAGGTACAGGGATACGTATTGAATGAGGCCCTTTACAACTGCAGACTTTTTATTTGAGTTCTGCTCCGACCTCTATCATCAGCAAGCGCCACTCACTGGACATTTTTTCACACCTTTATGTGTGAACTCTAGCAACTGTTGTGTACGAAAATCCCAGGAAGACAGTTCAGTTTCTGAAATACACAAACCATCCCATTTGGCACTAACACCCAAAATAGAATAAAAGTTATCGCAATGGCATTTTTGCTTATTCTGATGTGTAAAGCTTTTGACTTGTTTTCTGCATGATTTTATGCCTTGTGCTGCTACTACATAAATAATTGATTGGATATTTGCATACATAATTGCATTTGCAGGGGCATAAGTGTTCCTATTAAAGCAGCTGCTAACAATATACAAGGGGCATTCAAATCAGGGAGGATGAAATTTCTGGTGAATACACAAAACTGTTTGACATTCACAGATGATTTTATGCACAGTACAGTGATGAGACGCTTGTATATCTGTGTCCGACAAACCTGGCCGAGGTGGCTCGGAGCCCAATGCGATCACTCCCGTCAATATTCAGCAAGTGGAACACCTGATCCGTGAAAATTGATGTACAGTATAACATGAGTAGCACAATCAGGCACCACTTGCACATGAGGTCATTAGTGTAGCAGGGGATCATATAGAGAAATGGAGATAGTTTTTACTCTCATAACTGTTCCGATCCAAAGTCCCAGTATGACCTTCGTATATTTTAGATTTGTAATTGTGTGAAACACTAAGGCAATACAATAGATAGTTTTAATTATTTTCTTGCTAGTATAAACAGCAAGAAATTTTTAATTTACAGCATGTACCTACAAACAATTTTTATTATCTCCTTACAAAGAAAAGGCAACTTTTGAATGGGAAATTGTTCTAGATTCTTATGGCTATTCCATGGTATAGAATCTTAAAGGATTCGTCCAAAGGCACAGAAAGTACCCAAAACCTTGCTTGTCAAAAGATGTAGTGTTCGGTTTCATACCACTCACATTTCTCGTAACTATCAATATATAAATATAAATATTCCTGGAGAAGGTTATTTTCAACTATACTGTGTGAGGATATGGTGTTATACAAGATCTGAAAGCTTTCCAGGAATGGGAACTGTTATTTCTTTGTGGGGCCAAGTACAGAAAGAGGACACAGCTCGAACAGACTCAATGTGCGACAGACCTAACATTAGAACTCCAAGTTTCCTGAGACAGGCAAGCAGCCATCTGCTATTAGACTACAATAGATTTCTGCGAGATGCGAATCAGTGACAAGTTCCTTGGATATATTTAACAGGAGAATATTTGCTACAAATACTGTGAGCACCATTAATCATGAGAAACTGGTGTACAGTAAACCATCTGCACATGGCATCGTTTAGTTTAAAGTAATTAATTACCAGCAAGGGGTAGGGCTTGCTGAATGCTGCCTTCATTAGAGCTCACTCTAAAAAGGTTTACCATGCTCACTTATGTGTGTCTTGTTGCTCTGGCAACAAGATATTTTGCCTGGGCATCGCTTAGCATACTAGAGACATGTAGTAATGAGAGAGAGAGAGAGATTATGAATGTTTTGCACAAGACTGCACAAGGTTTTTCTTATATGTTACATGCTTGACAGTATATACTTACCATCTTTGTAAAGAGTTGCTATGAGTATATTCTTTCTAATGAAATAAGAGCAGGAGAAGTAGCATAAAAGAAAGGTTATTCTGAATGCTTTGCAAAAACATTATAGATCTGTTAAGCATTTGTGTGAAATCAGATAACAGTATTGTTATGGAACAGAGACATTGGACATTATTAGCAAGATAATTAAGAACCATTTCAGTGTATTAAACAAGTTCTATACATTTATTTATTCATGACAGTGCAATGTCTCTCTCTCTCTCTCTCTCTCTCTCATGTCTGTAAAGCCAGAAAGACCCCCAGGGTAGTATGTACAGCATCAACAGTAGGAGTTGATGTACCACAAATAATACTGATGCTTAGACCACAGCATTAGATGTCAGTCTAACTGAGGATGTAATGTGCTTTTAAAAATAACCGAGCACCAAGAAATTAATTATGGGTGCAAGTTTATATCAGTGGCTTAAAGACAGATGTGCCATATACTTGTTTTAATGACATCCATATCTTTTTTAAGGAAGTGAATATTCCACAAATGCATTGTCAAATTAACAGCAACCTACTGACAGCCTGCTTGTCAGATAAGCTTGCAAATTGCTGTTATTATGTCTTGATGGGTATACAAGAACACAACACTTTTCGCCAGCATTGTGTTTCTTTTTTTAATTTATAGCTTGACATTTCTCACCTCTAAAAATGGACTGTGCCCTAGGTAGCCACCCGAACGATAGGTTAGTTCAGCATCTCGTTCTGCAGCACGACTTGGCAGAGATATATCATTTCACAGACTGAGCTTGTATATCTTGCAAATCTCCCACGTTCACACATTATGAGAGCTAAGCTGAAAATAATCAAACACAAGCAGAAACCACATCAGCTGTACACATGCCAAACATCCACAGCTAAATATGAACATGATGCACTGTACATGTCTAACCCCAGAGTGAGACAAAACCCACCCTCTCAGATGTACAGATGCACCACTATGGTGAGAAAAGTTTTATTCTAATAAATTATTAGATGTTCTGTGCTAAGCTACAGGTCAGGGTATATATGTATTTGCTCCCATCATTTAAATGTGACAAATATGCAATAAATAAATACATGTAAAAAAAAAAATCAGAAAGGAGCAAATTGTGTGTGTAATGAATCGATACAATGAGTTTCACTTTTTAAATTAAATGACTGAAATAAATAAACTTTTTCGATGATGCACCTATATATACACCTCTATGTGTGTGTCTTTGTGTATTTAGTATAGTGGAAGTAAACTGATCTACTGGGCCAAGTTACTCACTTGGATCTTGTTTCACTACAAAGATCATCAGCATGTGCTTTGCCATTTAAATGAGCTCATAACAAAATCCCTTTCTTTGCACTGCCTCTGTGGTCGAGTGACCAGTTAAAATGAAAAAAAAAAAGTTGTTAGGAAGCCGTCATAATTCATTCAGTGCACATTGGTAATTGGGATGATCATCATTCTTCAAAGATAATATTCTCTCAGTTGATATGCTGATGGTGGTGGAGAGTACTATCTTATGCGTTGTTCCAAAATTTCCTGAGTCTTTAGTTGGGATCAGATGTGGTTTTTGAGAAGGCATGCATTTATTCCATAATGTTCTGATTAATTAAATCTGTGGATTTGTTTTTATAAAAGACCACTCCCTTTAGGAATATCAATATTTTGATTAAATGAAATATTTCATTATTTGATATAGGTAATCAGTCAGAATATCACTATTAATTTGCAGTGACGTTCTTCTTAAACATACATCAGTGGACCCAAACCATGCCAGTTAAGCAATTTCCCTCTGGGATTAATCAAGAAATAGAGCTACTGATATCCACATCTGGCATACGGCACATGATATCCACATCTGGCATATTTTGTGGCCGATACAATGTATTTGTTTATTTATTTGTTTGTTTTTGCCAGTGACCGGCCCATCATGCAGGGACAGCGGCCCATTAGTTTATCTCCTATACAGACAGCGGCGGCCCAGTCACATAGGCGGAGTAAGGAGGTATTTAGCGCCGCAGAATCTTTTCGCGCCACCCCTCTCTGCTCCTTCGCCTTCTCTCGCTTCGCGGAAGGGTGGTGCGGAAAAAGCTACGTGAGGAAAAGATTAAAAGTTTCGACGCGGTTGCTGCCAAATTGTGCAAATATTTCAAAAGGGACTCGCAGGGAAGGACGAGCCTTTGCTTCTGCCTGTGTGTGTGTGTGTGAGAGAGAGAGAGAGAGACGCGCGCATGTATTTGTGTGTTTTAAGACACAGTGTGTACACCAATGCACAACAACAACAAAAACAGAATATCGTGGAACAGTTACAGCATTTTCGAAGACAAAGATTACAACTTGAAGCTTTTGAATATGAAAAATCCAGGAGCACAAAATATTAGAATATTTCCTAAGAGCAGAGATGAACAAGGGTTCTTTACAGAAGTTGGACATTTCTGTGTTGTAAATCCCTTTTGTGAACTGATGTTCGGAAATATTTTAATATTTACTTTCTTTTTATATTTAAATCCTCTGAAGCTTTATTAGACTAAAATACTAATAATGTATAACAATATTTGTAACAATCTATGTCTAAGAATAGATAATATCTCGTGAAATGAAAAAGCTTACAGCACCTGGTATTCCCAGGCGGTCTCCCATCCAAGTACTAACCAGGCCCGACCCTGCTTAGCTTCCGAGATCAGACGAGATCGGGCGTTCTCAGGGTGGTATGGCCGTAAGCGAGAGACGAGGTTAAAACATGACTATTTAAAGATGTGATCCAACCGCTCTCTAGAAAATGAGTTTATTGGGTACATACAGTATTCAAAAATATGTTTTCAATACATTCGAGCTTTTTTTTTCTAGATCATGATAAGTGAGCTGACAATTTGTATATTGTAATAAATATTTTTTATATGAAACTACTGATTATATACATTATGCATATGAAAATAGAGACGTTTGAACATTTTCTAAAGAGCGATTGGCTGACATCTTTAAATAGTCATGTTTTAACCTCGTCTCTCGCTTACGGCCATACCACCCTGAGAACGCCCGATCTCGTCTGATCTCGGAAGCTAAGCAGGGTCGGGCCTGGTTAGTACTTGGATGGGAGACCGCCTGGGAATACCAGGTGCTGTAAGCTTTTTCATTTGTTTCACTTCATAATACGTTGCCAATTCTTTATGAATTGATGTTCAATATAAATCATTTATGTAAAAAAAAAATATGTATCTCAATATGGTATTAAAGCATTAAGAATTTAAAAAGTTAATTAAGAATGAACACCAACACAGAATACCACACGAGCCTACGGGTGACGTTAGAGACCTGACTTTAGAGATGTTGTTAAAAAATTATAACCTCAGAAAATATGTTATGAATGTTTGAAATATGTTAATCAAAAAAAGAATAAAGCAAATCTGCAAAGGAGATTTCTTAAAACGTGAGCTTCTTTCTCATAACCTTGCGCTGTTGTTTTATTTCTCGCCAATAGGAGGTAGTGTTTGTCCAATATGTACAGTTGTAATATCTAAAATGCATTCTTATTCAAATGATACTAAGATAAAGAAGAGCAAGAAGAAACTTGCGCTCAGTTTATGGATTTCACGTGTATGTAAACTGTATGTTAGTTTCCTATGTTAACTATGTTAGTTTCCTCCTCCTAAAAATATACCGGTTGGTGGACTGCCTGTAATAAGTTGCTCGTAAATTGTCAGTAATAAATAATATTTGGTCAAAATAAAGAACTATATATCCGAAAAAAATGTCTCAAGTGGTAGTTTGTATACTTTAATAATAATTAATTTAATTCATTAATACATAGATTAATAGGTGAGGATGTCATCCTCACCGCCAGGTGGCGCACTTAAGGACTATTTGCCCTCTGTGGTGATTCTCGGGTGACTTGGATATCTGTTGTGTGAGGCGCCGCTGCCATTTTGTAAGAGCGACGGAATCCCGTAAACGTCTTGTGAAAACGTCTGTATGTAAGCGGATAATAGTGGCCGTTTTAGCTGGTTACTTTTCTTTTCAATAAATTGGAAGCAAAATGCTCTCCGCAGCCCAGTTACTCGACGAGTTAATGGGCCGAGACAGAAACTTGGCCCCTGATGAAAAGCGCTGTAATGTACGCTGGGACCACGAGACTGTGAGTAGTCAAACAGCAGTTCATCAGTTAGCTTAGCGCGTGCCGCAGCTAAACCTCTCTGTGCGCATTTGAAATGATAAAGAATACAGAAGATGTTACTGCAGATGGCTGTTATTATATTATGCGACGTGAAAGTGTGTAATGTTTTTTTGCAAATGAATTGAAGACGGTTTATACCCTTGTGTTCGCGGTCTCGAGCTGGCCTAAGCGCCTCTCGCACAGATAACTATCCTTAGCAACCCTGGCGCTGTAACGGCGTTAGCTAGCATTACTAACGCAGCGTGTAAACCTTATCCCGCCCTTCCCGAGTCTCTAACGCTGGTCGTCTTGGGTAGCTGGTTAAAGTTGTTCGTTGTACACTTTCTCTCTGATTATGGAAGCGAGCTGGGCCTCTCCTGGATCATTTAGCGTTAACGTGACGCTGAAAATTCAACAAGAGCTTATTAACTTTTTTTGATTTATACTCGTTAGGCCGCGGTTTCATAATCCACATTTGACACACTCTCAGACAGGGTTGTATAAATACGTCTAATATATGAAATGAAATAAGTGCAGACTATCAGCTGTTATTTGAGAGTATTTACATCCGAACCTTTTAAACTGTCTAAGAATAACACCCCTGTATATGGATGGAATTCTCTGTCTTTGGGAGTGCGAATAATTAGAGAAATTACCAATATCATAAATTAATTGAATACCTGGTTGCAGATCTACTGTATTTAAGGACTCTTATTAGAATTCACAAATGCTTTTTTTCTAGCTTTATCTTGTTCGTCTTTTAAAAGCAAACCATCTCACTGGTAACCTGATATTTTTTGCCTCTGTAGCCATGACTACAGATCATTCCTTATAAACACCTACTTACTTTTTTAGACATGGGAGGAAAAATCGATTCAGTGATGTATCGTGATTCTTTTGTGTGACGATTCGTGTTTTTGCCACACTGATTCTTAAATCGATATTTGAAAAAATAATTAATTTATATATGTATTTCTTAAGACACGAGGCATGGTACACCCTGGATGGGCTGCCAACCCATCGCAGGGCTCACACTCATTCACACAATACAGGCAATTTGTGAATGGCAATTTGCCTAATCTGCATGTCTTTGGACTGTGGGTGGAAACCCTCCAAGCATGGGAAGAACATGTAAACTCCATGCACACACAGGTGGGAATCGAATCTGGACCCTGAAGGTGCAAGGCGACAGTACTAACCACTACACCACCATGCTGCCTACAGCACAGAATTTTGTGCAAATTATTTGCTTAGTTAGTTTGTTTAGAAATGTAACAAAACCTAATAAAGGTTATCTAGAATTAAGATGTCTATAAAATCGTGATACTTGCAGAATTGAATTACAAATTTAATCTGCACCTAGGTATCATATCATCATATAAGTGGCCCCTGGTGATTTCTCATCCCTACTACCTTGTGTCATGAATGTATTCCAAAAACATATACAGCATTTTAACCATCAGTTACTGTCCATGGACCTAAGCAGTGTGTGCAGTTTAGGCTCTGATGTGTGATCACATTGAGTCCACTTGATTAAAACAAAAACGACTTGCTGCTTTAAGATCTAAAAATTGTAATTAATTATTGAAAACTACTCCTGACTAGGCTTATGATGATCGAAAATCTCCCAATACAGAAATCAGCTGTATGAGGGGAAAAAAGCATAGTGCTTCAAGCAGTCCTGACTAGGCTTTCAGTGCACAGGCTTTTTTTGCTCTGTGGTGTCATTTTGAAGTGAGGAAAATAAGCAACTTAATATTGAGATTAAGCAATTGATGCTTGTGAGCATAGGCCTATAGTGCTGCTTCCTTCAGTGTTAAAATCATTTTGTTTTTTTGGACTTTCTCTTGCTCCCTTCAATGGGTCACTACAGCAGACCATCATATCCGTGACACAACTCTCCCAATTTATCAGTGCTTGGGACTGGCACTGCATCTAGTGTCTGGGGTTTGGGTATTGGGTGGAAACTAATCCCGGGCCTTCCACATCACTGGCAAGAAAATTACAGCTGAGCCACCAATGCCCCACTAAAATTCATATTAAACCTTTTTTTTTTTTATCATTAAAAGCAACAACTGATCGTCATCCATGCATTAGTGGTAGAAAATAGTACATCTCAATCCAGACAGAATGAGTCCCCGAGGTCCCAGAATTATTTGGAGCAAAACAAAGCTAATGTTGTAATGAAAAACAAGACACAGTTAAGGAAAAAATCAGTGCTAACTTGTGTGGATTACAGTGTTTTACCATGACAAATCTTTGTCTTTAACCAAAACGTATACATGTCATGGATTGTACAATTATGTATATTTCTGCGATGTAGCTGCATTATCATTTCCTAACATCATCCCTTAATTTCACTTAAAACAAGCAACAAAACCACTTGATTTAAAGTGTCCAAAAAGATGGAAAACATCAATCGTCCTGGATTGCGTGGAATTATTCTATATTTTTGTTTCTGAGAGACCTTTTTTTCTTTCATGTACGCAAAGTGTATTTCTGCTTGCTCTGTCTTGCCCTCATTCATGCCACATATTGGGACGTACATGCCACAAAACTATCAAATCACAGACAGTAGGCGGCTACATTCTGATTGCCTCTTTTCTGTCTAATCTGTGGTGTGTATATATATATATATATGACCAGAACATTTCTGCTTCTTTGTCCTACTGATGAACAAGTTCAATTAAAATTATTCTGCATTTGTTCTAATGTGGTGATATGTAATTAGAGTCTGGTGGTTTTGCCAGAGTTGCAATTACGCTGTATTCATACCCATGTTTTAAGCTAAATCATTGTATTTTGTTTTATTTTGGGGTTTTAAACCTCATTTGTACGTCCTTTGCATCACATGTTTCAGTGTTCATTTAGGCCTTCTGTTTCTTCTTTACATTTCAGGTCTGCAAGTATTATCTGTGTGGGTTTTGCCCAGCCGAATTGTTTACCAACACACGCTCTGATTTGGGTAAGAAAACTTCACATGCAACATTTTAGTTGTGGTAAAATAGTGGAGTTTGTCCTGGTCAGATACCAAAAGCTGTCCTTATAACCAGACACCTTCTTTTCCTAGGTCCTTGTGAAAAGATTCATGATGAAAACTTGCGAAAAATGTAAGAGAAATACCTGTGCACTTAACAGATGCATTGTAACAACGCTGCTTGAAAGCTTGCAATAACACAGTAATGTGTTTTTTAGGTATGAGAAGAGCTCCCGGTTCATGAAAGAAGGCTATGAAAGAGACTTCCTGAGGTACCTGCAGAGCTTGTTGGCTGAGGTAGAGCGCCGTATCCGGAGAGGTCATGCCAGACTGGCACTATCACAGGCCCAGCAGAACTCTGGAGTATGTGGACTCATAAATGCAGTCAGGAATTGTATGCTAGATGTTGAATAGGAAATCATGCCCATGTTAATTATAGAACTGCATAATTATTTGTATATTTTTTGTGCTGTGTTGGTAATGTATGACATAACACAGGTGATATATTGTGCTTTGTATTAAAATGTCTATTACCTTTTTAATGGAGGAATATTTACATTCAAGAATAGTGTTTGATAGAGAAACTATGCATACTACTGCATACTCACTTGTGACTGGGCTTCACAGGGCCCTACCCTGTCGGGGAAGAATGAGGAGAAAGCGCAGGTGCTCACAGAGAAGATTGAGGCATTGGTTGTCCAGGTATGATTTATTCATGTTCAGCGTTTAAGCTCCAACTGTCTTCCTTTCATTGTGCGTAAAAGTTGCTTTACACTTTGTGCAATCTGGATGGGTGCTAGTGCATATTTTAATTGCATAAAAACTAGCACTTTAACTCAAGCTCCTCAAGCAGGCAGCAAGACATAAAACTAGAAATGGGGCGTTCTCCCCCCCCCTTTTTTTTTTGATCAAATGTATATTGAAAAGTTGTTCAATTAAATCACAAATACTCAAAATTCAGTAATCAAAAACAGTACATTATTTACAATGAATTAAAGAATGTCTATCAACTTAAAGTAAAAAAGGGGGAAAATAAGAACCCCTATACTGTACTATCTAATATACTGTGTAATTATAAAAGGATTATATACAGTATATTAAATTATAAAATAATAGCAATAATAAAACGCAATCATGAATTTTCAAAAAGGTGATGAATATTGAGAATAATTATGCATTTTAAGAGGTTCGGCAGCTCTGTACCAAAGAGTCTTTTCAGTGACCCCATGAACCCGAACAGTGGACCATTCCAGGTACACCACATCTAAGAATTCTCACATCTTAAGAATCCACAGTCGAATATTCGGTGCCTGGAAGGATTTCCATCACATCATGATGATCATCTTAGCAGCTGCCAGGCCTGATAGTATAAAGGTTTTTGAAACGGGTAGTATTCAGTTTTAACAGATCATTAAGTAACATGTCTGAAATAGTTACTGTGACTGATACTGAAACCAAATCTCATGGCATGGGTACAACGTTGGCCAAGCAGTGGCCAAGAACTGTGCAACCAGTGGGCATTTCCACATCATATGCAGAAACGTTTCAGGAGAGAAAAAAAGAAATGGGGCCATATTTCATGAGAAATCTTCTTTTGCTCTGCTTGTGGATCTTGGTGTTTACTGTCCATCTGACCTGTTGCTTCTGCCCTATTTGTTAGCTGCCCCTATCTTTTTCTCATCCTCTCTTGCTGCCGCAGCAACACTGGTCAAAACCTGGAAATGATTGAAACCAAATAATTGGATAGCTTATCATGCTGCTCGGTCTGTTCAGCTTTTCCAGATATTTTTCCAATTTTACATACGAATGGTAAGCATGCGTTTTGTCTGCGCATTATCACGTGATCACAACTGAGCCAATGGTCGTTCATCTTTTAAATTTTTGTCCAAGTGTAGTTGCTGTACTTTAGTAACTGTACTGTAACAACGGCCCTGGGAAGAAAAATGTAAAAAGGCCTGTAGCAGTGCAGGAGATCAGTCTTTTTAATGACAGTGCAACAGCCGCAAAAGGAGGCAAAAGCAAGCGTCATTAGAGCAGTGTTTCCGTTGGTATGTGTGCACGCGTGTGAAAGTCGTCCGATATAGTAGCCCACCTCCGTCTCCTCTTCTCTCTTGTCTTACTACAGCCATGATTTTTTTCAAAGGTAAAGTGCATATATTTTGTATTAATTATTTTAATAATAATACTTTTGGGTTGTTGAACAAACATCTGAGTTTCCTTCTTTTTTAAAATTTTTTTATTAGGAAATTAGCTTTGATATACGAGGTCCGGAACAAATTGTGCTTGCAGTCCAAGGGTTAACTATATTGATCTGGATGCATGGAGCAAATACTCTGCATCAGAGTTAAATAATTAATGTTATGCAGCTTGCAGCATTGGACAGCCTGCAAAAGTTACAGCCTGACACTATTCTATGCATATGCTCAGTCATCCTAACTAGGCTCCATACATGCTTTGAAGTATTGGATCTCTGCAATTGTGACCGCATTTTGTTAAGATCATCGATGCGCTAATCTAGGGTGTAGTTAACTTGAATGTGACAGCTTGGACAAATCATTGCATAGGTGTTCATGAACTTCGAATTGATTCAGCCTGCCGCGTTCTCTGCTTAAACAACAGTCCTTCCTGTGCACGTGAAGCTCTGCGTTTATAATGGGTACGCTTACAAACATGCATTCTTGCGGGTAAAAGATACAGGGGTTGGACAATGAAACGGAAATGCCTGGTTTTAGGCCACAATAATTCATTAGTATGGTGTAGGGCCTCCTTTTGCGCCCAGTCTAAAAATTTGCCATTTTTGTCCTCAAGAGTGTAATCATACTTTGTTTTTTACACTTTATGATATAGTATCTTAATATCAACATGTAAATATAAAATAAAATTTAATAACTTATGACTTTTTAATAAAAAAAAAAAAAACTAAACTGTTCCCTGTTTTTAATATTTATGGTTTCCTAATAAATTTATTTGAATGTAGGTTTTTTTTATCTGGTGACACTAAAGTGATTAAAGTAACCTGGCACTGTGCTAATATGCTGTGTGTTATGTAGTTGGATCACATTTTAATTCAGTGATCATGCCGTCTTACTACTTTCCAGCTAGAGTTACCTCCATCATAATCATTTATAAAAACTTCTAATTACTAATACATATAAGTGATAATAAATATCCATAGTAATATATTAATTTGTGATGATCTCAGATTGAAGAGCTTGGCTCAGAAGGCCGTGTAGAGGAGGCCCAGGGCATGATGAAGCTGGTGGAACAGCTGAAGGAGGAGAGGGAGCAGCTCAGCTCTACACCATCTGTGAGTTTTTTTAAACCTCTAACTGCATTGCTTTGGCTTCTGTGTTCTGGCACAGTAGTCCATGGTTTGGTGCAACAGCATTTTTAGCCAAGAACTTTAAACTAACTTTGGACTAAATGCATACTGAGTTGTTATTACTAATTTATTATTTTTTTTTTTACTTGTAGACAATTGAGAGCTTTGCTGCTCAGGAGAAGCAGATGGAAGTGTGTGAGGTGTGCGGTGCTTTCCTCATTGTTGGGGATGCTCAGTCCAGAGTAGATGACCATCTAATGGGCAAACAGCATATGGGATATGCTAAAATCAAGTCTACAGTGGAGGAACTCAAGGTGAGTCAATAGGTGTTTTTCTTTCAGTAGTTTTATTTTTTTCCTCTCCCCTCCTGTGGGGGGGGGGGGGGGGGTTTACTTTACAAATACTATAAACATACTTAGATTGTGTCTTCTTAAACTTGTCTCTTGAAAATGGTTAAACTGTTTGATAGGACCGTTTAGTTGATTCTATTTTCAACATGACATTTCATTAATCATTAAACATAATGAAATGCAAATTGTTGACTTCTGCATCTATTTAAAACGAAATTGATTCTAGCAGTAATTGATTCTTGAGTATTGGTGAGCTCCCCTAATTGTGTTTTTACTGGCTGTGTGGTGTTATAACATCTTGTGTGTGACATGCGAAAGTGATGATAAAATAAATGTAACATTTTTTTAAAAATATTGATTTTGACTTCATTTAATGTTGTTGTTGAGCTTTTGCCTGCTCCCGGCAAGGGTTCACCACAGCAGGCCATCCAATCCTCATACAACAAGCTTGGCACAGGTTTTACAATAAAATGGGAGGATTGCCCTTCCTGATGCAACACTCCCATTTTATCCAGGTTTGGGACCAGCACTGCATCCAAGTGGCTGGGGTTTGGGCACTGGCAAGGAATTGAACCCTGGCCTTCCGCATGACAGGCGAGAAAACCTCCCACTGATGCCCTTCTAAACTCGCTTTGTAGTTGTCATTAGTATTGTTGCCATTATTGTGCTGTCCTACTAATTTTAGATTTTGAAAACTTCAAATTAAAATGTGTAGTCATGCAGCACATTTCATAACATTTATTGGCGGCATTAATTGTCCTGACACTGGCTGATGAATAACTATTAAAGAAATTAAGGCTTATGTTCATTTATTTCCTCGTTACTTTAACCCAAAGTAAGCAATGTTATGAGCTGTTAAGTGTTTACGGTTGTTCTTAAAGCACTAACAGTGTCTCTTGGGCAGTCTTGGAATTTGGATTCTTAAACACTGAGCCAGTATTGCCCAAGGAATAACAGTGTGTTATATTTTATGAGGATAACTAATGAGTGTCAGAACTTTTTAAAGTTCTGAAAGGGTTAGAAAATGGGTCCGAGTGGTTAGAGTGATGAACTGATTCCTGTAAAAACCACCCCCTGCCCTACATGAGTTTTCCCTATCCTAAACATCTGGTCCAACTTATAAAAGATATAATTATTAGTTCATCAGTTAGAGTGAAAACTTCAAACTGCCGCGCAGAGACCCTCCATTGCATTACATTATTGCGTGTTTTTACTAATTTGTTTCTGACTATGTTCTGTGTGCAGGAAAAACTGCGCCGGCGCTCCGAGGACCCAGAAAGAGATGACCGTGCAAAGAGGGATAGAGAGAGGGAAGACAGGGAGCGTGAAAGGGAGGAGCGTGAGAAGAGACGCAAGGAGGAGGAGGAGCTGCGGGAGAAGGAGAGGGAGAAAGAGCGCGAGAGAGAGCGTGAGAGGGAACGCGAGCGGGAGAGAGAGCGCGAGAGGGAGAGAGAGCGTGAGCGTGAAAGGCGCAGCAAACGGAGTCACTCGCGCAGCCGCCACTCGAGCCGGGCCTCTGATCGCCGCAGGAGCCGATCACGGGACAGAAGAAGAAGCAGAAGCAAGGACAGGGAGAGGGACAGGAAGCGCAGCAGGTACACATAATTAATGATTTAGAAACAAACACACTTTTTTCACTCGTCATATGCAGAATCTTTGTTACAATAATACTGTGTCTTCTGTTTAGAAGTCGCGACCGTGAGAGGAGGC
The DNA here is from genome assembly GCA_011419295.1 of Clarias macrocephalus. Taxonomy (NCBI): domain Eukaryota; kingdom Metazoa; phylum Chordata; class Actinopteri; order Siluriformes; family Clariidae; genus Clarias; species Clarias macrocephalus. The sequence goes on from JAAGKR010000409.1 coordinate 40,882, forward strand.
GCAGCAGGGAGCGCTCGGACAGGAAGAGACGTTCACGTAGCAGGGAACGAAAGCGGTCTCGCAGCCCTGAGCGCAAAAGCCACCGACACCGCAGCCGCAGTCGAGACAGGGACAGAGACAAAGAGAGAGAGAAGGATAAAACTGCCAGAGACAAAGGTTGGTTGAAATTTGTAAGCTGCATTTAGACAGAACGGCTTTATAGTTAGTGTTTTCAGACAGCCTTGGAAATGTGTGGGAGATGGAAATAAGAAACTGTCTTGATTCTTGAGAAACAGGTTACTATGACAAGTCTGCTGTAAGGGAATGTAATTGGTGATTGCTTCACACAAAAAGGAGGTTTTTATCATTTTTAATATCATTGTTATTAAAGTAACATGCTGCATTTAATATTTATTTTTATTCTTTCAAGACAATATACAGATGTTCAGATTTACTATCAAGATTAATGCAAGTTTCTGTACATGCTGCAGCCTCTTGTATAATAAATCCACATAAGCATTAAGAGTTTGTTTTGCTCCACTAATTTCATCGTTCAAGCAGCGTTCCATGAGTGCTCTCATTGTGTGTATAACAGCACTGGGACATTTCACTCTTAATTGTTTTGCTTATCAGGCTTGACTACTTAAAATTCTTTTTAACAATTGTTTAGGTTAAAAGCATAATTGGACTTATTATGGGTGGTCAGTCAGGCTGTGTGTTGCTTTACAACATGCAACCGTATATCCGACTGTGGTTTCTTTGAAAAATATCTGTTGACTGATCAACAATCAACATGTTTGACTAGATTGTATTACGGTTTTATTTTTAGATCAGAAATATTGTATAAAAGCAATATCACACTTGCAAGCTTGGTGGTGTTCCGAGTACCAGCACAGCAGTGAATACCTGCTGACTTGTGCCTGTGGCCAAATTATAGCCACTGCTGATATTCAGTGCAACATTTCTTAGTTGTGTTTCAGTACTTTTTCTATGCAAGTCCTAATGTTTCGCTCTTCTACGCACGTCTCAGAGCACAAGGACACAGAAGAGAAAAAAGGCAGTGGAAAGGGCTCAAGTGATGAACGGCCCAGCGAGTCCTCAAAGTCCGAGCCCATGGAGGTAGAGCCTCCCAAAGCAGAACTGAACGGCACCACTGAAGACGTCCATTCTGAAGGTGACACTCAGTCCAATTAAAACTGATCTGATAGGACCTCAGATCAGCTCCAGGTAAGTGCACTTTCCCCGACCAGCTTAGCTCTTTCCCCCCTTCCTTCCCCCCCTTTTTCTTTCAGTTATGTCTGTGATTTTTCTTCCTGTTTTTTTAATAGTGCATCGTAAGTATGCACTGAAGATGGAACTAGAGGCTGAAACAGAAGAAGGTAGAATGAATCATACCCAGAGGGAAAAGCCAGTGTAGTCCTGAAAAACATGCCTGGAGGTACCTTGTTTTGTATCGGTCATACATATTTGTCTTTTAGACAAGTTCTCTTCCAAATTTTACGTTTTTTTTTCCTCCTCTACCTATACTACCTCACCTGTTAACTTGCACACAGTAAGAGTATACTGTGGTATTTCATTAATTCGTTCACTGAACATACATACAAAAATGTGCCTATGTATGCAAGATAAATAAGCACGCAGCAGTTTTAGCTCTATCTCGAATGTTTTTGAGGTGTTCACAGAAGGAGCTTTTTTTTTTTTTTATCCATTAAACCTGCCGTCAGTGTTGATTCTGTTCTTCATGGATGTGTGCTTCCTTGCCTTGCACTTTAATGCAGTCTGTTCTTAAAGTCGAGAGCCGATAGCATTGGGATGATGGAAGTGTAGGGTTAATGAATTATTGCAGCTGACTTCCATACCTCACACAGCGTTGGTGTTGTGAGCGACCCCATGAAAAGCCAAATTAAAAATCAAGGATACTGTCAAACTATACAGGTACTCACCCAAGGTACTCCTTTCTCTACCCACATCCATTTGAATGCTGTTACCTGTGACCGTGTTTCAGAGCTTGATGTTCTTGGTTTCTTTTCATAAATATATTTTTCATTATTAAATATGGTTAAGACTTTATTATTATTTTAAAAATGCTAATCACACGTGAAAGGAGGAGTAAAATGTTGGGATTTACAGATGAACCCGGTTGATATCCCAGAGTCGATGTTGTTAGAGCTTAATCACTCTCACCTGCTTTTCAGATCAGTGATTGATTATTGATTATTTATTCATTCATTCATTCATTTCTTTGGTTTTCTTATGTTGGTTTTCAGTTTTATTGTAAAATCGGTAGTAGTTCCATGATGAGTTTCAAAACAGTCCGAAATTGACTTGGTCAGCAGGTTTTTCTTTTTTTTTTCTTTTTTCCCCCCTTTTTTTTTTCTTTTTTTTCCCCCTCTCTTTTTTATGTTTGGCAATTACCTAGAGTGCATCTGCTTCCCTATGTCTTGTTTTCAGTGCAGACAGTGGTAATCAATATAGACGAGGGGATATCAAGCGGGTTACTCTTCCAGGGGATGGGGGGGTTGGGGGGTAAAAGGAAAGATAAAAAGTCAATTTTCCTGGTTCCTGGTTTTGTATGCTTTTTTCTAATCTTGTGTTCAAATAAAGTCATTTTTTGTCATGGTCCAAATACAACAGAAGTTCAAAGTAACTAGTCAGGAAGAAAATTAGGAAATCCTGAACTGTCAAAACTGTCTTCCTTCTACTGTTCACTGTTTAATTAGTTAAAGCTAACATTATAAACTACTGTTGCTCTTTGTAGTTAATGCTGTAATAATACAAAAGTTAAATCTAAGTGACCATGATCATGCAGAGTTTGTTTTATTTTTCCTAGTTTTGTGTACTGCACATGACTTTTTGTTAAATGGTTTAGATTTCAGCTACTAATTGACTTTCTGATTATTTGTGCATGTCAGGGGATGCTGGGGACACAGCTGAGTAAAGAAGACCTGAAGACCTCCAAACTTTTGCCATGCATACTTCGCTGCTTATAACAAGGTGAACCAGATGTAGTGGCCTAATTAGGATAAAATATAATAAAAAGTAAAAAAAAAAAAAAAAATTCTGTTGCCCTTTTACAGCCATTTCACAGGACCTTATTTTTACTCCATTTGTTTTTGTTCATACTTTACTGTTATGAGCTTAAAAGCCTTTAATTATGCAAAGGGCCAATTTACTTTGTTAATAATTACTCAGTGAACCTGTAACATGTTTGCTTTGCACAGTTGGGTCCCACTTCACATTTTAGAAATTGAACAGCAGTTTTGAAGAGTAATGTACAGTGTTTGAACAGAGTCCATGGCTGGATTTTCTGTCACTTAACTTTCTTCTATCTCTGTAAGCTTATATCCAACATGTTTGAACAATTTTTAGTTTAGAAAAACTGGATTTCCATTTTGTTTTAAATTTAAAAAGCTGTATTTGTCTTCAATAAAAAAGTCAAAATGAATGATTTCTGAGGATTTGAGTGTTTGTGTTCTGTGAGCTTTTCAAACGAGAGTATTTTCATGTAAACTGTTTGTTCAGTCACTAATGAATGGTATGCTTGCATGTAATCAGCAATAAATTACTTTATACGAAGAACTAGTTTCTTTGGGATGGGATTATTTGTGACCTTCCTTTGTCTTTTTATATTTTTTTAGTCCTGCGTAGCACTTTACTCTCATCTAATTTGTAAAAAGAAAAATCTAAATTTTATAAAATGCAGTTATTTTTTTCTGATTCTGGATTGCATTTAACATAGCAAATGGGTAAGGAATTAAAACAAACTAATCTCAACAAAAAATGTAGACCGGTTAATGGTATTCAAAGGCAGATGAAATGACATGTTTTGGCCAGTAGGTGGTGTACTTTCCATGCAGCTGGGCATCTAAACACTGCTTGTATGAGTAAGACGGCAACTATTGATTTTGGCATAGAAGTCACTTGGAATGAGACTAATTTTTCTTTAGTTATGATTAAATGAAGAATTCTATTTCTTTGCATTCTGTCCCGCCCAGGTCAAAGGGATATCCTTTCCCACCCTTCCCTTTTCCGCAAAACAGCCCAGATTCCACCGTTAGGAGACACCGTGTTCTAGTCATTGCATATTCTTAAAACTCTGTCACGTTCCTTTATTAATCTTTCACTTGGCCGGTAGCAGTGCATGACGTCTCGGTTTATTCACCCTCATGTAAATGCGTATAATGAGTTACACAGGAATGCGCTCGCGCCGTAGAATCTTTTTGAGCGTGACGTCATAGTGGGCGCGCGCTATTGGAGCTCTTCACGCGACTTTTTCAAACACGTTCACGCGCTGTCTTACACAGACGCTCACTTCTCAACAGAGACATCGAACACCTCTCGCTCTCCGAGTTCAGCTTTTCATTAACTGATATAACCAAACTCGTTTTATTTTCATTAATCTTATTTTTCTCTCGGAGACGGAATATTTCTTAGTGAACAGAAAATTCACTTTTATAAAGAATGTAGTTGGAATCTTCTTTAATTGTCGGTGGAAATGGAAAAAGCTGTCAAAGCGGACCTTGGCGGTCTGAACCTTCAAGCGAGTGGATCTTAATGCGCATTTATATCGGCTTCATAGTTGTTACAAATAATCAAATCGTTACGTAGTCGATCGAGGATCCATTTGGGAGGAAAATGATCTCTGAGGAGCGAAGCAACCAGTTTAACAAGCAAGGGCTCGGGTTTCCCATTGGATTATTAATCCGATCCCCGAAAAAACGCCTCGCAACTTTGGGAAGGAAGCCCAGCAATGGCTCTGTACAGTAAGTCGTGATTTAAATAACGTAACTTAAATATAGGTCGACATCAAAACGTGTTTACATCTTCATATTAATCACGCTAGACCAGCAGAACGCTCGACAGTAAAAAGCAGTTATAGATAGCAGCACCAGAGTTTAACACATCAATTAAATGACATCTGAATTTATATTAATAGATGGAACTCACGTGTCCTTCCTGGACCGGGTGATATTGTGACAAAGTATTAAAATGTAATTTAGATAGCTTTTTTTTTCTCTTCTTGGGCATTGTCACAATTCATCAGAGGTGATGGAGACAATAAAACCGTTCCAGAAACATGAAAAAGAACACAGGAAGCAGTCTCAAAAGGAAACTCATCCTCTACTGGGTGACACTTGATAGTGAGAAGAGAAAAAAAAACATTACTCTGCTACAGCTGAACACTCAAAAGAAGAATCACATTGCTGAATACCGTGTGTTTACAGGATCTTTAGTCAAAGCACTGGTGTCACTCTTCATTTGAATAGAGTTTTGTACATCCACAAATGGACTGATCACTTTTAAGACTGAAAGAGGTTATGAAGTTAACCTGAATGGTTATGAATGTTTGTTTGGATTTCCACACCTATTCCATAAACCCTTAATGAAAACTAATGATTTTCATTTTCCCTTACACTTGACAGACTAGATTTATTTGACCACTATCACATTATTCTTTGAAGAAATAATAATAAAAATTACATACTTTTACAAAAGTTTCATGTTAAATCCCTTTTTTTTTACCAGCAAATCTTTAATATGGTGGATTTTTTGCATTACTGGCATGAAAAGCAAAGTGCTCTTTGAAGGATGGAAGATCTGCTCATGGTTGGAAGGAATCTGTCTTTTGAATGCTTTTAAATAAATGCTGTACTTATTTTCCTGCTGGTGGAGGCTGTGGAGATGAGCATAACCGTGGCAAGTCTTAAAATTTATCCTTCTGCCTCACTTGGGTTTTTAGATCCAACACATCTGAAAGCACGACTCGATCTACTGAGAGCACTGGTGTCAGACAGCCAGCCAGAAGTAAGATCCGCCGCCACAACAACAAGCTGACCACAGTGTTTAACCGGAGTCCACTTCTCCGAGACGGCGGACCTAGACGTCTTGCAGGGAATCTGGAGTTGAATGATGACCCTACTGAGCTTTCCAGTCAACTGTCTGCCCCAGGGATCTTAAAAATATTTGGCAGTGACATCTGCCAAGGGGCTAATTACAAGAGTGTGCTGGCCACAAATCGCTCCAGTGCCAGGGAGCTGGTTAAAGAGGCTCTGGAGAGGTAAATCCTTCTATTCTTTTACACAAAATTAGTGGCACAGTGGGTAGCTTCGCCATTGCACAGTTTCAAGGTCCATAATTTAACCTTGAGATTGGGTTATTGTTTGTGTGGAGTTTGGTATATTCTTCCCATGACCATGTTACTCTCCCAGGCATGTACCCTGCAATGGATTAGTGTCTCATTTAAAGTGTTTTGGCTTCTTGCGCCTAGGATATGCTCAGGGTCAAGTGCATCCCTGTTTCAGGAATAAAATGTGTACTTAAGATATATGAATGAATGAATGAAATACGTAATAACTTTCAGTTAATTTTCCTTTTCATCTATAGTATATTTTTTGTCACAAGTGAGTTTATTTTATTCTTTCACAGATACTGCCTTGAAAAGGAAGATCCAAATGCATATGTCCTCTGTGATGTAATTGGGCGTACTGGGATATCCCACCAGTGGCAGACGGAGTGCCTTCGGGTTATTGGTGACGATGAGAAACCCCTCATACTACAGTCCCTTTGGAAACCCAAAGAGGGATTCTGCAGAAGGTTCGAGATCCACAAAAAAACAAATGTTGAAGATCATAACCCCAAAGACGGAGACACAGTCACTGAAGGTATTCCACAAGAATGCACTCGTGTTCTTATTGGTGGACTTATTTATTTCATCCCATTATTCATTTGTCAGATGCATTTATATAAAGCAAATTACAAATGAAGCAGAACAACATAAAATTTGAGGGAATTAGGGTTAAAGCCATCACAGGCGTTGTGGCAGTCTTATGACTTAAACCTATAACCTCATCTATACTGCTCCGATGTTAGTTAATGTTTGAGCAACTGATGCATCTTTCAATTTTGGCTGAAGTCTATGAATTATACTTTTAAATACCTGAGTCCCAGCCAGTCACAAGGAAAGGAAAGTGGGCACCTTTAGCGTGTCATAATCCAGTTTTAGTTTTCAATACATTCCTCTACTCTTTCTCACACCTAATTGTTGAATAGGGAAATCTCACAGCAACAGCTGTTCTTTAATGGTGCATGCTTTGCCATCAGTTAAAAACAAAAAAATTGTGAAAGATATAAATGTCACTGCGCTCAACAGGAAATATGTTTGAAGATTGCATTGGTACGTGTATACAATAATCAGTACAGTACAGACCTGTACAGGGTCAGTACAAATATTTGAACAGTTTATTATCTAAACCAATAACTGTACAATGCCAGTGACAAGAAAAGTATCTGGAGAGGGGTCACCATGAAATAAAAATAAAATGAAGAATCCTGTCTTGTGTCAAATAAGATTAATCTGCAATTCTGAATAATCTTGAAATCTGATTTCTGTCCATTGTTAATTAGTGCTTTAAATTATGACTTTTTACAATTGTAAAAGTATCAAAAATGACTGACAATATATCAGTAGGAATTATGTGACAATTATCATGACACACTGACCCTCTTGCTCAAAATATTTCCTTGGATGCCTTTTTTCCACATATTCTAATTGACCTTCTCAGAATATAGATAGAAATAGAAGTTTCAGTGTTTGTGGTTTATTTTGTTATTCATATACCTGTGCATGTATTCTCATAGGAGCACAGATGGCCACAATATTTATTTTCGTAAAAGTATTTTATTGGGATAGAACCATATATTTTTCGCGGGGCTTTCCGGCTGTGCCTAAGCACCAAGAACATGTGTAGTGCCTGGTTGTTTTCCTTTCCATCTGAGCTTGTTTCCTGCGCTCTGGAGAGTGTTTGACCCTGTTGTCTTTGGATCAGAACTTAGGGTTTTCTCTAGGCTCCCTGGTGGAGCAGAGACCAGAGAGACAGACCTTGTCACCACCGACTCTGTGCACAACAATGCGGACAGACGCCCACTTCCATAGCTGATAACGCCCTCGGTGTGAAAGCATGGCCTCTGAACATTCCATGGTGCTTAATGGCCCCGGGGTTAAGCTGAATGGTGTTTATGTTTGGTCACACACAGATTGTTTCGGGTGGAAGTGAACCGTTTTTTTATGGATTTCCTGCACTTCTCTCACTCATGCTGGCAAAATTGTTGTTGGGAATTACTAAAACGCATACAATATATTAAAGCTATAATGTTGCTTCAGCTTGGTTTCCTCAGATTATCCTTGCCAATATGATATGTTTGTTATAACCAGGATTTCCTCGAAGACAACAATGATAGATCCAAAGCATTTAAAAAAGATAAAAATATTTTTCTTTTATCCATCCATTTTTTTTGTGGGGAGCTTGGAGCCTTCCTCAGGGAGCTCAGGATACAAGGCTGGGTACACGCTAGATGGGGTGACATCCTAGAGCAAGGCACAACAGTTTGTGAAGGCCTACGAAACATGTCTTTAGACTGTGGGAGGAAACCAGTGTACCTGGAGGAAACCCACCAAGCACATGGGGAACATTGAAACTCAGTTCACACAGTGTGTAGACGAGATTCAAACACCCTATCCTGAAGGCTCCACCGTGGTTTATATCTGAACATATTCTACAAGTTTCTCCCCAAATCCTCATATTTGTCTAAACTATATCCATAAGCTGTTTAATTATTAGTGTTTTTCTTCACAAAGGTGAGACATCCTAATCTTTTCTTCCCTTTTTGTCATGTCTATCTCCAGGCCTCAATGCCCAAATGCGGAAGCAACAGAAAATGAATTCGAGGGTCACGTCACTCTTTCTGGATGGAAGCAGTGGAGATATGGAAGGTGTTGGTATCTGGAGGAGCCTGAGTGACATGGACATTTCTGCCATGGGTAAGGAGGCCTGCAGGGCTAATAAAGTAGGCACTCTACCGGAGGATGCGGAGGCTGAAGCCGACTTGGAGGGACACCTCATCACAGAGAAGGAAGAGACGGAGAGTAGTGATGACAACACCACACAATATTCCATCCACCCACCATTTGATTTTCCCTATTTCCTTCTCCTTCAGGGCTATAGCCACAGACAAGTACGCTTCTTTTATTCTTTATTATTTAAAAAAAACATATTCGACTCCATGTTATCTGTGCAGTGTGCAGATAGTTTGATGGATGCAATTCAGAGGTAACCATTTGTTCTGTCAGCTTGTGATTTTGCTATAATCTCACAAAGCTAAGGTGTTTTTATCATCATGAAAGCATGAACCATTTAAAAATGTTGACTATGGTATCAAATATCTCCACATTTCTTTAGACTGAATAGAAATATTCATCCTGAATGACTTGAATCTTAATCTTATCAATTAATATGTGATCATTAAGGGTTGTTTTGAAATTAAATTCCAAGTTCATTTTTTTTCACATTATATTTATTTCTTTCACAGGCATGCGTTATATACCTTACACACAATCCTGCTTGAATAACTGCTAACAGCATAACCAGTGGCATTATTGTTTGCTTCATCTCTATCTAGATAGAGTGATGCAACAGTGCTTTAGTCCTTTCACGTCATGATCTGTTCAAACATATCAGCTTTCTAAACTTCAGCCTTCATGCAAATGCCACAATCTTTACCTGTGTACTTGTCATCTTGTAGATTGCTAAGTAGCCGAGCCAAGTCTGTAATATAACCGACTGCACTGCATAGCAACCATAAAACCTGATGTTCAGATATTTATTTTGGTAAAATCGTCCTAGAAATTGGTGAAAAAGAAAGAAGCTCTTGCATTTTGCTCTTGGGACTGTCGGCATATTTCTTTTCTCCGTTAATGCCACTGTAACTGTGCTAGCAATGTCCTCGTTTGATGTAAGTGCAGCCGACACTGCATTAGCCTAAAGTCACCAACTTTATATGACCTTATATGACCGTACTGGAAGAGGGAGTGTCGAATATGATGAGGCAAACAGGCATGTGTAAGGATATTGTTGTGTCCGTTGTGATATTAAGGTTTCACCTCAGGGGTGGGAAGTTCAGCTTAAGACACTGCACTCGAGCCAGGCTGACATCTGGCAGAACCCATGACGGGAATGTTCTCAATGCGTTGGATCTTATGCCAAGATCTGACAGATTACAGGTTTCCCAAAGAGTGAATAATAAAGCACCTGTGCAAATACTTTTTTTTTTCCCCATCGCAAGCCAATATACACTGCTCCATTACTTCCTCTTTGTTGCTTAAACAGAAAGAGGAAAAAAAAAAAAACAGAATTGCTTCATAATATAATCTTGTGCTTATATTCTCTTCTGGGTGCGATTAATTTGTTTTCTGAACTTTCCAGAGTGTAGCCAAGCCCACTTCTAGGCGAAGAAAATTGTCACTGCACTGTTTGTTCTTCATTGTGAAGGCTGCTGAGTATGCAGAGCTTTGTGTGGGCGTGCGAGTGTGCTTGCGTGGGTCGATATGGGTTCGTGTTGCACTGGGAAACACGGCCTGGCCAGAGTTATTTTTTAACGCAGCAGTTATTGGTGATGTATTTGTGCCCACCACAGTGTGTGTGTGTGTGTGTGTGTGTGTGTGTGTGTGTGTGTGTGTGTGTGTGTGTGTGTGTGTGTGTGTGTGTGTGTGTGACCTTGCTGAATTGATTATGTTATGATTATGTCCGTGTGTGTGTTGTCTGAGGGCCGCTCATACTGTAAACAAGAGTTAACATTCCTGAAGGATGAGGCCACACTCCTACCTGTAGTTTTGTTGCAGGAAGTATTTTGCTTTGTGTGTTTAAACCAAGGTTGGCTGAGGCCAAACAAATCCTTAATTAGTATGAACTCTAGGCTACATGATAAGAGTACTGAGTCACTTTTAGGTTTTTTATTTGGTCTCTATTCCCAATGTTTTCAAGGATAAATTAATATTTTGCTTCTGAGGGAATCCATTTTTTTCTGGTAATAAATAAAATAATAGTGGACAAGATCATCAAATATCAGTTAAAGCTAAAGTCTGGTCTCGTAGGTGCCAAGATCTGTAAACCGATATAAAACAAATCACATCCAACCAGTCATGTTGAGGAAGCGTTGCAAGCTGTTTGTGAACTTTGTCTATGAATTCAGTGTGTGTTCTTTCATAATGACATCCATTTGTAAGGAATATTAAAAGTCCACTAGTAATGGTTATATAATAGCATCATGTACACTGCTTAATTGATTGTAATAATATATCATAAAACATCTGAAGATGTTTAATCATCAGGATCTAATTTGACATCATTTAGTATAAAAGTGTAAAAGTTGTGCATCTGGTTATTTCTAGGACTTTGTGATCTACCTGATGAGTGGGAACAGTTGTGTGTTTGGCTGCTGTGCTGGACACGGTGAAGATGGAGAGCGGTTGAAGGTGGATGTGGTGCTCTATGCTCCTGATGTGCTCCCCCAACACTGCTGGGTTCAGCACATGGATGTTCCTAGGACTCAAGCTGAGGGTAGCAGGAAAACTGCAACCCTACTAAAACCTTTCCACGGAGCCTCTGTAACCCACAACGGCGTGCAGTTAAAGGGTGAAGCTGAAATCTTTCCTGGTGATCTAATAGGCTTGGGCCAACATTACCTCTTCATGTATAAGGATCCCACAGCACCTGATGTCCAGCACATACCTACCTGGATGGCCAGTCTTTCTCCCCCAGCCTGTAATGCCTGTGGTTCCTCTGAAAGAAGGCACAGGACCAGAAGGAAGGCCCCAGCCTGCTGGAGGGATCCTGACCAGAGAGTGCTGTCCCTTACCTATGAACTGCACCAAGAGAACCAGGTGCTGGAGAAGATCCTCACCATGGTGGACCCTAGAGGACCCGAGCCCAAACTAATTCCAGCCTTCCTGCTGTGTTTATGCATTCAGCATTCTGCTTCTAGCTGGGAGATGACGAACTTCCGCAAACTGTTGCTGCAAATCGCAAACCAGATCCAGCTTGCCATGTTGGTGGGTGCGAATTTAGAAGCGATAAGAAAAATAACAGATCTTCCAATGTCTTGTAGATGGCATTGGTTTGCTTTGTGTCATCAGTCTTTAGATCATGACACAGCATTAACCATGCTCAGTTGTTTTTAAGTTGAACAAAGTATTTGGCACACAAAAGGAGACCTGTAAATGAAGTTTTGCTTTCCTTTTCTTTCACAGGAAAGTACAAAAGAGCTTGCAGTGCTTCAGCCAGACAAGTAAGAGCTTTTTAAAAAAATATATGTAGTTATTATTTTTTTCTTTCTATTGAATCACTGCTAGGGTTTATAGTTATAAACCATTTTTTATATTCAACTTGGTCATGTTATGTCTTAAAATTATATATTTTAATATTTCTCAGCTCATTTGTCTAATACCCAGCCTGACCAAGACTTTGCTCAACCATCTTTAGCTTTGCTTACAGCAATGTGGTGGATAATTCACATATGAAAACGATTCTTCATGCTCCCAGAACCACTCTTTAAAAAAATCTGATCTATATGCTCCCTGGCAAATTCAACCCTTTTTCCTAATTACTCTTACTATCACGGGGTTTTCTTATGGCCACACAGCTGTTTATTCTCAATCATGTGAGTTCTCATCACGTTATGTGTGGAAATCATTTTACTTCCACTATTAAACCCGGCTAAACCCCGAGCATTTACGTGATCTCATTTGTGATTTTCCTGACCACATTTCTTCCATTAAGCTGATGGTTCAGCATCATCCTTACAGGGTTTAACAATATGATTATTATTAATTATTAACTCAATTTCAGTCATCACCTTAGTTTTTTTTCTTTGCTTGATGCAGGCCAATAATTTCAACCTCCTGTAAATGTAACTTTCTCACAGGCAGTAAATATACATATAAACATTTTACAGCTTACTTATTTAGATTTTTCCTGTATAAGCTACTATATATTGGTGTCATGAGTGTGTGTTTAAAATAGTGTTTTTCTTTTTTCTTTTCTTTCCTGTGCTGTAGTGGAGCCGGAGACGGGCAGCCAGAGTCGGAATCGATTTGTCTTCTGAACATGGCTGAGCTGATCCCAGGCCTGCAGCCTCTCGTGCTATGGATGGCCAACTCCATTGAACTGTTGCATTTTATTCAGCATGACGTACCCCTACTCCTGCCATGGACACAGCAGGATGAAGAGCAGGACAAAGGTACTTTACCTAAACTCAACTTTAGTTGGGGCTTGATCAATAGGCTTGATCAATTCAATTCAATTCATTTTTGTTTATCTTCATCAAAATATACAGCAGTATACTGCTTGTCTCATGCATGTTTAGAAGCGATATTTAATGTTTCCTAATTCCATATATTGCTAGCTAGGGTTGATAAATCCTGATATCGATGTTAACAATCATTTAATCATTTTTTCCTCTTAATTTGATGGCAGTGGGTTTTTTTTATTTTTTTTTTTTTTATTGCAGCCTTGTATAAATATGAAGAATATATATATAATGACAGCTGGTTAGCTGCCTGGTTAAACAAACACAGGAATGAGAATGTAGCCTGATGTTTTGATAATAAAAGTAATAAAGAAGGATGACTAGGGAATTACACCAGTGTCACATGCATAAACTGATACTGAAATGGCATGAACAAATCAAGGATATTTTTGCTACAAGTGTTGTTAAACATTTGTTATATTTTCATCATATTCCTGCACTAATGCTTAAGTAAAAGTGTTTACTTTTTAAAATTCTTTTTCAATCTGAATGTGTAGGGATTTTCTGTATCATACTAATGACATGCCTGTTGCTTTTTACAGAATTGTTAAATTCTCAGATCCTGTCGACACGTAATGCCAGTGAGGAGGCCATGACTGTCCTAGAGGAAGTCATCATGTTCACTTTCCAGCAGACTGTCTATTACCTTACAAGAGTAAGCAAACTCATAACACACACAAACGCTTGCACATACCTACTCATACAGACCTTTCCATTTGCTTTTTTACCGTAAGTCCCATATAGCCAGATTAGATAACAAGGCGCTGCGGATTAGTGTGTGTGGTACTATTTTTCAATCTGTTTCTTTGGAATGGAAAACAAATGGATGGTCTGTTGAATTCTCTCAAGGCTGGAATTCATTGGAATTCATTGCGCAAAACATTTCTCAAACACTACTTTCGCTTCAGATTTATTCATGTTAGAAATGTTAGGTATGTTTTAGATAGAAATTATTGGTGATATTGATTTGATCATTTTTGAGAGTTAAACAATCTTAAACAGTATATAGTATCTGAGAAACACCTGAGAAACACTTGCCTAACTGAACAGTGGAATCTGGATACTATGCTGGTTTTGCTTGGACAGCTGCTTCCTGTGAAGCTTTTGGTTGCTGCCAGTAAGGTGTGCGCCCCACTGCCCGTTCTGTCCTGATGAGTGGTGAGGCATGTAACATGGTGAGAGTGAACAGGAAGGACAGAGTGGCACATCAGTCACCTGCTTTTATGGGGAACGAGGAAGCAGCTGTGGTTTATGAACATAAAGCCAAACAGCGCCTCAAGCTCGGTGGATGTTTCCTGCTCAGGAAAAGAGCTGCAGTTATTACCAAACTGCCAGTACTTGAGAACCCTTACAAACCAGAGTGATTTAAAATATAACTGAGTGCTTTGTAGTTAATGGTCATCTCACTGGGACAATATTTAACAGATAAAGCTTAGGGAAACAGCTTCTGCTTTCATATTGTGTTCATGTGTGGTGACTCACAACTCAAGTAAACCTGGGGTGAGGCTAGAATTTATAAACCAGTTGCCAGGTTGTTGTAATGCCAACATTTTTTTGGCAGTCTGGTGATAACGCCAGTAACGCAGGTTGTACAAATATGTATAGAAAAATCACATGCTTGCAGATGCCTTTATAGTGTGTCAGTCCTGGCTTTGTCCTGGCTGAGGTTTAGTGCGACGTCATCGTGATTTAAATAGTTGGCTCATTAAAGCACTTTTAGGGCCTTGTCTCCTTGGATAAGTCTGACGATGTGGTGATGTAATACTCTTTGATAAAGACTAGTAAATTTGTCAATGAAAAGGAAATGTTGAGAACTTTTTTTTACAGAGGAACCTCCTACATTTCAGTGTAGTTATTTTACAGTGGCCCAAGGTTGTCCATGGCGGTCTGGTTGGTACTGAGCCATGCTCTTATATATAATTAGAATACTGTAAACAGAGCTCTATTTAAAGTGTTACAGCCACAGGCAGGCTGATTTACCCTCTCCAACTTGGATTGTAGCAGGTCAGGATTGAGTGCCTTCAAAAGCAAATCAGTGACAATTAAAATCAGGGGGATTAAAGCTAGGAAGGTCTCAGGGACAGATTTTTACTCATGAGTCTTTCTGCAGTCATGCAAGCCAAGCCACAATGTGCTTTACTCCGGTGTTTAAACACAGAACTTCCCTCCATGTTTCCTGTACACTCTAAGATTTTCCTCCCACAGGAACCATATTAATTCTGCATGGCTTTAATCACTTTTGCATTAAAAAAGGCACAAGGGTTTAATCCATTTGCCATTGTAGCCTGTATTTGCTATCATAAATGTTATCTGCAAATGTAGTCACTGGGTCAGTGGGGTATATACATGAGACTGGGCTGGGAGTAGCTTCTTATCTTGTCAACGCTCAAGACCTTTAGTGTGATTGTAACAATAGCCTGTCGTGGCTGAGACATTTCCCAGAGCCACCCCAATCTGTATGCTAAAAGGAAGCCTGCTTGTGCCGTGTTTCCTGTGGCGCAGATAGAACGTACAATGCTAGAGTAGAGCATTGTAGATTCTGCAATATACTACACTCCTAAGAATACTGATATAGAACTATCTGGTATCTTTAGTTTTTCTTGTTTTTACTGTTTGTATTTTTTGACTGTTACTTTTATAATGTTGGACATACTTTTCTGAACAGCAAATTACATGTTTATACTATATTAAAGCACATGGTCCAATATATCATAATTTCCATAGACACACATATTTCCATGGCAGACACTTCACATTATGATGTCATGAAATACTTATTTAGCACTTTCGGAAGGAAACTCTTTTGTTCCCTTTTTGTAGTAGTCAAAAGAAAATAATGCTGTACTTTTACATTCTTAATCGTATGTGTTTATCACTATACCATATACCAAATGTTATACAACGTAAATCTTATCCTTGATTATATCCGTGTATTTTTGCAGAGATTGTATTCAGTGCTGCCGGGATTGCTAGACAGTAATCCTTTTTCTGAGAACGGACAGCTGCGTGTACCCGCGGGTGTCAGCAACATCCTGGATGTCCTAAAGGAGGCATTACAGCTGCTCAACACCTTCAAGGTGCACTCAGACATATCTTCACAACTCCTGGCCTATCTCTTCTTCTTCACCAATGCCTCACTCTTCAACATCCTTATGGAGAGAGGTGAGTGCTGTCCAATGCACAGTATTCTGCACTTAGACACATGTTGCACTAAGCATCCGAAAGAGTGACGAGTGTCCACACCAGTAACTGATGATTCAAGTGAAAAATGATTAGCTGTGAATTCCGTTCTTTTTAAAGGTTCAGGAGGTGGGTTTTATCAGTGGTCCAGAGGAGTACAGATCCGAGCCAACCTAGATTTGCTGATGGACTGGACCCAGAGTGTTGGTTTGGGAGATCTGGCTGCGGAGTTCTTCCAGAAACTCTCCTCAGCCGTCAACCTACTGGCCACCCCTAAGGAGAATTTGCTACAGGTCAGACTTGTACTAGGAATTCTTTCATTTCACTTAAATAACTGTACCCCCCCCCCCCCCCCATATTTCTCTGATCATGAAATAACAACAACAAAGTGACTCGATTGAGGTGTCAGGTTCAATATATTATGACATAACAGCATGGATTCTTCTGATAACAAAGTTCATACATATTTATTTCCTTATGACTGGAGTACACTTTGTACCCTTCTTATATGACACAGAGAGTGCCAAAGCTAAGACGAGCGTGTATTAACACTGACGTCATCCGAATGATACTCCAAAAGGCATGCTGCGGCACGCAGTAAGCTTAGTTACTACATAAAGACTTTGGACCACTTTGTGTTTTGAGTGATGTAATTAAATATTGCACATGCAGCTAATTTATTATTTTCTCTGTTGTGAAAACAGATGGCACAGAATATTGAGGGGGAACAACCACCCTCTGATCTCAAACACGTGAATAAAATATAGTGGAGCTGACTTGTGATATTAACGTATAATTTTGTTTCAACCCATTTTCGCTTGTAATCCAGTGTAATTGTGTTACTTAAAGGAGCTTTCCTGTGCGGTTTCACATGACGGATCACAACCGCAGGAAGTGATCATGTTAATAGGCTCACACAAAAGTTACAAGGTGACACCGGGACACATCCGTGCTGTAACAGATTTACAGGGGTTGTCAAATTGCTTTATTTACTTTGAGGAAGTGAGGTCAGAGAAGTGCCAGGGAGGGGCTGTAAATGAGCTCATACTATGATTGACCTTGACTTTTGTCTACCATTTGTGAAACATAAATGACTAATCGTCCCCTGATGCTTGTGCTCTTTAGATTTTGTTTTTCTACTCGTTGGACATAGATCTGGGTACAGTGTCAAAAAAAAAAAACATTCAGCTCCAAAAGCATTTGAACAGTTACACAATTTTTGGTAAATGTACACTGCCGCAATGGATCTGAAGTAAAGTAATTAATATGTGAATGTGAAATTTTAAACCAAAATATTCTATTAATGATTTAGGAGTTACAGACATATATATCTTACTGTTCCCTCTATGTTCCCATGCTTAAAAGTAACGGAACAACTGACTGCTAAGCTGTTTGATGGCCAGTTGTGGCCTATTTCTTAGGTATTTTCTTACAGATTAAGGAGATAAAAGGTCTGGAGTTGATTCCAAGTGTTGCATCAGTAGCTCTCTGGTTTCAATGAACAAGCATCAAATGCAATTGAAGGGGGCCATTATTTGGTTGAAATATATGTATTAAAAAAAACAGATCAGATAGCATGGAGCAGAAACATTGAGCTCATAAATCAACAAATTGGTGCATTCTTAGAAAGAATGAATGAATGCACTAGGAACAAGGCAACTGAAGAAAACGATCATAGAATTCTTTTCATGGTGAATTAAAACACAAAATGGTGTTGCGGTCCAAATACTTATGGACTTCACAAATTCAAGGTCGATGGATATCTGAGCCTTTTCTACACGTCTAGCCATAATCTGTTTTAACCTGCAGCAGTACAGTTGTGTTTTCTGTACAATACCCTAATCTTTAACCTGAACTCAATTTATTTATGGGCTAGTACCACTGGAAGAATGAGTATGGTCATCTCCGGTATACAGTGATATGTATGTATTTACACATAGTGTACCATTGAATCTGTTTGTTTTTAGACACGGTTGATTTATGCCATCTTGCATGTCACTTACTTAACATAACCCGGTACAGTATTGCATATCAGCAGAAGCTGTCTTGCTGAGCTCCGGAAAAAAAAAGAAAAAAAAAATCAGTTGAGTGGAGCAGTTGCTAGGAGGCTGGCTTTAACTGTTCCACCCATGTAGCTTGGGCATTTTGTGGTTGTCTGTAATTCAGCAATGTGCTCAACCACATATGCGTCACCCTTTTCACATCTGTTATTTCTAAAGCTGCCTTACATATCCGTCGCCACTTTTGGCATTAGCATTGAGTTGCTGGTGCTACATTTGGCATTTAGTAATGTGCTGAGATTATCAAAAGCTCCTGTGTGTTGTTTTGTTGTTTAGGCTCCATATATTAGAAAGTGCAGCATTCTCTACACAAATCCCAACCCTAAACCACAGCATATAAAGACGAACCACGTAGTTGCTTTCAACTCAGACAAAAGGAAACACCAACCTGCAATAATTAGTTGATAATTGTTGCCAGATATAAGTACAGTATGTATCATATTCATTCCTCTGAAGAAGTAAATACTCGTATAGACCAACCTACAATTAATCAATTGGAGCATGTGAATAAAGCTCCTGCACAACAGCCTCCACTCTTATGTGCTGACTGGCATAAGTGAAAGGGAGCTTTCCTCAAGAGATCTGATGATGGGTTGGCATGTTAAGGCAACTGTTCCTGTGAAGTGCCCCAGTCATCACCTTGTCTGTTTATATTCAGCACAGAACTCTGAACACTCCTTAAAACATAAGTGTCCTCAGTTTGGGTTGTGTCTTTGTGTTAGTGAGTTCATTGTGAGCGAAGAAAAGTGTCTAGGTTGATTATGGGTATGTAACACAAGATGTTTACACTGCATGTATAAATAGAAAGATTTATTGTAGCAGAAGGAGAGGATGGTGCTTTCTGTCTGTACTTCTGTCATACTCTTTCACAATAAAATAACAAAAGGTACCAAAAACCACACAAGAGTTTGTTGAATTTGACATTTTCTTTGGACTATTGTTTTATGTGTGTGTGCCAAGTAAAAAAAAAAAAATTAATAATATTGTCTTTATTTTCTTTTTTTTGTTGTCTGTATGTAGACCTCCTGGCTGTCCCTTAGAGCCGAATTCCCTCACCTCCATCCAGCGCAACTTCACCATATGCTGAGAGAATACAACTCCAGCAAGGCTTGTCCCTCTAGCTGGACTCCCTCCCCAGAGGAAGCTGAATCTGCTCTCCAAACCTGTGAGTCCAACACACACACACACACACATACACACAAACCTGTGCCAATGTGTTCTAGAATGCTGAGTGAAGTCAAGGAATGAGTGTATCCAGGTGCAAACAAACAGGATGCTCTTTTTTTATGCTTTTCTCTCTCACTCTTTCTGTCATGTGAAAGTTGTTCCCACTGGCTGACTGACAAGTTAACTGCTAAGTCTGTTATTGTCTTGTAGGGTTGGCACGTTTAGTCTAATGTCCCACCCTCACCTCTCACAACTAGTCTTTAATTGCAATGCTATTTTTGGATCATATTACGGAACTCGCGTCATTTTCTTCAGTGGCAGACCTTATGGGCTTATGGAGAATAGCCTACTTAGAACTCTACTTATAGCTTGTTTTATATATTATGTCTATAATAGTCATTATAAATAAATAAATAATACTGACTATTGCCAGCCCTTAACCTGATCTTTAATTGTTTACTTCTTATGTAGCTGAAATTCTGGAGAGCTTTGACAATCATCCTCCACTTATCCTACCGAACAATACCTTTCACTTGGAGCTTGAGAAGCCCATCACAGAGCCTGCTTTCTTGTCCCACCTTGAGAGCCTGCAGGGGTTCATCCAAACCCTCTCTACCAACGGCACACAAAATGAATTCCGACCACTGCAGGTACCTCTCATACTCACTGCTTTAGCTTACTATTATAACTTCCATCTAGGGTAAGGCATGATTCTGATTGTGCTTGCTCACCCTTTTTATCATTCATTTCATATCTGTTTGTTTTAATAAGGACAACACCACCAACATGTCGGAAGATGCACGAGTAATATCCTCTCCATCCAGCTCAGAACTGGAGTGCTCTGGGTACATCAAAGCCACCAGTCCAACCGTTCGATGTGGTTATTTGAAAGAGCAAGAACCATGCTTATCTGCCTCACCTCCTCAGCTCAGGGGCTTCCACAGTGCTCTAGATTCATGTGAAGCGCTCTTGTCTCAGAAGCTGAAGAGCCTGGAGCTCCAGAACAGCCTGCCTGGAGAAACGGACCTCTGCTCGCACAAGAGCCTGGCCTTGGACCCGTCTTGCCTACTCACCCCACCCAACACACCTCAAGGCCTGGAGCTCTCTGAACTTGAGGAGGGTCTACAAGAAGAGGCAAAACAAAACACTAAAGGTAATCCATTATCTGAATAGCTTTAAACACAGTAGTTGGAGGCAACTTATTCCATGCACAGGGCTTGGATTAATTCCTGTTTAAAAAATCTTGTGTTAGAAGAAATCCATGACCTCCAGCTGGAGGGCAGGAGTACTATAGCAGGAAAACATGAGCAAGCACTTGACTACGGGCCTCTGCCGAGTGGAACGATTAATATAAATGACCTGAAGTATCGTTTCTCAAACTTTCTCTATTGCTGTCAAGCTGGACTGGAAACAGAATGCTTGAGGCATGCTCTTTCTGTGGGGTGCTCATCAAGTTCAAAGGATGGGCCGTCTCCTCCCTGGGTCTATTGTTTTTGGCAGCCGGAGTAGTGAGGTCATGCGGGAATGCGGGGGATGGATGCGATACGTGGGGTATTGTGTGCTCTGGCTCTGATTGGTGTTATTATTGAGAAGGCAAAGAGCATGAGGAACGAGCCCAATTAGCTCCTGTCAGCATGGGTTGAGCTCCTCCACCTCGATGATTCAGTACATTCCGTCACATTAAGGAAGGATTAACAATGCAGATGAAATTCCCGAACAGGCCTTTCGTGTCCATGGAATAAACATATCTGTAAATCTGTACTTGTAATTATATTATTAAGAGTGCAGCTATATTTAATAGATAGTACAAAATGGTTCCTTTTGTGTGTTTGACACTTCAGTGGTGCTCAGGCTAAACCTTTCAGCGGGCCATGAAAAGTAAACACAATAGGCTTTTTTTCCAAAAGGATTTCGGGTTTCTTTAGCACATGACTAATGGGTATTAATCTTTAATGCATGCTCATGAGTAGTTTAAGCTTTAAGATCTGATGGAGAAATTATGCATCAGAAATCATTCACAAAGAATTATTGTTCATATTGTAATTGAACTTATTATATAATGTGCTGTTTACCTCAAGGCGGAAATCATCACTTTTCTTCAACTCTGTACTGCTCTTTATGGACTATCGATTCCTCATACCAATCAATGGCACCTGTTTTAACACCAGGGATTTTCCTTGCTAACACATTACAACCATTTTGGTCACAGGGTTAATCTCATAATCTGGAGTAAACAGAGGTGGTGGTGATGTCAGGAGAAAAAAAAGCTCAGTGGATGAAGCGTCATGGGAATTTACAGTCGAGTTGCTGGGTGGAATCTTAATCGGGACAGCCATTGTTCGGGGCGCTGGTCCAGGGTGTGAACAGTTTTAAGAGGTGGGGGTGTTACTGTTGCTGCTCCGGTGGTGTTGTGATGATTGTGATGGGGGAGGCACATCAGAATCACAGAGGAGCATCCAGAGGAAGAGCAAGTTTCATGCTCCCATGCTCTTCTTGTCTAGTCCATTACAGCATGTGACCGATGGTTTGAATGCTTGAAGTTTACGGAAGTCCCCCTTGAACCTGTTAACATGCTGAATAATGAGCATTAACATAAAAATGCAAACAGAAAGCTGAGATTTTTCTGTATGTGTCTTTTAGAGACTAGCACAAAATTATTTTAGCTCAGTCTCTTGACAGAAATTATAGGCCTTTATTTCTGATCAAAGGACTTCCAATACATTTTTAATACATAAAAATTACAGCCTATATTTTGCCACATAAAAGACTGAATGTTTCAACTAAGTCCAAACCACATGAATGACCTGTAACATAGAGAGTTGTGATTGTTTTACTCTATAGAGAATGGTCTTAAAGGAAATGCAGACGAGATGAGAGAAATAGATGAGGACGAGAGAGATGAGGTGTTCGCGGTTGAAGTGTCAAGAGGACCTCATGGCCTCGGCCTAGCGCTGGTGGACGGACTGGTGAGGAAAACCTTTGTACTGTAACTGTTCAAGATTCAGGGTAATTAGTTGTCTAGTTATCCAGTTGTTCATTTTGTTTTGTTGCATTGTAATTAGTTTTTTATTAAGAACAGGATTAAAGAAGCTAAAGGCTAGCAATAATGAGCTGATAACAATAAACACTACATAGTCTCACACATACTGTAAATGTACTACAGATACCAATAAAAAGGGGATAAATAACCTAAAAATACTGGCAAAGGTTGCACACAGATTGGTTTGTCTAAATATTTCTAAATAGTTTTTACACATTTGTTTGTGAAACCTTGGACGTGACCATAATTCAAGTCTTATGGCTGATTTTTTTTTTCCACTTCCCGAATATAGATTTCATGTCCTAGCAGGATAATCTTACTGGCATAAGAATTTTTAATGGGCTCTACCACGAGGAACTATACTTCCTAATGGTCGTCTATGTCAGATTGTTTAGGTGAAGGATAAGTAATCTGGCATAGGTCAAAGGAGACCTCCTGGCAAATCACTTTGATGCAAAACACTGAATCTAAGTCTTTGTTTATGAACGCTTTGCATGACCACCTTTGGCTTTCATGGTTTTAAAACGTGGCTTCTCAGCAGCTGTCGTGCCTAAAAATAATCGTTGGCTGTATTAGGCACTATAGTTGTCCCATATGTGTGGATGTAGCGAGCTGCAATGTTAAACACCCGGTTTGAGATTGCTGATGAAGGAGTATGCCTTGGAGGTCTGTGGTGGGGGTCGGGCCTTAGAAAAAATTGTTCAATAGGGGGTAAATGGCTTTGTTTCAGCCTTGCCAAGAATCTTTTGAAATTACTCATCATGGCTACATTGAGATCCCCTACATTTCCTGGAATATCCAGTCATTGGGTGACACATGTAATATAATAGAGACAATCACACAACCTACTGATGTTTCTTATGTAATGTGTGTTTTCTTAACCCAGAAATCTCCGCTGGGGGTGAATGGCATTTATGTAAAGTCCGTGGTGCCAGGCTCGCCTGCTGCTCAGTGCCAGAAACTCAGACTCGGTGATCGTATCCTGGCTGTGAATGGAATCAGTCTCGTAGGAATGGACTACCAGATGTGAGTATACATGCATACTCACTCACTAAAACATCATCACAAAGCTCAAAGCATCATTGTTGCACAGGCATCAATTAGGAAGATACTTGACTCATTCAGAAGCCTGTAAGAAAGACACCAGGTAATAGACAGGAAATTACGGATAAGTTTTGCAGACCACTAAAATTAATATTAAAATGACCAATAAGTTGACAGGAAGCTATTAGTCCGTAATAAACGGGAAACTGATTGTATATTCTCTGAACTCTTGTTATAATCAAGATGATAACGTAGCATAAAAAAAGGAAATGGCGTTTTGTCACTATAACCCAGAAGTGTTAATCAGTGGAAGAGTACTTGCATATTCATACATTTAAATGACATGAAATGAAGCCAATGGTTAACCTATGAAACTGAGGTGGTGTAAAGGACTTTTATGATCTAAATGAATGGAGATGTTAATGTTAAAGAAGAATGTACATACAGAAAATATCATTCATGCATATACATAATGTATTCCAAAACACAATGCACTATATGTCTATCAGTGTTAAAATTTGCAGTTACAAATATATTTGAAACAGGTGCAAAGCCTATAAACGACAAAAAATTATTTCAAGCTAAAAATAGTGTTGCTCTTATTAATCCTTTTCAAATTAAATATGAGTAAAAAAAAAAAAACGATTAAAAAGAAGAAGAAGCAGGAGCTACAGCCAGGCGTGTTTTGTCATTTCATAAAGCAGTTTCTGTATCTTAGACACCACGTTCTAAAATAACATCGAGATCTTTTTCTGTCCTAGTGGTAGAGAGATCATCCGGACATCAGGAGATTGTCTACGGTTGCTAGTGGCCAAAACAGAAGCCAGAAGCAGTGGCAGGAGCTTCACCACCAGATGCTAAATCAGTGGGGGACTGTCCTGTTTTCACTGGACGTTTTCTGCACAGGCTATTGGACATTTGTTGTTGTATTTGTAGCATGATAAACTCTATACTCCTTTCCAAGCTGCTGATCAAAGTCCTCAGACTTTTTTTTTATATATATATACAAAAAATGAATGGTTTGCTGGGATAGTCACAGCAAATTAAATAGTCAAATATACTAGACATTTCAATTAGGCTAGTTCATGCAGGAGTATAGGTTTGCGATTTGGACTCCCTGTGGGTACAGTTTTAACCATAAATACTTGGATGCAAAAGAGCATACCAAATTACGTCAAGTCAATGTTTAATGCAGACAATAAATGAACACATTCAGCTTTGTCTGTAAATGGCTATAGTTCAGACTTTATCCTGACGATTCTTGGCCTGTTTTAGCATCAGTGACCCAAACACTTATCCTACATATGCACACACATACAGTATATGAAATATTCCAGTAATATCAGTTAAAAATAATTTCATGTTTTTTTTTTATTCAGTATATGTTAATGTTAACCAATATTGGCTTGTATCAAGTACTGCTATTAACATGCTCAGATCCATGGATCAAATTTCCAAATACAAGTCTTATCTGTTTCACAGCAGGTATTAATGAGCATCATGTGATCCAAAACAGGTATATTTTTTTTCCTCAGTGAAAGAGAAGCAGTGTTACATCAGCCTTATTACTATGTTAAAAAAGTATTTTGTTGGTGATATTTATATTCTTTTCTATTCTATGTAATATACATGTGAAATAAATTTATTTCATTTTTAAGCTGCATGGAGTGGCTCATTGTTATATTCAGATTTCTTGTTTTACATGGATATCCTCTAAGTGGTTTAGGTCATGAAGCTTAAAATGCCGTTGTCATCTTGGAATGCAATTCCAGTCATCTCAGCCTATCATTTTGAACTTTATGGCATGTTTACATTTTGTAAAAAAAAAAAGGCATTGTTGGGGACAACACCCAACTGTGGTAAGCCTGTTTAGTCCTGACTTGGTTTTTGAATTAGACAGAAATAAAGTAATGGCCAAGTGCAGGGTAAATGAGGAGTGCAGCTTTGTGCCATACCAGCGAAGCACTTGAGGAGAAGAGTGCCAAGGGTGTGTCTCTCTATGCTGTACCATTTATAGAAGGCTGAGGTTTCCACTGCATCGCTCTCGACTCTAAGCTCCAGTTACAAAAACGTGGCTCTGATGTACCTCACTTCTGCCACATAGAGAAGGGGATTCATCTCTAGAAACATTCTTTCTGTTTAATGTGTGTTTCGTGGATCTGAACCTCCTGGTGGTTTGTGGGAAATATCGTGGTACTCTAACCCCCTAGAGATTTTTAAAAACTGAGAGGAGGCTGCTTTATCAGATTTTTCTATATAACTAAAACACTAGAAAGCCCTTTGTAAGCAATCTCTGTTTAGCCTCCAGATCATATTAAGTCAGACACTTGTAACACACCTGGCTTTTATCTGGTGGAATTTCAAATTGTTCTCCTCATGTTCCCCAAGTGTGGTTCCTCTGGGCTCTCTGATTTCATCCCTCCTCCCAAAACATTGCTTACACTAAATTGCCCTTGTGAAAGTTTGTTTGTGTGGTGTCCTGTGATGGACTGGATCCAACGTGACCCTGATCATAAACGCATATTATATCAAAATGTACTTTTTAAAGGTGAATCTCTCATTACTAATGTTTAGTTGTTGCACATCTGACATAATCGTTTGTTTTATTTTAGAGCAATCAAATTTATTTGCTATTCTAAAATATAAAATTGGAAATAACACTTCAATTGATGACATTATTACGTAATTATATGTGTGTAAATAAGGGACAGTATTATCTACATTATTTATTTATTTATTATTAATGTCATGCAAGTCAGATAATCTAAAAATGAGCTTTTTGATCTACAAAAAAGATTTGTGCCTGCTATTTTTGATGAAATAATCTACTTAACTCAAGTAATTTAAAGGATATGAAAGAAAGTATAAAAAAAAACTGTTCAGTAAATATATAAGGATGGTTATCACCTTACATCTTACATGCATATTATGTCAGAACTTTTACATCCTGTTTTTCCTTTCCTTTTGACTCTGCTATTCCAGTCGACAGTTGCAAAACTGGTACGTCTAGTTTATTCCAAAGGTGTGGGCTGGAACCAGAAACAGTCATGTGTCATTCTGTCTTATTTCTCTATTGTCACATGCTGCTTATTTAAAGCACTGACCCTGTCATTTAAAAGTGATTTTACACCAGAGATTCGCAATGTCTATTGTCTGAAGGATAAATTAGTGCTTTTTAGGGTGCATGTTGCAATAGTACACTTACAAAATTAACCTTCTGAGGTCTGTGCTTTAAATGGAATATTTTCTTGGTGACAGTGTTGGTTTGAAAATGAAAACTTGATTATCCAATTATATGAAAAAATTTACCACTGAAAGAGAGACCAATTTAAGCTGACAGAAACATAAAAAAAATAACATACAATACAAGGTAGGACCAAACAGTAGAAGCCACCGACATAGTGTGGCAAGTATGCCTGGAATTAAAGTCTTCTCTCAGCCACAGGAAATCCAATTATAAGATTTAAGAGTCACACAGATGGTTCCACAGAAAACTATTAATCGCTCAAGTATTCAAATTTAGCAACTGCGTAGAAAATAGGCGGTGATAGGTGGCATGATGGCTTAGTGGTTAGCACTATGGCCTTGCACCTCTGGGGCTCGGGTTCGAGTCCCGCCTCGGGTCTGTGTGAATTGAGTTCTGAATTGATGTTCTCCCCGTGCTTTGTGGGTTTCCTCCCACAGTCCAAAGACATGCAGAATAGGCTAACTGGTATTCCCAAATTGCTTGTAGCGTGTCTGTGTGTGCGCCCCGTGATAGATTTACACCCAGTCCAGGGTGTACTCTGCCTCGTACCCTAAGCCTCAATGGATAGGCCCCAGTCCCCCTGCAACCCATTACCAAAAAATGGAACTGTGACTCTCTCTAGAGGTGCCTGAGAAAATAACAAGTTAAATAAGTCATTTAATGAGTGGTGTGATGAACTCATGACATACTCACTTTTACACATTCCATTTTTGAATACAGGGCAATAATTCAAACTTCTCATGCCTCAGGTCCACAAGTTTATTGTATTGGACAAGGGAAGTTCAGCAGTTAGTCAGGGCTACTGCTTCAAAGGGTTAGAGCTCACATCTCAGCACCCTAGATATCTGTGCCCTAGACCAAGTATCACTATTATAGGTCAGTTTGAGTAAAAATGTTCTGCGTAATAATTGCATGAACATTTCCACTACATAGTGTGGCAATCCACTATCCATATACAATGTATAGCTACCAGTTTACTTGTGATGGAACTCTAATAGCACTTGATGGCATCTCTTGCCCTGTTGTATCCTAAACTGCCTGTCTTTGGACTGTGAAAGGAAACCGGAGTACCCAGAGGAAACCCACCATGCGTGGGGAGAACATGCAAACTCCATGCACACAGATTCAAGGCAGTAATCGAACCTAGACGTGCAAGGCTGCAGTGCTAACCACTAAGCCATGGTGCTGCCTACAGTAAAAACAACATTGAAATATAATTGCAAGCAACAATTATGGGTCCAAGTACCCTGCGCCATCGCCACTCCTGGCACACTGCACAACCTGTGTGGTATTTGAGTGCGTCAAGACCTCGAAAAAGCCATCGCCCCCCCAGTTGCACCGCACAACTTGCACACATTGCGTTAGTGTGTGTGAGTGCTTTAGTGTGTGTGTGCTTATGGGTATGCTTGTGTGTGTGTGTGACGAGTAAATGTGTTTGTTTGTGCGTGTTTGTGTGTGTGTGGTGTGTGAGTTTGTGTGTTAACACTAGTGATGTGTGTGTGGGTGTATGTGTTTCTGTGTGTGGGCGTGTGAGAGAGATGTGAGTGTATGTGTGTTAAAATTTGGGATGTGTGATATATAAGAGTATAAAAGTGTGTTTGTGTATACATGCATGAGTGCGTCTGTGTGAGTGTCAGAGTGTTAACTTTGTGATATGGGTGTGTGTGTGCGTGTTAACGTGTGTAATGTGTGTGTATGTATATGTGCATGTGTGTGATGTGTAAGTATGTTTGTGTGTTTCTGTGTGCGTGTGTGTGAGTGTTAAAATCTGTGATGTGTATGTGTGTTCAATAGGCCGTAGTTGCTGGAAAATAAGCATCACATTATGATGTTACTCAATGTGATGTCACTGAACATGGTGTTACTGAACGTGTCAGTGATGTGTCAGTAATGTCACTCAATATCATGCCACACAGAAAGTTATTAATCATTTTTCGGTGTAAGTTTAAGATATTATCACGGCTGACCTATGAGCTATAAGCTATGCAGCAAAATGTCGTGTGGGGGGGCCCCTGGGGGCCCCGGGGCACGAGACTCTCGGGCATCCTGATGGCAGCAGATTCCAACCTGTCTGCCAAGTTTCATGAGTTTTGAGCATGTTGAGACCTCTGAAAAGCCCAAAAGGTTGGGGGGAAAAATCTATATATATATATATATATATATATATATATATATATATATATATAGTTGCAAGCAACAATGATGGGCCCAAGCACCCTGTGCCATCACCACCTCAAGCGCACCACACAACCTTTGAGTGTGTCAAGACATCGAAAAAGCCATCGCCACCCGGGCATGGAATGCGAGCGCCCAGTGGGCCACTTTTGGTGAGCAGAACTGGCGCTGTGGGATGAACTTGCACAACTGGCACACACACTATACAGGGCTAATGTCAGTTTGGGCCCTAAATATTTGTTGAGTACGTTAGTGTGTGTGTGTGTGTGTGTGTGTGTGTGTGTGTGTGTGTGTGTGTGTGTGTGTGTGTGTGTGTGTGTGTGTGTGTGTGAGAGACGGTGAGGGAGAGAGGTGCGTGTGTGTGTTTATGTGTGTGTGTGTGACGAGTAAATGTGTTTGTGCGTGTTTGTGTGTGTGGTGTGTGAGTCTGTGTTAACATTAGTGATGTGTGTGTGTTAGACATGTGACTTGTAAGTGTGTGTGTGTGTGAGTGTTAACATTTGTAATGTGTGTGTATGTATGTGTGCGATGTACGAGTATGTTTGTGTGTGTCTGCATGCATGTGCGTGTGTGTGTGTGTCAGTGTTAACATTAGTGATGTGTGTGTGTTAGACATGTGACTTGTAAGTGTGTGTGGGTGTGTGTGTTTCTGCGTGTGGGCGTGTGAGACAGAGATGCGAGTGTGTGAGTGTTAAAATATGTGATGTGTGAGTATGAGTGTGTTTGTGTATATGTGTGCGACCGTCTGTGTGAGTGTTAACATTGTGACATAAGTGTGTTTGTGTGTGTGTGTGTGTGTGTGTGTCTGTGTGAGTGTTAACATTTGTAATGTGTGTGTATGTATGTGTGCGATGTACGAGTGTGTTTGTGTGTGTCTGCATGCATGTGCGTGTGTGTGTGTGTCAGTGTTAACATTTGTGATGTGTACGTGTTTTCAATAGGCTACACGTACACGTTTAGTAAGCGTCACACTATGATGTTACTCAATGTGATGTCACTAAACGTGATGTCACTGAATGTGTCACTGAATATAATGGCACTCAATATAATGCATCACAGAAAGTAATTAATAATTTTTCGGTGTAAGTTTAAGACATTATCATGGCTGACCCATTTGAGATATCAAAAAAGAATCCTTAGGAAACCAAGAGGGTTCTGCGCACCTTATAGTGCTTGGACCCTAAAAATGCATAGAGGTTTGCCTAAACAGAACAAAGTTTGGTGGGTCAGTGCTGCTTCCTGCTGCATGTTTGATCATTTCCAAGGTTAAACTAATTAGGCTCAGTGTGCAAACATTCAGATATGTCTATAATTAATTTCTCTAAATTATTTTTTTAAATAGTTTTGACTGTACATAGGTAAAATAAACGTATAAATTTAACAATTGACATTTTGACTGTTCAGCAATTTGCAAGCCCAATTAAAATGACTTAAATAATTACAATATAATCTAAACAAAGAAGAAAGAGGATGGAGAAGGAGGGAGCAGGAACCTGCACAGAGCCCATCAGTGTTATTAAATATGATCAAATGTTATTGAATGAGTGTGTAAATTATAGCTGAGTACTTAATTCATATGAACAGTTGGGTTACTTCATTGTTGCATTACAAAAAAAGAATAATAATTCAATTTAAAGTACAGTGCATCTCAATAAATAAGAATATCGTCCCAGGGTTTTGTCTAGTTGTCTGATGAGTTTTCTTATTTATAATTTGTTATAATTTGTTATAATCTCTATTTCATTTAGTCTGTGTCTTGTATCTGTTCTGTTTATTGTTATGACTCATTTCCTGCCCTTACTCCACTCCACTCCACTACTTTTGTGATTGTTTATTTTCAGTTAATAAATGCCTGCATTTGTCTGCAGTCCTGTTAGGTGACATTCAGTTGCAGAGTGAGGATAAGAGAGGTTATGTAGTGTGAATATGGTGCCCTCTTGTGGACAGAGTCTGCTAGTTCTAATGTAATGATGTGTTAAAACACGACGTTTTTTTTTTTTTTAGATTCTGATAATAAAAGCAGATTATTTATCCTGATAAGCTGTCAGGTGATTATTGCATTAACTTGCATTAAATATGCTGATTTGTTTTTAGCCCTGAGGAAGGCTCCGATGGTCAGGTGTCCGCATATATTTGGCTATATAGCATACCTGTACATGATTCATTTTTATGGGAAAAATATTCTGGCCTCTAATATTATTGAAGGTTTTAGTGTTGACAACAACATTGGAATTTTCTAAATTCGTAAAAGTATTTTAACACAGCAATTTCTTTTTTTTTTTCTCAAATGTGAACAAGTGGTTGACATTCACTGGTATTATTGCACAGAAAAAAATTGCTTTGACATAGAAAGCAGAGCAGATCTTGCATGGATGCTTGGAGTGCTGTTGTGGGAGACAAATATAGTGAAATCCTGTAGGATTAGCTTGATCTGTAGTTTGCACCACATTTAAGCACTATTTCATGTCTACAGGCAGGCAAATGTAAATAATTGTAGGAGAAAACCAGAGAATCCAGGACATGACAAAACTTAGGATCAAATCAGGGAACCTCGAGTTACAATTGCTTAGATCACTCTGGATAAGAGTGTCTGTTAAATGTCAATTAAGCAATATCACACCAGAAGGAGTGCCGTTGTGATGAATATCAGCATGGCTGTCATGTGTCATAGGCACAAGGGCACAGCCTGAGTATTCAGCATAGCAGCACAATCTCGAGTGTGATACTTCATTTACACACCAGATCCACAAATACCATTTAATATTAACAGATTATGAATTGTTTGTCTATTTAACCAGTTATTTTTGCTCCTGCAGCACATATCCTTCTACGACTGGCAGAACTAATTAACCGGGACTGGGAGAACTGGCTACCAACAGTTATTGTAGTTAAATGAGGATGGGTTCCCTGTTGAGTCTGGTTCCTCTCAAGGTTTCTTCCTATTGCCATCACAGGGAGTTTTTCCTTGCCACTGTCTCCGTCACCCTTGGCTTGCTCATCAGGGACAATCTCATTATCTATACACATTTTTCTTACACATATATACACTTCCATAATTTTTTTCATTTTCTTTTCATTTCTGTGAAGCTGCTTTGAAACAATGACCATTGTTAAAAGCGCTATAGAAATAAAATTGAATTGAATTGAAAAAAAAAATTAAGGGTGAACGTAGGGCTAAATTCTTACTGGTACCATGTAGTCAAAAGGTGAGGAGAATAAACCATGGAGTTGATAGACAGTCCTGTAAAAGTTCCTCCTTAAATTTCCACATATTCTACTTTAGAATATACTGGTCCTTCTCAAAAAATTAGCATATTCTGATAAAGTTCATTATTTTCTGTAATGTACTGATAAACATTAGACTTTCATATATTTTAGATTCATTACACACAACTTGAAGTAGTTCAAGCCTTTTATTGTTTTAATATTGATGATTTTGGCATACAACTCATGAAAACCCAAAATTCCTATCTAAAAAATTAGCATATTTCATCCGACCAATAAAAGAAAAGTGTTTTTAATACAAAAAAAGTCAACCTTCAAATATGCACTCAATACTTGGTTGGCAATCCTTTTGCAGAAATGACTGCTTCAATGCGGCGTGGCATGGAGGCATTCAGCCTGTGGCACTGCTGAGGTCTCACAACTTATGTGGTTACATGCAGAAATTATTTCCTTGTTTGGTCCAACAGGTATCCTGCTCTGATTCTGATAGACTACTGATCTCAAATGATCTCAAAAAAAAAAAAAAAAAAAAGTCTAATGGTGCTAGGTTTATAATTTAATTTCAATTCAAAAACACACATGGTGAACAGAGGTTGAGGGCTAAGGTCTTGAAAGGAGGTAGAATAAAGGATATAAAAGGTGAATAACTAACACTTTTTAAGTTGTTTTATTTATTTATAATACATATAAAAACAGATTTATATTAAAAATAGATAAGTTAATTAAACAATTGCATAACAACTGCATCAGGCCTAACTGGGTTGTTGAATGTGGCGCAAACACATTTCTCCATCACCTTCATTCAGAAACCAGGGCTGCACAGAGCTTCGATCAAAATGCGGCTGAGTTTCTTCCACTGATAACTGCACATTATGGTGTAGTGAAGAAACAGGAATACACTAATACAAACACTTCTGGAACAATGACTAAAGCTGATCTTGGGAGTCTAATTTCACATGATGCTTTCAGCAGAACTTTCTATATTTAATACACACACACACACACACACACACCCACCCACACACCCACCCACACACACACACACACACACACACACACACACGGCAAATATCAGCACAAGCCCAAAGAAAAACAGTTGAAACTGAAGAATTGATTTGTATTTATCTGGGACCTGTATCACATTGAAAGCAATATAGCAGCACATTATTAGATTTCATACATTACCAATTTTATTCTTTGTTCAAAATATCTAAAGATGAGCAACAGTCCTGGGTCTTCATTGACGCAATCTGTATTTCAAAATGCGCCATACATTCTTTATTAGGAACAGGTCAAGACTGAAAGCAGGCAAGTCTAGCATTTGTACTCTTTCCTTCCGCTGGCAAGATGAGGTTTTTCATTGTCTTTTACAATATGTATGGGAGTCCATGGAAAAATTATTTTTATTGAAGGCAGCATATGTTGCTTATGGAAATATAATAGTGCCAAAATTCCTCAAAGCAAAATAGCAGGTTGAATTACATGAACTGAAAAAAACTTGTTGTAACAAAAATGTTTGAATTTTTTTGCATTGCAATTTGATCTGAATTGAAAAAAATCCTTAGAGCATTTACAATGTTTGAAATTTTTGCTGCTACAATTTATTGTGGTTTGTCACATCTGTACCACCACGGTCCCGGGGGCTAAGATCTGGCTCGCCGGATTACTGAGCCGCCTCTTTGTCTTTCCCTGCTGTGTCTGCGTATGTATGTATTGCACAATTAGCACTTCATCAAGTTCACCTGTGTCCCCCTTGTGTGTCTACTATATATGCCAGCTGCTCCCATAAGCCCCTGTCTGTTCACCGTCTTCATATGTCAAGAAAGGCTCTCTATGTGTGTATCAGGACTGAGCTGTGGCTGTCGAGCGAGGCGCACCCGGGGAGGGTGCCATTTCGGACCTGAACAAGGTCAAGTTCACGGCTCTGTCGCACAACGGTGCATGAGGATTTAGTACGCCGGCTCAGCGCCATTTAGTAACTTCAACACTTTGTGACTCTACGTGCCCGCTCGCAGCTCCAGCCAGGAGTTTCTTTGTTTTTGGTTTAAGTTCTGTTTAGTTTGTGTTTACGAGAGCCTGAAATAAAGATTTCTGTTGAAAGAACAAACCCCCTGCATCTGCATCCACTTATTCGGGAGACAAGGCGACATGACATTCAAATGAAAATGTAATTCAAGCATTTAAAATTCAAAGCAAAAATATTCAAGTTACTAAATTGCAGATAATTTTTTTTCAAGTGTTAAAAATACAATCTTCATTATTTTTCAGTCTTACAAATTCAGGTTGACAAAATTCAGGTAATAAAATTCAGGTCGCTAAAATTCAGGTCTTGACATCCGGGATATCACAGAAAGAGCAGTGGAGGGCCGATTGCTGCTGTAACTGCAATTTAGTAACTTGTATATTTTTGTTGCTCCAAAATCTCTATGTACATTTTAACATTAATGGTACAATCACAGGAGTGCAAGTTAACTTTTGCCAAGGGCACTGACACAACCCCATACTATGACATCTGTACATGTTAATATGTATTGTGCTTGACAAAGGTTTGTCAAAGGAATCCTGAGCCCATGCGGTTATATCACTTATAGAGGAATGATGATACTGATGCAGTGACATCTGAGGAATCGTAATGTTATGTCATCCAGCTTAGGTTTGCCCCCTTGCCCTTTACATACTAAAATCCCTCCAGATTTCTTTAATCTTCTAATAATGTTATTCACCATAGAGGGTGACATATAAAAATATCTGGATCAGATGGTCCACTGTGGCGACCCCTTGATGGGAGCAGCCGAAAGACCAACAATACTACCACCATACCAACCCTTTTTGATTTGGGGTTGTAAATTGGACAAGATTGAGAAAGTAAGAATTTCCTATAGTCCAACCTGAGCGATTCCGGAGGCAGCACCTAATCACATCGCAAGAAGCAACGAGACATCGATTAAGACAAGTTGGTAAGGCATCTGTAAAATCAAATAAATCCATTCATTTGGATATAAAAAGTTGCAAACTAAATACTTGCAACCTAAATCTAACATTTTCTAAGCAAATATGCAGCATTGTTATACGGGTTAAAATGTTAAATAGTGCGAGTTTTCTGAAGATTTCGATTCATTTTTAATTTTACATATACAGTACACTGATCAGCCAAAACAGTAACAACACAACATTAACACTCTATCAATTACATAGCAGTAAACTAGTGACAGGGTCATGGGGACCCAAGACGCATTGTG
The DNA here is from genome assembly GCA_011419295.1 of Clarias macrocephalus. Taxonomy (NCBI): domain Eukaryota; kingdom Metazoa; phylum Chordata; class Actinopteri; order Siluriformes; family Clariidae; genus Clarias; species Clarias macrocephalus. The sequence goes on from JAAGKR010000409.1 coordinate 76,378, forward strand.
TGAATGTGTATGTATTGTACCCTATGGAGGAGTAATGTCACATCAGAGAAAAATGGGTCCATCTGACCAGGGTGAAACAAAGCACGTATGAATTAATTAATAGATTCAGGAATACCTGAAATCGATGGGTAAAAACCTCACAGTGTAACATTACCACAGAACACACTCTAAATGTCTATAGGAATGTGTGCACTTTGAGGTACACAAAGTAAATTTCATATATCGTTATATGTGCCTCAAAAGAGTACTATAGTTATAGGCAGGTGCAATTTTCTTCCCGCCACCTATCAGAATCAGATTTACTGCCCAAGTATGCTAGCACACACGAAGTACAGACATAAATAATAATGAAATCATTGACAATACTCTATACACAGGCAATACAGAACATTCAAGCAATATACAGATTAAATCAAACAACAATATAAAGAGTCATGGCAGGCCAGAAGTTTGATACATAACTGGTTACATCACACTGTATATACATACAGACACTGTCCACTTTATCAGGAACAGCTGAACAAATGCCCATGCATGTAGCTATGTGCAAAGCAAATCTAGTAATTCTCCTATGATCTCTGTCATCAACAATATGTTTTAGTTTGCAGACCTTCTTCTCACAGGGTGATTCACTTCATTCTGTGTTTAGAAGTTTATAAATGGTTGTGTGTGAAATCCCCATAAAATCAGCTTTTCTCGCAACAACATCCATGCCACCAAAGTTCCAGAGATCACACTTTTTTCCTATTCTGTCTGGTGTAAACTGTACGTATTGACCTATATCTGCATTTTTGTTTTGCATTGATAATTAACTGCATGAGTGCACATGGTCCTTATAAAGTGGGCAGTGGGCTTATCAAGTATGTAAATGATACTTTATTGGCTCCACATTTGAAAATCAACTTTAATTGAATATGCCTGAAGAAATGTCATGTTATTTTAGTTTTGACTAAAAGAATGATTTTATAAAGCAATATATGACAGTTCTGAATTTCAAACATTTCAAAAGGTTTTGAAAATCCAATACAACTTTATCGCCCTCTTGAGTACTAAGCTTTATAACTACAGTACAACAGTAACACAAAAATGCATGTTAAGTACACAGTTTTAAGTGGGCGTTGTCAGTGGTGTTCATGTGAGTATACAGGGTATGGTTTTTCCATTTACACATGGAACCTACCTGGGAAACTTAGCACACAGGGGGTGACATGAATCTCATGTACATGCCTCCCCTGATCTTCCTCATTCTTGAGCTGAACATATCTTGGATCAAGAAGTGTTTCTTCCACAGACAGGTTTATATCCTGGTCTACTGTTAACAAATGGGAAATATACCAAACACAGCAAAATAAAAGACCAAACTGCAGATGTAGTGCTAACCATTTTAACAGCAATAATTAACAATGAATAACCAAAATACATTTATCACATAAAAATACTGGCTTGAACTGACTTGTTCATCTTTTTGGTCTTTGGTCTTAACGGCAGGAGCTGGAACATTACTTAGTAATACCGCGAAACCTTTTTTTTTTTCTTCTTGCATTTCATGTGACTTGCAGGTCAAGAAAAGTGCATGCACAAATGCTTATTTTTCGTCTTTTTTCATCACAGAAACGAGCGATGCATTTGATTTGTCATAACATGTCAACTTTTGCTGGAAAACCTGGCAGTTACATGTCACGATTTGATTTTAAAAAGTAAGGTTTAAAGACCACCTTGTGTACCAGAGAATAATTATTTGTCAAAATATGCAAATGTCTAAAGACTTTTCACATTTTGCTGTCAATCAGTTCATGTATAAATCTGTATACTGCATCTTAACTTCAGGAATCATGACTGGCCAGAGAAATCACAACTGATATTTGAAAATATGTTATTAACACTACATTTTAATTCATTGCATTTGTTGCATAATAATTTTGCTTTGCTTCAAGGTAATCTGTGATTCCAAATGGATTTTATAAAGCACATTACAACAGAGCTTTATAACTACAGTACAACAGTAACAAATATGCATGTTGAGTACAAAACAATGAAATTTTGAATGGGTGTTGTCAGTGGGGTTCACATGGGTTTATAGAGCATGCTTTGACCTATAAACCCAGCACACAAGTAGTGATGGGAATCATATGATGACCTTGCCTCCCCTGATCTTCCTCATTCTTGAGGTTTATATTCTGGTCTACTGTTAACAAATGGGAAATATAGCAAATACAGCAATTATTTTGATTGTGTAAAGCTGCTTTGCGACAATGACAATTGTTAAAAGTGCTATACAAATAAAATAAAATAGAAATTTAATTGAAAAAAGAGACCAAACGGCAGATGTAGTGATAACCATTTTAACAGCAATAATTAACTATTAATAACCAAAATACATTAATCACATAAAATACTGGTTGTGACCAACAGTGATTTACTTAGATTAAAATTATTCCCATACTAACCAATGGGAAACCTAACCTAATATACACAACAAGAACAAAAAAAAAAAAAAAAAAGCATTACTGTGTGAAAAGCAAAAGTTACTTCTGTAGGCCTACCTAATTGACATCTGCAGTTCAAAACTCTCACGGTAGCAGTGGCATCTGAAAAGGCACATAAATATTATGCAGGTTGAAGTGCAGGGGGCATATGAGTAATGTGAATCATAAGAAAACTTATGTTGTTTCCATTTCAAAAGCTGCCCTGATGAACTTTATTTACAGGAAAGGGTGGGGGACTTATAACTTATTCAGTTGGCAAGACAATAGCAAAAATGGCATGTTAATTCTGACTTACCACAACTTTCTCAAGTTTTTTTTTTTTTTTTTTTTTTTTTTGTGGGCAGAAAGGAAAATGCCAGACAAATTGTATACACTCATTTTAGTGTTCCTTCATGACAGAAAGGAGCGAGGCATTTGATCTGTCATGATGTGGCAACATTTGCTAGAAAATCTGGCAGTTACATGTCATGATTTGATTTTAAAAAATGGAAGTTTAAAGCTTTAAAAGTAAGGTTGTATGAGACGTTTTTAAATGAAACGTTTTATTGTAGACAACGTTGTGTGCTAGAGAATAATAAATTGCCAAAATAAATAAATGTCTGAAGACTTTTCATGTTTTGCTGTCAGATAGTTCATATATACAGTACAGACCAAAAGTTTGGACACACCTTCTCATTCAAAGAGGGTGAATTTGTATTATGGCAAGAAAAAAGCAGCTAAGTAAAGAAAAACGAGTGGCCATCATTACTTTAAGAAATGAAGGTCAGTCAGTCCGAAAAATTGGGAAAACTTTAAAGTGTCCCCAAGTGCAGTCACAAAAACCATCAAGCACTACAAAGAAACTGGCTCACATGCGGACCGCCCCAGGAAACCTCTGCTGCGGAGGATAAGTTCATCCGAGTCACCAGCCTCAGAAATCGCAGGTTAACAGCAGCTCAGATCAGAGAGCAGGTCAATGCCACACAGAGTTCTAGCAGCAGACACGTCTCTAGAACAACTGTTAAGAGGAGACTGTGTGAATCAGGCCTTCATGGTAGAATATCTGCTAGGAAACCACTGCTAAGGACAGGCAACAAGCAGAAGAGACTTGTTTGGGCTAAAGAACACAATAAAGAACACAATAAAGAAAACTCTTTGAATGAGAAGGTGTGTCCAAACTTTTCGTCTGTACTGTAAATCTGTATACTGCATCTTGACTTTTAGGAATCATGACTGGCCAGAGAAATATCAACAGATATTTGAAAAGATATTATTTACACTACATTTTAATTCATTGCATTAGTTGTTTGTTGTCGTACTTCATGGTAATCTGTGATCACTGATAGAGCTTATCCGTCATCATATTTTATTCTTTTTAAAACTGTCACTCGTTACAGACCTTGTGCTGAGTCTGCTTCCATAAGTTATGATCTGCCCTGTGTTCTAACACCACTGATACACAGGAAGAGAGATGTGATGACTGTGGCCCATAATTGAGGACTGTGGCCCCATAGACTTGGGTGAGTTTGACAAGTTTAAAAAAGTATTAAGTATAAAATAAAACACTCACACATACAAGCTCATTCACACACTATGGGAAATATTGGAATGGCAGTTAGCCTGATCTGCATGTCTTTGGACTGTAAGAGGAACCCAGAGTACCCAGTGGGAAACCACCAAGCACAAGGAGAACATGAAACACTTGCATACACATTTATGAAACAATCACACATACATGTATACTACTAAGTGCTCAAATAAATATAGATGAGATGCACCCATACACACAAAATGCGCATGTGATGGGAAGTGACCAGACACACAAATTTTGGATGTCTGTGCGCGTCCCCATAAGTGTATGTAAGAGCTTGTGCGTGTGCGAGCATTTCATATATCTCTGGATATGTAGATGAGATGTGCAGTACGCCCTACCCGTATGCACGTAAATGAGGAGCCGCCAAACACATGCATACTTTCCCCCCACTTGTGTGGCTAACCACACGTTTGCAAGTCAGCAATACAAGAGTTACCCTGGACATGGATTGATGAGCTAAATCTGAAACCCTATAAACACATCTAAACTCTTAAAGCAATACCTTAAGTACAGTAGGTGCTCCCAAGCGATGGGATTTTCTGAGCATAAGTTTACTCCGTTCGAAAAACATGCATGTCAAGACATGCATTCTTCTGTACGTCATGCAGTGGTTACAGTATACTAAATAAATACATAAATAAGAAAAACACTGATCGACATCGAGGAGTAAACTGGTTTTAATAAAGGCATTGATCATGGCGCAGATGTATTTATTCTGTATTCTTATTAAGAACACCTAATCACCATAACTAATGAAAGGCACTTAAAGCAATACAGTAAAATGATTACGAATCGCACCGAATACAAACTTGTTCTTACCTTGTAAAGTAGACATCGCAGCACGCGCTTGGAATAAGAACTTCGACAAACTGGAGCAGCGCAGAACGTGAGTCAAAACGAATGGAGTGGAGACTTGCCTCCACTGTACACCTTCTTTCACATGTTCTTTCCCTGGTCCGGGCGCTTAGCCAGGTACATCCCCTCCCCCGGAGAACGGGTGCTAACCACTTCCTGCGCTATTTTGGCCTCCGCATCCTACCAATTCATCTCTCTCTCTCTCATATACAATATATAATATCTTTATGTTTTATACATTAGACGTGAAACCAGTCTCTGGTCTCAAATACTGTATTGTAAATTTTGCATGTATGCCTGTGTGTCTGTCCAGCTAGATTTTGTCACAGCATCATGCAAACCTGGCTGGACAGAATTTAATGAAACTTTATGGGACGTTATGAGCAGTTTTGTGCCAAACTATAAACCGAAAGTATGACAACGTACAGTATGTCAGACTAGTGTTCGATTCAAGAAGCGCCCAAACAGAATTTAATGAATCTTTTGCAGTCCTTAGATATCTGCCTAAAGGTTAACCTGCGCCATAAATTTAATATGTGAGTAAAAGCGATGCTATGATTCATAACTATTTATAGTTATTCACGTATGAATAGTTATTTGCCAGATTTGATAACCTACTATAAAACAAGCCAATAAACATTAATTGAAACATTTTAAAATGAGAAAACTTAATATTTTCCCTGGGATACTTAATATTTTCACTGCAGAAATAACAGTGCTTAAGGGGTACAAGTGATTTTTTTTAAACGCCCTGGAGTGTTTTAAGACAAAACCTAATCTCTATGCAATCTACTTTTTTGAATTCTCATCTGTGATTCACTCTGAGTGTATTTGGCTGACAATGAAAGAAGTACAACTTGTGACACCGAAATAATATCACTGATTACATTTAAGATGATCTGTACTAGAAATACTATTTCCAGTACTATTTCTAAAACCTCTTAACCTGTCAATGACTGTTACTTATTCTAGTTCATGCTAAATGAAACCAGTTCTATGAACTGAACAGTGATTCCGAACCTGAAATCTACATGTGATATACAGACTAGATGTGTCGGTAATTTTCTGTACATCGAGCCCCTAAATTAAATGTGGCTGATGTACAGATGCATAAACATTTTTTATTCTAATAACCTGAAAAAAAGTTATTCATAATTGAGGGTTCAAATAGTCAAAAACAATTGCAATGTTTAAGATAAGTTATGGATATTGGACTTTTGGTTGGGTTGTCTGATCGTTAACATGAAACCTGTGCATTAATTCACAAATCCAAACCAACAATGATAATCGTGTGACTAAGAACCTGATGTCTAAGGGTAATTTCTAAAGCACGTCCTATTTAACCACACAGCGGAAATGTTTGATGCTTTCTGTTCTTTTTGTAGGTGTATTACAAGATGTGGTGTTTGGATTCCTAATCAGTGTAACATTTCAGTGTGTACAGTGGCTAGCTGGAAAGAAAAAATTATTTAACTGTACACATTTTTTATTTTTAGATGTCTTTTAAATAAAATTAATATTTTTGCACACTTTAAAATACGTTTAGATGTGTTATCTAATCTAAGGCTAAACTTTCTTTAACAGGTTGAAGGATTGGCTTTAATTTGGCAACAAAAACTTGTGACCAATGTAGATGTATTCACTGCTCATTATTTCACTTATTTACCTAAATTAAAAAATTCAGATGTATTAGCTAGTTATAATAGATTTAATATTAATATGCAATCCATTCTGCTTTTTTAATGCATTGATTTTTTTGGAGAATTTTTTTTAAAGAATCCCACCAAGTCGCAAAACTGACTTTAAATATCGATTACAAAAAATAAAATAAACAACAACAAAGGAAATTGAAAAGCAACTCATTTTATGTTGTATATGATGCATTTTGAAAGGTTAAACATATGCATTATAAGTACAAATAAGAGCTGGCAGGAATAGGAATACATAAAAAAAAAAAACATTTAAAAAAAGCATTTACACAACACCACAGGTGCTTTCACACTACGGGCCTATGCAAAGTACACCTGTACTCCAGCATGATCTGAATCAAATATAAAAGACTAAACACTGAAGTGGCTGCTGTTTTAATACCGTGTCATCAATGTTCTCAGTCTCAGCTATAAAGCAAGTCCCCTACAAACGAACAATCGAGTTATGAACTTTTGAGTGTACGAACATACGTTTGTTCAATGGCATAAGTTGGATCACATGTCCACCGTACATCATCACGTGTGTGCAGCATGTATCCTCCGCAAGTGCAGTACAATTGAGAGAATGGAGCGAGGTGAAAAGATAGACATTGCTTGTTCTTTTAACATGAATCGTTCAACCATCTACACAATTCTAAAAAACACTGTACTGTAATATACTGTGTTAATATCCTAGTACCTAGACAATGTTTGATGCACTTATGCATTGGACTTACAAACAAGCCCTTTGGAACGGAACTCATTCGTATGTAGGGGACTTCATGCATGTACAATCACAGCTTTGTATTTAATGCCAGCTCATAAACTAACTATGTGCATACTCCCACCTGCTGTTGTTGAAGAGCTTAAGTACACAGGAGTAATCAGGTATAGAAAAATATTATTATGGCAAAGTGAGCCAGCAGGAGAGAGTGGACACAAAGAAAGAAAGCAATAGTGCCTAATGTGAAAGCAGCCTGGTAAATGAGATCCAGAGAAAGCAAAAGCTTAAATTACAAAAAACATTACATTAATGCATAATATATTCAATATACAGTACAGACCAAAAGTTTGGACACACCTTCTCATTCAAAGAGGTTGAATTTGTATTATGGCAAGAAAAAAAACAGCTAAGTAAAGAAAAACGAGTGGCCATCATTACTTTAAGAAATGAAGGTCAGTCAGTCCGAAAAATTGGGAAAACTTTGAAAGTGTCCCCAAGTGCAGTCACAAAAACCATCAAGCGCCACAAAGAAACTGGCTCACATGCGGACCGCCCCAGGAAAGGAAGACCAAGAGTCACCTCTGCGGAGGATAAGTTCATCCGAGTCACCAGCCTCAGAAATCGCAGGTTAACAGCAGCGCAGATCAGATCCATACTTTTGGTCTGTACTGTATACATGTACAGTAAACAAATTCTATATTTACACAAGAAGTGTTAAGCTCCCCCTAATTTTTTACCCCAAATATTATACTTGGACTGTGAGCGTTTTGCAAGACGGGCAAAAAAAAAAAAAAAAAAAAAATTTAACTTGGTAAAAGAGCAAGGTCTTGACATACGAGTAGTGTGTGTGTGCTTTGTCTGCTGAGCGTCACATGATCACAACTGAGCCAATGGTTCTTCTTTCTTACGCGCGCTTCAGGCATGTGGGTAATCGTCTCCTATGCTCAGTGTCAGTGCACGTACATCGTGTGTATAGTCAATAGCAAAATCATTAGAGAAGTACCTTATTAAAAGACGCTGTTTCAGAGTCTCTGACCCTCTGTCAGAGAGCAGCGATTCCGTTACTGTGTGTGTGCATGCGTGCACGAGTGTCGAGAAAGATTCCTTGTTAAAGAAGTTTCCTGACAAAGCAGTGTTTCCTACATTCGTCCTACACAGTAGCCTCCTCCCTCATCCTCTTGTCTTACTTCAGGAATGATTCATTTCAAATGTAAACTGCTGGTTAATTTGTTTTACTTTTTCTTTATATTTTGAAGTAATTATTTTTATATGAATATTTTTGGGTTGTGGGTTGCATCATCATAGTTTCCATTATTTCTTATGGGGAAATTTGCCTTAACAAACAAGTGTTTTTATATATAAGCCCACTTACAGAACAAATTATGCTCACAATCCAATGTTTAACTGTACATTTAAAAGTGCAAGAGCTGAATTGCACGATCAGATAAAAAGTGCAAAAAAAAAAAAAAAAAACACACTGAGACAAAACACTGCCAAGCACAAGTACATATGTACAGAAAAGGAATATACAGTATCGTCCATAATCTCCTAAGACTAAAGATTCGTCAGGTTTGATGATACTTCCAGTTTCATCAGATGACAGAAGGTGGCTCAGGAAGCAACAGCTTCCATATAGAAGCTGACATGACGCAACTTCCAGATAACCAAACCTGGATGACTGAGAATAAAATAAGGCTACAGGAATGGAATAGTAGTCAGAAAATGCGCTTTGCATTGCAACCTGGTGTTCTTGTTGTGCTGTGCTTCTCTGGTGGTGATTCACCCAGTTTCAGTTCCAGGGTCTTACTGAACTCATGTTTAAAGGTGGCTGCATAGCCGGTGTAGTTTCCTGCACAGGAACTCTAACTTGATCTTGTCCTATTAACAAAAAACAGAACACTTGTGAGATTACAAACCTTAAAACCAAGTGAATTCCAGTTGTATACTTTCTTACTCATTTGTTTACAATGGATGATTAGCCTCTCATGGTGTGCTGCAAGTTTAATGCTATAGCATTTGACAGTCAGCATTTCAAAACATTCACATAAGTGGCTATCAGATATACATACACTCAAACTGCCACTTTAAAAGGACCACAGGCACATCTGCTCATTCGTTCAATTATTGAATCAGGCAATCATGTAGTAGCAGCGCAACACAAAAATTGTGCCATCATAGGTCAAGAGCTTCAGTTACATCAAACTAACATAACATGATGAAAATGTGATCTCAGTGACACTGACTGCAGCAAGTTTGTTGGTGCCAACAAGAAAGTATTTTACATGCAGTGAGGCTCAGAGGGATACTGCACTCAGTTACTGATCGGAAGATCGGCGGTTCGAGCCCCAGCTCCACCAGGTTGCCATTGTTGCCCTTGAGCAAGGCCCTTAACCCAGGGGCGATTTATCACGGGTTAACTTTAGAAACTGCTGATCTCCGTGGACTTTCAAGCATAGAATCTCTGGCATTTACATAAAACGTTGCTCTTATACTGTATGTGAATGATGCAGCTATAATTTGCTATCAATAGCATGAGGTCATGGAACAGACGTGCTTTGCATCACCTGTAATGCTGGTGTAATGGAGTGGGAAATGTTTTAAATAAGAGCAACAGCATACTTAAGTTGTAATGTGTTTTTGTATTTTATCAGTTACAGGTATTAGATGGTTTAAATTCTTAGAGATATTAATGCAAGCAAATCTCACCATGAAAATGACCAAAATTTTTTTGCTATACTGTAACAAAGAGGACATTTAAACTACAGCGAGGATGTAATGCGCTGCCATAGTGGTCAGACAAATTTAATAATTTTTATAACTATTTATCTAAAATCCTAACATGCAACAGTTGCGTCATGACAGTTGTGACAGTAAATAACTGATATTGTTTCCTGTGAAATAAGTATTATATAGTATAGTATACAAACATTTAGTTATGCAGCTATAGGTTCTGAAAAATATTCAGTGTTATAAACAGTGATTTTAATCAATCAATGACCACAAAAAAAAGAAGAAAAATTGGTTTTGTGATTTTAAAAGTGCAAGTCAAGTGCAAGTGAAACAATAAAAACTAAATATGTAGCGGAGGCACATAAAACAATAAGTTTGTGTACGATTGTGCCTTGTATTGGTATAGTACTGCCATGTCAAGGCTGTTATACAATTTCCCCCCCTGATTTAAATAATGTCAATGAGAACGCACAAAACATGCATGTGTATGTACTTAGTCTAATGGGCTGGTTCTAGATAACATTTTTCAGTGGCTGTCAATTGAAGTGCATTAGATACAGTAATGACATTAGTTGTCTCTGATTGAGCAGGAGAAGAATTGCCTTTGTTTCACTTCAATAAAATATTTTTAAAACGTGTGAAAGTGAAAAAGTAAATAATTTCAAGCCTTTTTTTTTTTTTAAATCCAGTATCCCAAAATATTAAAATATTTAATTTCGAGTTTGATTAATTTACTTCTCATACAATATAAATCCCATGTGTCTAGTTTATTACATGCCACCACAGTCATGGGGAAGACTACTATTAAAGCATATTCATAGAAAGTTGACTGGAAGGAAAAGTGTGGTAGGAAAAGATTAGCATCAGGAATGAAAGCAGCCTTAAGAAGACAATCAAAGCTAATTTAAAAACAAGGGAGAACTTTACAGGATATGGATGAAGTCGGTGCATCAAAAAGGAATTTCAGGAAGTGGAGTTTGGAATGCATTCCTAATATTAACTCACTCCTGAACAAGAGACAACATCAGAAGCATCAACGTAGGCTAAGGAGAAACAGAACTGGGCTGTTGCTCAGTGGTTCAAAGTCCTGTTTCCATTTCATTTAGAAATCAAGGCCCAAGTTGCTTGAAGTCCTGGGTGAAGTTTCCACAGTCAGTGAAGATTTGGGGTGCCATGTCATTTGCTGGGGTTGGTCCACCGTGTTTAATCAAATCCAACGTCAATCCAGCTGTCTACTAGGAGACTTTGGAACACTTCATAGTTCCACCTGCTGACAAGCTTCATGTCGATTTAGTATTCCACACCTGCCCACATTACAGAAACTACTTTAACTGGTTTGCTGGCCATGATACTTCTGTGCTTGACTGACTGGCCAAGTCACCTTACCTGAGCCCCCATATACAATCTATAAGGTATTGTAAAGACAAAGATGAGAAAGACCTGACCCAACAACACAGACGAGCTGCCGGATGCTACATACACAACCTGGTCTACAATAATATCTCAGCAGTGCCACAGGTGAAGTAATGCATGCTAAATGAGCCTCAATCATGTACTCAGTCCCTAAATTAACATAGATTTTAGAAGCTAGACATAATTATACATTAAACCTTTCTTTTGATTGATCTGGGGAAACATTCTAATAAGGTACTGTATTTTAGTTTTTCATAAGCTATAAAGCTGTGATAATTGAAATTAAACCAAACAGTTCATTCTTGTGCTACTGCTGTAAATGGAATGGATGACAGCTGCCATAAAATTTTTAAAAAAAAAACTAGAAGAGCATACTGTTGGTCACAAAGTTTCCCAAGGGGGAATGGGCACTTCTTAAAAAGAAAAATCCAGAAAGATTAACCTTTAAAAATTAAAATGACATGGGTTATAAAAATAAAAAAAAAATCTTTTTTTTTTTTTTAACTACTTATACAGTACATCTTTATGGTATGTTTTCGATGGGGAAGACTTCAAGCAACAAACTGAGCATTTGGGTTTTTGGATGTGTCATGTAGAACCAATGTCTACTTTTGACGTTACTTTATAAAAAAATTTAAAAAAAAAAAAAAAAAAGACAATTTCCCTGCTCACGGAATCTGGGAATGGTGGTTAGAACTCACAAAATGTGCATGTTATTATTATTATTATATTATTATTATGTCACATAAGCTTAGGTGATCTTATGAATCTGTGCCTTTTCTTTGCATATTTTGCCCAGTCATGTTTGTGTAGTTGGCTAAAATGAAATGATGTATAACATATAGCGTAGGTTATGATATAAAAAGGATACATCACTCTTTAATACACAATCCTGAGCCCTGTATATACTTATTAAAACACAATGCAATGCCATCTGTGTATGCCAAAGAGTGTTTAGATCTTACTCTTCACATATGGGTAAATGGAGGGGTGGGTTAGTAGGTTGGATCTCAGAAATGTGAAATTAATAGAAATATCAAGTAAACAGTGGGTTTAAGTTTATATGTATTTGGTGTTTGTGTATGTACTGTAGTAGACCACTTTTGTCCTTGTTGGTAATGACGACTCGTTCTGATGGCTACCACTGCAAGTATATTTCAGATTTACTCTGAGATCCCGCCCAATCTTATAGTTTCTGTAAATATTAGCCAAAGCTTCCATGCCTGGGTTATTGTATGTACTCCTGCATAAATCATGACTGGCTGACTATATACTCCTGAATGAGTAGGTATATGGGTGTTCCATGCCTCAATTAACGTTAACAACATGAGAGTCACTCTCTACAGTTCAATTAACCTACAGTCAGTCTCAACAGTGTAATTTGTTCAAAAGTCAATTTACCTGACCCGCCAAGGCCACACATGAGAAATTGGAGGACTGATCCTAGCATGCCTCGAATCCATGTGAACCTAGAAACTGGAACAAAAAATAAAAGGATAAGTGAGGTACTAAGAAACTCAGCATGCTATAATATTTTTCCTGATGAAAATGTATTTCTCCGTAACGCAAAAACACTACTATGTTTTGAAAGAAATGAAACCTAAGAGGCATTGAAATTCCGATTTTCAGGTGTCTTGAAAATTCCTGTTGAAGGAATAAAACCCTGATATTTTAACTGTTACAAATTTTAGGTATAAAATTCAATAGTTGTATGGCACCAACTGAGTAATTTCAGTACAGAGTGATTCAGTACCAACTTTTGTTATCTACAGAGCAGATCTCAATGTTGATGAGTCAAGAAAAGAATTCGACTTGCACACAACACAGCCCACAGACTCAATGCCCAGAGGGCTCACATGAGCTGAATTTTCAGAGCTTAACTACAATGTGCCTCACATATTAGGTGTAAAAATTATGTATGATCTTATCTATGGGATCAAAAGTATGGCTTTATCCTTAATGATTTTAAAGCAGTACCATCTGTCCTGTAACATTTTACCAACAGTAAAGCATCCTGAGACAATTCACGTGTGGGGTTGCTTCTGAGCCAAGCGAGTGAATGAATTAAGAATAAGCAACTCAGAGCAACTTCTCCCAACCATCCATGAGCAGTTTGGTGACAGATAATTTCCAACATGATGGAGCACCCTGCCATATGGGTGGCAAAGTGGCACGAGGAACAAAACATGGCCATGAAACAACCAGACCTTACTCAAGAACTTGTGGTCAATCCTCAAGTGAACAAACAATTCTACAAATTCTGACAAACTCCAACCACTGATTATGCAAAAATAGCCATCAGTCAGGATGGGACGTAGAAGGTGAGGGACAGCATGCCAGCAGAGCAAAGTGCAGAAGTCTTGAAAAAGAAGGGTCACAACTGCAAATATTGACTCTGCATAAACTAATGTAAAGCCTTTGACACTTCTGAAATATTTGTTATGTTTCTGAGGCATATCATAGTAACATCTGACAAAAATGGAAAAACACAAACAGAATACTGTCTGAAACGTTTGGCCGTGGTTGTGTGTGTATATATGTAATATGTCTTCCTCTCATAATTGAATTTTGCCTAACTTTACAAAACATCCTTCAAAATGTCCACAACTGAATTTCCCACATCTGATGATAACAAGGACAGCTATAGCACATGGCTGTTTGCAAAATTTAAAAGTAATGTATTAGGCATAGTGCCAGTGACTTAAAGTGGTACCATCATGTAACTTTAGATATTTTTGGAGTGGTGCTATCTCTCTAGACATAAACTAAAGCAAAATCAAAATCAGAACAGTATTCGATTTGTGGTTCAGGAGGTAGATTAGCCGTCTGATAAAAGTGCTAGGCTTCTCACCATCAGTGGCATCCCCTTGACAGGAACCGCCAAAGGAACAATGTTAGCAGACATGAAAACATACAGAAAAGCATAGTTCATTAAAGAACATGCATTTTCAATTTGACACTACAGTTACATAATTATTGACACCATGATGAGAGCCACCTCCCTGTCTCTCTCCTCAAATTAGTCAGAGATAGATTAAACCATGTAAGTTAGTTAGTGTCTTACAACACCTTGAAAAACACACTGCGCAGGCTGCGTTGTTTAAAAAAATGGGAAAACAAGTGAAAAAGATCCTTTTGTGACTTTAAACTTATAAAAAATGTGATAAAAACATACTAATTGTGAACGTGAATTTGTTCGAGTTGATGTGTGTAAACTTTGAGCTAGCTCTTGTGGAGCTACACTGTTCATTTTGTTGCAAATAAGTTTTGTGTTGTAAAACTGGGCTCAATGGAAATATGTGGAATATAAAACTAAAGTGCTGAAACTGAAAACGTTTAACCACTCTGTTTTAAATATGTTGAAATTTTTATATTCTAAAACGACTGAGTGTATAAACATGCCAAGGAGCTGAAAAACAAAACTAAAGATTTGTGCCGTAATCAGGTGTTATACTGGGCCGGGACAGTCCAGAAAGGTGCTCCAGAACCTTCGGGAAATAGATAAATAATTAGATTGGCAGACGCTCTATGATCTTGAGTTTATACTAAAGTC
This sequence comes from Clarias macrocephalus, assembly GCA_011419295.1. NCBI lineage: Eukaryota > Metazoa > Chordata > Actinopteri > Siluriformes > Clariidae > Clarias > Clarias macrocephalus. The sequence goes on from JAAGKR010000409.1 coordinate 91,400, forward strand.
AAGCAAACTATTAATGAACTTTTCATTCATTGCAATGTGGTTGCATCTGTGCTTTCCTTTAGCCCACAGAGCTAAAAAAAAAATTCTGCTCACGTCTCTTAACCCGGGGAAATGCTGAGGAACTCACTTCAAAACAAAATCAGTTGACACCTGTTTTTAGGTAAATCAATTTGGGTTTTATTGATCAATCACTTATGGATCAATAAACATCTGGTTCAATTTCTCTATTAATTAGCAGCCTGATATTTTTTTTCTGGATTAAATATGTTAATTTTATAAGAACGGATTAGAGCAGATTTTAATTAAAAAAAAAGGAGGTGTGACATCCAGCACTGCTGCTGCCCTCCATCTTGTGTCGTTTCTCTGCTAATAGTCAATCAAAGTATAACTGAGCAACATGGCAAAACTAATAACTCACAAACAAAAGACTTGACACTCGGGGTTAATACCCCCATCTTCGCTATGCGGTTTGACTTCCGGTGAGATATGAAGGGCACCGTGAGCCACGATTGCCCGCCGGCGGTCCGCTGACGTTCCGCGAAGTTCTGCAAGGTCCGCAAGCATCCGAAGCTTTCAGAATTTTTCGCGGGGAAAGGTAATCACAGCGCCAAAACTCGTGGTGAATCATGAACAGTACTTACTTAACTGCGCAGGTGAGATAGGGGTATTAGAGCTGCTAAAACTTCTGAAAGGTTTTCGCCAAAGTTCCATCAAAACAAACTTACCGATATTTCCCAAGTTAGTAGATTCGTTTCCACGACTGCGAGACGACTAGTTAAAAGATCCACAAAAAAAAATGACATGGCTATTGTAATGTCTTAAAGTAATGCTCGTGCACTGTAACAACCGAAGCTATATAAATATATATATACACATTATAACCGGCGTGATTAAATCCCTAACATCGTGTTACAGGTCGCAGCTGCGGGGATTTCCTGGAAGATGATGGATTTCTGGTAGCGCTCCGTAAGTCAGAAATCACCGCGACGAAGATCGCGTCTGCTCGAGTTTAAACCAAACAACTAATAGTTATTAGTGCACCGCGTAGTTTTACTACTTACCGCCGCGATTTGACTCCATAACGAACTTTCATCGAGTCGATCAGGTTAAAGTCACCGCTGTCCGTCAGTCTCCCTGTTTTCTTTCCTGCTAACTCGCGCGCAAGATTCACATGCGAAACTGTGGAACGTAATGACGTGACGTGACGTTAATTTAACCAATAGGATAACCGCGAGTTCTAAAAGTCATCGCACAGAATTTGACACAAAGGAAGAATACAGGAAAACTTTTTAAACCGCTTTAGACTTAAAATAGTCTTGTAGAGTTTACCTGTCTAGTCACTTTCAAAATAAGTTTGGCTGAATATTAGGAATTCTTACCAAAATGTGTTTGTGTAGAAACTGCCAAAACAAGTTTTCATTGGACTGACAAAAAGAACAATTAACTTCAATGTCTAACTTATATTCCCTAAAAAAATCTTTCGAGGGATAACATTTGTGAATTCATTTTTATGTTATTCCTTTTAGTTTATTCGTTAAAATATACTTTTGAGACAAGGACCATACTTCCTCCCAGGGTAAATTCTCTACAATATTATTCCAATATGATATTACATAAGGAATTGTAATGACCTTTCTCTGGCCCTCTCCCCCTTTGCCCTATAGAAAAGCAAACGCTTCCACCCACTGTGTCAGTAAGTTTCAAAGAATAAGAGCATGGCCAAGGAAATGTAGAGCCTGGTAACAATAAAGTTACCCCAGAGGGCATGGCATTGCCGTTAACAAGTAAATACCAACATTCGTGTGGAAAAATAGCTCGGAAAATACTTATGGATATTTGCCTTCAGTTTAAGGGGATCTCACCTTCTCTCTCTCTCTCCTACTCTCTACTTCTCTCACTTACTCTCTATCTCGGATATTTAAGCTATTAGATAGTAGATAGATCCCGTTTGCTCTTACTAATGCAAATCAAGTATTTTATGAATTTTACTTACCTTTAAGCAAAAGCATAAGAACTTCCCGTCATTTGATCATCAGTTCTGTTTCTTCCTTTTAAATAAATTAAATGCAAAGTGTAAAATCCAAAGTGAGTTGAATATTTTTCACTCCACAGACACATCTTCAGCACCCGTAACTCACAAAATAAAATAGGGTAATTTAAATCTTAAAAAAAAAAAAAAGTAATGCAGCCAAATAGTTATATATTTTTCCAATTTTAGCAAAACATCAGATGCTCCACGTTTGCTGTGCATTGGCTGACTGAAGCTCCTCGCTTGTAGATTTCCCGCGTAAATGACGTAAAACGTAAGCACGTTCACGTGACTTCCGCCCAGCTGTTTCAGAACAATGATTAAAAAAAAAACGAACAATGGTTTGTTCAAACAGGAAACGTTAATTTTTTTCCCGCCAACGTGTACAGTTTTATTGCATTTAAGTAGATTTTTGTTTAAGTGTCCAGCTTCCAACTAAATGAAATAAAGTCCACTTCATTTCATGCAATGAAGTCTATATATACTTAATTTCATGAAATTAAGTCCACTTTATTTCATTTAGTTGGGAGCTTATACATGAATTACTTTTTTGTACGTTATGAATACAAGAGTATAAGAGAAACGTGTAAAACGCATGAGTTGAAGGAGCATTTGAGTGCAGCACAGGAGGCCACGCCTACGTCTCGCTTTGATTGGTCTATTTTGCTAGACCCACAGGCCCAGTGCGAAGGCACACTACCCGTACTACTTTGATGTGTTTAACACAGTGAGGCGGTTGTTGTGTCTACTAGGTAGTAGGTGAGTGCGCTGTTCGACGTCGTTGCAACACGTTTCTTTCGGCTTTGACAGCAAAGCGCCATGTCACTTCGCAAAATTGTTAGCCAACTCAAAACTCCTTTGAGAGAAATTCTGAAGATCCAGAATGTAATTTCGACTCGACCTTATTCCGCGATCGCGCCGGCGCGGTCGGTGCTGGAGGGCGAGCTGGAGACTATCCGCGCCGCTGGGACCTGGAAAGGGGAGAGAATCATTACCTCCAGCCAGGGACCGCATATCAACGTGGACGGCACTCGTGGCGGTGAGCAGAGGATTTCATTCATTCTTATACATTACACGAGATATTGCACTGATATAATGTTGAGCAATTGCAACTAAAAAATCCAGAAAGTTAAATTATGTTTACTTGCAATTCACAAGCGCAAAGTAACTCTGTGTGTGTATGTGTGGAAAGTCAAGAAAAGTATTTCAGATAGATAATTAGCTAGGAGGAAATTCCCGATATAAAAAGGAATTGAGACAGTAACACAAAGAAAAGTCAGTCTATAGTCAATCTACACATGGTAATATAAGAACTGACCAAAAGATCCTAGTGCAATGCTAAGAATAAAAACTACAATCTTGCATAAGAAGCATATAAATAAGACACAAGTAAAAAAAATAAAATAATTAAAGACATTCAATTTGTCTACATAATGCAGATGTGAACCTCTGTAAAAAAAAATACAAAAAAAAGTATGAATATTCTGCCCATTAAACATGGATTGACACTTTGACACACTGTGTAATTATGTTACTGGCAAAGGGCAGGAAGTTTTGACCACTAAGTTAAGGTAAATTAACTTTAATTAACTAAAATAAGACTTCAACACCACAATTAAACTAAACACAATATTTTGAGGAATAGGTTTGTGTAAATGCCAGTTTTGAACACCCCCACTGTGGATCATACTATCTCTTAGTTTTTGAAAGAAAAACAAGCATCTCTTAGCTTGGCTTTGTTACATCAGCATTAGTTTTGTGTGAACGTGTTAAACAGCTTATTAAAAATGTCATTGCATAAATCTTATGGTTAAAGTCAGGTTGTTGTGATGTGTATTACGATAACATAAACAATGCTCCAAATTGATGCTTCACGTATTTATTGAATGAGACCAGATTGTATAAGCTAGTTTATGCCACTTTGCCGTTTAGCTACACATAATTTTTTAACAGGTTTGTGTGTTTAAGATCCACAATGGTACTAATAAAAACACAAACAAAGCTTAGCATTCTCATGTGTTTATCTGTAGATAAAATGAGGACTAATGTGTACTTTAAAACATGGACAATAACACTGCTGCTGTCACATCATTTTGTTCCATACTTCATGTTTCACTCATACCCACATGCCATATTTTATATATCGCCATATATATTTTTTTAATATATATTTCTCAGGAGACAAATATGCATACCTTGTAATTTATATATTTCATGTAACTATATTTTAATCATATTTTATTGTACCTTTGTAAATCTGTGAATTTGTAGATTTGTACATTGAATTCCAAATTTTTACATTTTACATTCTAATCTTTTTATTTTATTAGATTTTTAAAAATTTAATATTCTATCTTTAGTTTAATTCTACAGTGAAAACGTTTTATCTTTATACCTTTCTATTCTATCCTATTCAGGCCATGGACAGTCTTATAAGCATTTCACTGCATGTCACGCTGTGTATAGTTGTGTATGTGACAAATATTTTTTTTAATTTGCAACTCGATTACCTTTTCCTCTCAATCTTTAGTGTATTCAATATATTTCAAATTGTTCCATCATCGTGTGATGTTGGTGTAATATCATGCTTATATCTATATACATTTTAGATATATTGAACTTCTGTGCCAATAACTACTTGGGCCTGTCCAGTCACCCAGAGGTCATTCAAGCTGGAATTGAAGCACTGCAGAAATATGGAGCTGGTCTGAGTTCCGTCAGATTCATTTGTGGGACACAGGTGAAGAAAAAGCTCAATACAAATAAATGAAACATGACTACAGACATGGTGACTTTTGTGAACAGGCATTTTTAAAATTATTATTTTAACCCAGGATATTCATAAGCACTTGGAGCAGAAGCTAGCTCAGTTTCATGAAAGAGAAGACTGCATCCTGTATGCAAGCTGTTTTGATGCCAATGCTGGTCTCTTTGAGGTATTTCTCATATTTAACTCATTTTGTTACCATAAGAATATGTGTGCTCTGTCCTATTCTGTTGTTTATGTTGTCCTAGCTGGCATGCCTGAAACAAACAGATAGCATACCACAGCTTATTGATAGCAGGCCAGCCAATGGCATGCTAATATATGTTGTAGGTGCAAATCACATGTGAATGAATCTTCTTAAATGTAGCATTGAAATGTTTCTTGATTGTAGGTTCTGCTGGGCCCGGATGATGCCGTGTTATCTGATGAACTGAACCATGCCTCAATCATCGACGGAATTAGACTGTGTCGAGCGCAAAGGTTCCGCTACAAGCACATGAACCTGGATGATTTGGAGGAAAAGCTGAAAGAGTCCCAGGTAGACACATGTGATTGTACTCAGCAGATCAACAGTCAGACATTAGCTAAGCTAGGCTAATACACTGACAAATATCTCAAGAAAAGAGGAAATCCCTCCTGCCCGATTAACATAGCTGTCATGTTGGAATGGGCTGAATGCAGCTCAGAATTAGCATGGTCCAATGTTGTCCAAAATCAAGGTGGCCATAGTTCTCTATGCTTCATTTCTGAGCTGTTGTTCAAAAACTTTCTGAACTTTTTAAGTTGTTAACATGGAATTAATCAGAATTAAAACCTGATCAAATAAGAAGCATTAAAAAATACTGTATATTAAACTGCAGTAGACAGAGATAAAATTATAAAATAATATTATTTTATATACTCTTACCATGTACAGTACCATGTATTCTGCCTACTTGCCTATTTGCACACTGTATAGGAGTAAGAAATGCTTAGGAAATTCAGCAGTATAGTGCAGTTATAAATAAATTGTAAGATACTATATAGAAAAACTAAAAAAAAATGGTTTAAGTTTTATATCTAGTCTTGTATGTAGTTTGATAATGCTGTAGCCTCCCGCAGCCAGGAGCCTAGAGAGAGCTGATTGGCTGAGCACTCTCAGAGGTCTGGGGTGGGTGCTACTCTACCGCTGTCCCATTTATCGCTGCTCTATCCAGTGATGTGTAGCACATGCAAGCAGAAGGAGCCTCTGAATGTGTTGCCCTCAAAAGAAACACAGGATAGTTTACATCTTCCCATATTGTTAGTGCCCTAATGATGGGTGAACATTGGCTGATTAAAAAAAATCCAAAGAAATAGTAATAATATATTAAAATATATATTAATAATAAATAAATAAATTGTATTTATCTTTGTGTCCTATTAAAATTAGTTTGGAGATCTCAATAAAAAAAAAAATCATGAAGGGGCAAATACTTTTTCACGGCTCTGCATGTCTTATTTTTTAAATATAGTCCTGCCGCCTCAGGCTGGTGGTAACTGATGGAGTGTTCTCTATGGATGGTGATGTGGCTCCGCTAGTGGGTATCTGTGATCTTGCTGAGGAGTATGGCGCGTTGGTCTTTATCGACGAGTGCCATGCAACAGGTTTCTTGGGTTCTCGTGGACGGTGAGTAGTTGACGTTAAGACATCTGACACAGGGACAAAAAAAAAAGTAGGAAACTGTTGCAACAGGTCTCCCAGAAAGTCAGAATTGGAAGAGCATCATCTTTTTTTTTTTTTTTTTTTTTTTTTTTTTTTACAGGCCTATTTTGTATGACAAAGCATACAAGTCATTCTACAAAAATGGTGGAAGTTGCTGTTACTTAATTTTGCTGATGCAAAATCATTAGAATTTTTAGACAGAGTTTGAGTTATCTAAAATGATGTAATGTAAATAAACAAATAGGAGATATGAGTGAGATGGAGAGGAAAGCTCAGGGAAAGGCATGATGTGTTAACCAAGCAAGATATGGACAGAGAATGAGAACAGAGCAGTCAGTTTTGAGACTGATCTAAAAAATTATAAAAAAGAAAAGGATTTTAACTGGAATATGCAGGTTATTTATTCTTTTTTTTTTATTAACTATTTGAAACGAGGAGTTGAAATTGACCATTTAAAACTCAATATTTTAAATAAATTGGAATGTAAATTTAAAGTGTATAATGTTTTAAATTACCTACTCATCATTGGTGTTTCCTTATATCACTGATGTTACTACAGTACATGCTTTTACTGTGGTGTGATAGTTTAACTGTATTTTTTTAACCATTGCACCACATTAAAAACATTTTATTTTATTTAAAAATATACATAAATAATTGCATACTTTTTGTTCTTATCATTTCGCTACTCCGCCTTTAACTAAATATCCAGGTTTTAGTGAGAAAAAAATAAATGTCGAAGCATTTAATGTTGTTAAGATTATAGGTAACAAAAGTGTGTTAGTGTCAAAACATATTAATTGTTCAATTAAATGTATTTACAAAAATATTAAGCTCTACTTTTTGTGGATTCATAAAGATTTATAGTAAGTTGTTGCTTTTAAAAAAGTTGTAGGTGTGATTCACTTCCCAGGCAGATAATCTTCAAAATCTTCTTTGTCTTGCATAAACACACGCTCATTTCTTCTTTCATCACATGCACACCCACCCACTCAGGAAGGCACAATTAATAATTTCCATCATATTTCGCCCCTTTTATCCTTGGGACAACACAACATAAATAAATTCTGATGTGGTGTTTTCTTACACAAGTACTATAAATGTATTGTATATAATAGATTGACTACTACACACAAAAAAAATCAGTAACATCTCTGACTTTCAGTAACATTTTTGTATATGTACAAAAACACAGTACATATACATGTACTGTGTTTTTGTGAAGAACAGACTCCTCTACCTTTATGCATTCAGAATATAAAGGTTAAGCTACTACACTAAGCTTACATATAAAACATTAGGTTAATATGCGTGTCACTTCCACATGTCCGGACTCTTGTTGTGATACGAGTTGGCAGCTGGCATTAGGCTTCAAAAGTTGTTGAGTCATGCTGTGTGTCATATGCTGAGTGAGCGCTGAGGAACATTGCATGCACAGAATGAGCAACAGAATGACTTCTACAATGAGTAAAAGTGTGTGTAATGTCTTTATAATACCTCATCAAACATCTAACTAAACTCATCTGTGAACCTTCACCCTTCTTGACATTTATTGCGGGTTTTAGATGTTGTAGAAGTGCTACCTCATTTCTGAATTTCTGCATGAATTTCATTCCGCATGCCCATGCTCTAGTTGTTCTCCTTCTTTTTGCGAGCTGTTCTTCTCGGTCATCTGGTCTGGCTCTGGCACCTGCTTACAGTGGCTGGCATGGATCCAAGGGGCCCTTTTTGAAACCTTCACTGCCCCTGGCATCATCAGAAGGATTTGGATTGGTCCCAGACACCTCTTAGCCTTCCAGTTCTTTCTCCTGTAGCCTCGCAATACAATCAAATCCCCTGGTTTCAGATCGTGAAGGTCAGTATGCATGGTCAAAGAGAGGGCGTCTTTCATCTACTTATGGACTACAGAGGACAAGTTGTGCACAATAAGCCAACATTTCATCCTCACATTCGGCCCGTCAGCTGCCGTGAGGTTCCTGGACGTCCAGTGCCTGTGTTTGGAGGCCTACCAAACAGCATGTCAAATGGGCTTAAATTAGCCCATCGTCTCGTTCTAGTCCTCATGTGCAATAGCTCTATGGGAAGAGTTCTGTACAGACTAGTCTTTGCACAACACTTGTCATTTTCTCTTTCCGCTGCTCCTCCACTAGCTGGACGATATACACAACGCTGTTTTAAGTCCATTTCTAAATATTCACCTACTTGTGTAATGCTCTTCCTACTGCACTGACATCTTGTTATGTTAGAAAAGCCTACCCATTTAGAGAACTACGTACAAATAAACCGTAGCGCTGCCATTCACTTGGTGTTAACTCGATGAAATCCAAGTCTTTGTGGAAGTGGATGCACACTTTGCAAGGTTTTAACACCTCTGCCTACTTTGTGACACAAATTACACATTTGTAGATTTTTGGGAGTAAGTAGCCAAGCCCTTTGTGAACAAATGCCCAAGGATACCGTTATACATACTTCCTTTTGACACATGGTCTCAACTGTGCATCAACTTGGCATAGGAAAATAATTTCCTGGGTGAAACAACTTTATTTATATTTATATTTTTAGCTGATTCTTACTTTTATTCTGATGTGCACAGCACTTTGATCAACCTTGAGTTGTTTTTAAATATGCTTTATAAATAAAAGAAGTGAAGTGAAGAAGCGAAATCCATTCTTCATTGTTAAAGGATGTGGTTTTCTTGATCTAGTGTTCACCCAGGACAAGTCTCCTTCAAAAGTGAAAGTGTGTTCTTTTTTTGTTTTTATTCATCTCTTGAGCAGTTACTCATCTGCTTTCTCTAACGTTCTAAGTCATTTTTTTCTTACTCACTATCAGGTTGTCCTGCATTTACAGTATTGTCAAACAGTTACAGTTTGTCGTGCAGAGTAGTGCAGTGCAGTGGTTCATTGGTTCAATCACTGCTGAAGTGCAGTTTGCACTCATACACATACAACTGGAGTCTTTGGTCACATTTGGGTCAACGCTTATTTTAAGGCTCTTAGCCTCACTAATGAAGCTGATGCTTTTTTGTGGACCTCACCCGAGGCCACATGCTCATGTTGATGGTGCATTGTTGGTGAGGCAGTGGGAATAAAGTGAGATCATTTCTTTTGGTTCCTGTTTGCACATTGCAAGTTTGGTCATGTCCATTTTCACTGGAAAGGCAGCCGTGCAGGCCTCAGTCAGTTTGGTGATGAATGTTTTACATGTATGATTCAGCTCAGGATGTGTCATGTGGATCCAGCCATGTGACTCGAGTAACACGAGTACAGCCCACTCCCAGCTTTCTGTGTCGTAGGACAGAACTCTGAATAAGAACTTGCTGAACTTTAACTTTGCAAACTTCTTTCTTGGTCTGGGATATTATCCACAGTTTGTGCACCAGTACTGGAGTACCATGGGTGCTATAATCACCTTATGGATTTTTCCTGAAGCATCTGAATGTGTAAATGATTGATCAAGAGTGTTCTCTTCTCACATCCTCACTGCCATATTCATCTGGCAGAGCTTCCACACTGTGTGATGGCTCTGCCCTCATTTTACTTTATTTTACTAATTTCCTTTTAGTACCTTTTGTATTATTTGTCTTGACTTAGTTTTTACGCCCGGGTCCTGTCCATCTAGCTCTGGATCGCAGATATCTTATAGATTTGTCTTAAATCACTGCCAAAAAGGTTCTCAATAAATGATCTACCAAGGAACATTGGTACATGAGAACCTGTGCTGGTCCCACACTATCAATAGGACCAAGTCTAAGTCTGCCTTTTTGAGAATGTTCAGACAAGAATACCACACAAATATCCAATCAAAATGTCTACTCACCTTCTATAAGTTCTTTATGATTCCAGTGCTAAGTTGATCTCTTCCAGGTTCTCTATGGGTTTAATTTTAGTGGAGAGACGAAGACAAATGCAACAGGCTGTCCATGCTCAACTCCACCTGGGGAAAATCCCAGAGGCAGTCTCTCAGAGCGGAATCCCACTTCTTGACACCAAGAAATTGTGGTGGCACATGTCATACTTTGTGTTGACTCCCCTTTCGCTTCCCACGCAAAAACCTTCCTTGTCTTGCATGAAAATACGCTCACACTTTCAAGGTCAATCCTAAAACTAAAATCCTTTCCTCATCATACACACAAAATGAAAATGTCCCATCACTGTGTGTGCTGCACAGCTAAATTTTAGTCTAATATCTTGGGTAATGAAATGATCAAAAACGTTTTCTCTCAGTGCATGTGAGTCTTTTACTGTGCATATTGCATATTGTAATGACTCTGAGAATGATGTTTGTATTTTTACCTAGGGGTACTGATGAGCTGCTGGGGGTGATGGATAAAGTGCACATAGTGAATTCTACTCTGGGAAAAGCTCTTGGAGGTGCAGCCGGTAAGTGTCGCTACAACTTTGAGTTCATTCGCACATAATAGTAGCTTATAAATGTATTTATATATGATTTGAAAGTAGATAAAATGGTCAAGCGTATGGATTAGAATGACTCTGAACAAGGACCAAATTGTAAAGGTTACATTATTTGGTCAGAGCAACAGAACGAGATATTGTGACAAACACCACCAGGTGAACTGAACAACAATTGATCGCCAACTATACATCAGCAAACTGGCGACAGGATAATGGACACCCAAAAAGCCAATGCTTCACAAATTGCTGAAAAACGTCAGTGCTGGCCACAATAGAAAGAAAGGGACCAGAACACCCAGCCCACCATCCACAGGGCCCAGTAGGCAAAGAAAGACCTACCCAAGGCTGTCAAAACCCAACATCCATCATCCCAAGTTCTCAGTTCAATTGAGACAAATAACTCCAATCCACAGAGGCTCCATGTCCTCGTGCCTGACACCACAGCACAATGAAACCCAAAAACCTAGGTGTTTTTTATATTAGTGGCTGATCATTGTATGTTGCATTATGTTGCATGTTGAATTAATCAACGCTTAAATTCTATCTTGTGCACATGCAATAGCATTTAGAGTGCTTGCTAAAGTAAAATGTTGCATGAATATATATTTATTTCTCTCGGTCCTCTCTGGGCTCTACAGTCTTTCTCTGTTTGTCCACTTCATAGAAAGTACAGAGATATATTTTGTGTATCGCCATTCAGTCTAAAAATAGAGATATAATTTTTGGAGTATATCACTTACCTCTACAGTGTTGACTATGCAGACTGTTTTAATGTTTGATTTTGATATGCCATATAAATATATAATCCTAAAGGTGTCCTTCATTCTTTCAGGTGGTTACACAGTCGGACCAAAACCTTTAATTGACCTACTCAGGCAGCGCTCTCGTCCTTACCTTTTTTCCAACTCTCTACCCCCTCCGGTGGTGGGCTCTGCTACTCGTGCAGTGGAACTACTGCTGGCATCCAATGAAATTGCACAGAGCATGGCTGCCAAAACCATGAGGTAGGAGTTTACTGTAGGAATCAATGGTAGGGCAGGAGCTCTGCTGGGAGAGTTGCACAGGCTAGGGTTTATCTCATAGTGGCAGAAAGATAAGCATTCTGAGAATCAGCCAAGTACCTGTTACATAATGATCCCTAAGCTGATCAAACAATGAGACATTTTACTTCACTGTCAAATTGTTCAGTCCCATTGCGGAGTTTCTGTAACATGTTTTACCACTGTAAATACGGTGAATGAAAACATGTCTCTGATTATATCCACCAGGTTTAGAAACAGGATGACACAGGCTGGGTTCACCATTGCAGGCACAGCTCATCCAATTTGCCCTGTGATGCTGGGAGATGCTCGCCTGGCTTCCATTATGGCTGACGACATGCTGAAACTGGGTAAGACCTCAATCAGGTTTAACAGTTTTCTGTAAGTTTATTGTGACTTTTTATTTTAAAATTATCCTGTAGAATGTTATTATTGCCAATGCATTACAGATATTTTAACAAAACCCTTAAAATATAAATAAAAATTTGTGACTATATGATGGGCCTGAAAAAGTAAGTCACACTGTCCATTTAAGCCAGTATTTTCTCTTTGACTTTTTTTTTTCATCAGGAGTGTATGTGATTGGATTCTCCTATCCAGTGGTTCCCAAAGGAAAAGCTCGTATCCGGGTTCAGATCTCGGCTGCACACACTGAGTCAGACATCGATCGTGCCGTAGACGCCTTCATACAGACTGGCCGAAAGCATGGCGTTATATCATAATGTTATCTCAGCTATCAGTAGAGCTGAATGCCTTTAATAAAATAACTTGACAAAAGAGCAGCTTAAAGGAATTAGACTGTTACAATAAGACTTAACATACTATAGCCTGATTCTGCTAAGATGAAAATGAATGAGTAATAAACACTTCACACAATATTTCATCTGCCTTTTTTTCTAATGTTGTGTATATTGTGAACAAAAACTGAGTAAACCAACTATCCACCACCTGCTAGAATTAGACACATTTGTAGCGAGGGTTGTGAATACAAAAGGAAATGTGTGTCACATTTACTTAAAATTAATATTTATTCAAAGTTACCTTTTCCTTATATAAAATGTAGAAATTTGCTGGACCTAGAATCAAAACTGTTGATTAAGTGAACAGTTGATTTCTGGGATATGTGCTAGGGAAAGATATAATGTAGCTGGATGATTTTCTTTTAATATTAAGCTATGATTGACCAGTGGTTGCAGTTACTTTATTATTTAATTATTAATGAACTGTCGGGCTGCATCAAATAATTCATGCCAGAGGTCATTGCTTGTAAGGTATACATAACTGACCATACAAACCTGCAACCTGTGGGTGCACAAAACGTCTACTATGAACAAGTTGGAAATTATGTTCACCCTACTATGCATGTCTTTGGGCTCTGGGGAAATCAGAGCATATATCAGAGGCAATTAATTAATACATATAAAATTCATTGGCTGCACTGCAACATAAAGAGTCAGTGAGTTCCTCTGCCTCAGGGTGCCTTTTTTAACTAGGCTCGCTATAGAGCAAAATCAATGTAAATGTCTAAATAAATGCTTAACGTGCTTCCAAATGTGAGCCTCATTGCTACCACATAGTGCGCCATTTCATGCTTTAAACCCTTCTTCTTCTTCTGCGTCTTTCTTCTTCTTTGTTGTTTTATGGGGGCTGCCGAACAATCGTAAAAGTGCATCACCGCCACCTACTGGTGTGAAGTTTCTAACTAATCTAGTAGAAGAAAGTAAAAGAACTCCTGAACGGAGTTCTCTTAACAGATCATTCACCATCATATTTTGGACAATATAACATGAAATGATGTACAGTTTCCTCCTGTCCACATGCATACACACACACACACACACACACACACATATATATATATATATAAAACCTCTTGTTCTGTGTTTTCCCATTTTTAAACAATGTACTGTTTTAATAACGTAGCCTGTATATTACTGACTCATGTTGTCTGTTTCTCGCAGTGCTCATCTTTCCTACCATTCTTCGTATTATATAGCCACCTTCAAATTATTCCTTCTTCCCACCGTTTTTAACATATTTCTTTCAACTTTATGCACCTTATTTCTGATTTACTGTCATTTTGACTTTTTGTTAATGCTTCATTTCTTGCCATCTCTGTATGTGCTGGAATCCAAAATGAAGTGACATTTATACCAATCACTTGCACTCTGTACATTTCTAATAACACTTTTTCCTTCCCACAGACTTCCCACTGAGGTGCCTTGATACAGCACTCTGGGAACAGCCTATTCGTTCAGAAATTTCTTTCTGTGTCTTACCCTCTTGCTTGAGGGTGTCAATGATGGCCTTCTGGACAGCAGTCAGGTTGGCAGTCTTACCCAGGATTGCGGTTTTGAGTAATGAACCAGGCTGGGAGTTTTTAAAAGCCTCAGGAACCTTTTGCAAGTGTTTAGAGTTAATTAGTTGATTCAGATGATTAGGTTAATAGCTCGTTTAGAGAACCTTTTCATGATATGCTAATTTTTTGAGATAGGAATTTTTTGGGAAGGACCTGTATAAGCTTTAACCCCTTCTGACAAACGCCATTATTGTTCACGGCTCAGACATTTTCGCGCCACGGCAGTCGTTAAGCCCCGCCTTCTTTGACGCGCATGACTCGGTGAGCCAATGAGTCAATCAAATGTGGGAGGAGTCGAGCTGCAAACTGAGGCGGTCGCAAACGTTTTGCCGCGAAAATAGTAGCGTGGTCGGCATTTTGTGAATGTGCAGGAGTGTTGTGTAAAGACTAAAGGAAGTAAATACTGGTAGTTTCGTCGGTATTTTAAATTATTATTATTTAAGGAAGTCACCTGCGCATAAAGTAAAGCAGAATGTCTGGATTTGATGATCCCGGAGTTTATTACAGCGACAGCTTCGGCGGAGGAGAAGGAGTCGGGGATGAAGGTTCCGTGAAACGCAGTCAGATCAAAAAGCGCTTTCGGGAGTTCCTTAGACAGTTCAGGGTCGGCACTGATCGCACCGGATTTACCTACAAATACAGGTACATCAAAGAGAATCAGAAAAGACAACGATGATTCTATTGAAGGGAATGATGACTTTATCTCCATGTTATTATCTCTCGATCTGTGTTACACAATGGTTCAATTACACTTAACTTCTTTTAATTTATTAATACCCAAACCGTAGAGTAGTTTGGTTACATTATCCAAGATGATGTTTTTATGATGTGTGCTGTTTGTACTGTAGTCATCTGTGTCTTGTCAGACTTTAACAAGATTACTGTGCGGCCATTTTCTACAGAGATGAGCTCAAGAGGCATTACACTCTTGGGGAGTACTGGATCGAGGTCGAAATGGAGGACTTGGCCAGCTTTGATGAGGATCTCTCAGACTGCCTGTACAAGCTACCCACGGAGAACCTGCCCCTGGTGAGGCTTTAATCAAGGTTCTGTCCCAGAATGCATCAGTAACCTGCTCCTGAAATATTGCCTGTTTTGTTGAGACAAAAACAAACAAATGAATAAAATGTGCTGTTACAATGCTGTGATTGACAGCTAGAAGAGGCGGCACAGGAAGTTGCTGATGAGGTCACGCGTCCGAGGCCGGTAGGGGAGGAGACGGTTCAGGACATCCAGGTGATGGTGAAGAGTGATGCTCATCCTGCGTCTATTCGCAGTCTGAAGGTGAGGAGCAGAATTGTGTATGATCCCACCCTGCAACACAGTGTCCGAGTTATATGATGGCAATAATTACACAGTGTGTTTTATTCTTCTCATACCAGAATTGCCAAAGTGGCTAATATTAAAAAGACATCAGCCTTGACTAATCATTTGAGCATGGTTAAAGTAGTGTGTGTAAATAATATGCTGTTATTATAATCACTCTTTGTTAATTGATAACTGACATTTACTTATTTGAGATTTTCATCTTCCACAGTCTGAGCAAGTGTCCCGCCTGGTAAAGATCCCTGGCATCATCATCTCCGCCTCAGCAGTGAGGGCAAAAGCCACAAGAATATGCCTGCAGTGCCGAGGATGTCGCGCTGTCGTCAGTAACATTCCTCTGCCACCCGGACTACAGGGCTACGCTTTGCCCCGCAAATGCAACACGTAAGTCTCTTCATTCTCAAATCTCTATCATTTAGATCTGTTGTATTCCTATATTTGTTTATTTTTTGTTTGTTTTTGTGTGAGGGCAATTAATACACGCTATTAGGGGGGGGGGAAATAAAGTTTAAAGTTTTTCATCTTTTCCATAGTGAGCAAGCGGGTCGTGTCAAGTGTCCTGTGGATCCTTACTTCATCATCCCAGACCGGTGCGTGTGCGTGGACTTCCAGACCCTGCGTCTGCAGGAGTCGCCTGATGCTGTGCCTCATGGAGAGATGCCACGACACATGCAGCTCTACTGTGACAGGTGCGCACGTGCAGTATAGTAGTATAGTGCAGTATAATGTATAGTAGTCTACACTATTGCTGTCTCTTTTCACTCAAAAGTCAGTTCTAAGATGGTTGCTGCAAATATAGGCCATGACTCCTAGATGATTCTGTCTAACATTTTATTTTATTTATTTATTTATTTTTCTTCCAGGTACCTGTGTGATCGTGTTGTGCCTGGGAACCGAGTGACCATCATGGGCATCTATTCCATTAAGAAAGTGGCTCAATCCAAGACCAAAGGTCGGGATAAAGGGGCTGGAGTGGGCATCCGCTCTGCCTACCTGCGTGTAGTGGGTATTCAAGTGGATACAGAGGGGGCAGGTGAGAACGAGTAGAGGCTTATGATTAATTAAGTCCAAATGAAGATAATCACTTTTTTTTTTTTACACGTAACTTGTTGCCCTTTTTTTTTTTTTTTTATTGTTTCCTTCTTTCCTGTTATTCCGTAGGTCGCGGAGCCACAGGATCAGTAACCCCTCAGGAAGAGGAGGAGTTAAGGGGACTTGCCACTTCCCCCTCAGTCTACGACTCCATTGCTCGCTCTCTAGCTCCCTCCATTTATGGCAGTGACGATCTTAAGAAGGCCATTGCTTGCCTCCTATTTGGTGGCTCCAGAAAGAGGTGTGCATACACCTTTTTAAGTTATTATTGTTCTTTTTTTTTTCTTTTCTTATTTTATTAGAACAAAGGTAAACACGCATGTAATAAACTCATTTATTAATTTATTTTTTTTCCTCAGATTGCCTGATGGTCTTACTCGACGAGGTGATATTAACCTGCTGATGCTTGGAGACCCTGGCACAGCCAAATCTCAGCTGCTGAAGTTTGTGGAGAGATGTTCTCCTATCGGGGTGAGCTAAATGTCAGATTCTGTGCTTTCAGAACGACTCCTCTTGTATGCAGTTTTGAAGGTTGTGGTTCTGTGGGTGAAATAAATACTGTTGTGGTTTAGGTTTATACCTCAGGAAAGGGCAGCAGTGCTGCTGGTCTGACAGCGTCTGTGCTCCGAGACCCAAACACACGTGGTTTCATCATGGAGGGTGGCGCTATGGTGCTGGCTGATGGTGGTGTGGTGTGCATTGATGAGTTTGACAAGGTAAAGCAAAAAAAGAAGTATGATTCTAAGGTATGCACAGTTTAATGATTGATTGTTTACATTTTTAATGTTTTTTTTTTTTTTAAGATGAGAGAAGATGACAGAGTTGCTATCCATGAAGCGATGGAGCAGCAGACTATTTCCATTGCCAAGGTACGGAGAGCTAGTTCTGTTATACGCTTGATCGATTCTTTAGCTGGCTGACTTTGTGTTACTAATATGCTGTCTTGCTGTATGTAGGCTGGAATCACGACCACACTGAACTCCAGATGTTCTGTGCTGGCGGCTGCCAACTCGGTGTTTGGTAGATGGGACGACACAAAGGGCGAGGACAACATCGATTTTATGCCCACCATCTTGTCCCGTTTTGACATGATCTTCATCATCAAGGATCAGCACGACCAGCAGAGAGACATGGTAGGTGGCAGTAATACCATACAGTACCATTAGGTGATGATTAACCACCCACTCAAAATGTGAACCCATGTTACCATGTTTGTTTGATGAGCCTAGTTTATTTTAAATGAGTGTTGTATGTTTGTAGACACTGGCTCGTCACGTGATGAACGTGCACCTCAGCGCTCAGACACAGACGGAGGGGGTGGAGGGAGAGATTCCTTTGGCTATGTTGAAGAAATACATTGCTTATGCCAGAGCGTAAGTCTGCTTCCCTCCCTTGAGGATGATTTTACGAAAGACTAGGGTGCATAATATAATATAATATGCAAAAGAAAAACATATTTATATCTTTGGTTAATTATACCTCTTTCAGTGCTGGAGGTAGATCTGTTTCTTGAATTGCATAACATGTATATGAGACAAGTGTGTTAAATTGGTATTGCTTTGTCCTTGAAAGGAAATGTGGTCCTCGTCTGTCTGCCGCTGCCGCCGAGAAGCTGAAGAACCGCTATGTTGTGATGCGGAGTGGTGCGCGCGAGCATGAGCGAGAAAGCGATCGCAGAGCGTCCATCCCCATCACTGTCAGGTGACCGATCCCAGACTAACTTTTGTGCTAGCTTTGTCGTAAGCTATGCTGTAGATATCTCTGTAACATTTGGCAGCTGTAGGGGTTGTTGAATAGCTTATTGATTGGCATTATAGTACTTCCTATGACAAACCAAGTTAATCGAATGTGTTTTTCCGTTTGCACTTGCAGGCAGTTGGAGGCAGTCGTACGCATTGCCGAGTCGCTGGCAAAGATGAAGCTGCAAGCGATAGCTGGAGAGGAGGAGGTGGATGAGGCGCTTCGACTTTTCCAGGTGTCTACGCTGGATGCTGCGTTGTCTGGTAGCCTGTCAGGTATGTCTGGGTGACATGTATTCAATAGCATTAAAGACCATACCACATCATGATGGTAAATTATTGGAACATGTGTTTAAGCACAAAGGTACCTTGGGATACGAATTTAATCCGTTCCGAAGGCGAGTTCTTAAAGCGAAACTTCATATTCCGGAACGCATTTTTCCATAGTAAATAATGTAAATGCAGATAATTCGTTCCAGACACCCAAAAATATGACCAATTTTCAACACTATAATCGTTTGCATAAAAATCTTTTAGAAAAGACATATAAATTAGTTAAAATCTTAAATGAATAGACATTAAACTTACATTAATTTAGGATACCTCTTGGCACCAGCTGCTTTAAAAAACGAAACTGAAAGTGGCTCCCTTTTCGTTTCTCCTTGCTAAAGTTCTTTTGACTGTTGGTGCAATGTCTTTATTAAATCTTGCACAAAATGCAAAATAAATAAATAATCTCCCTTGATTTTCTACTGACGCAAACAAGTTTTGAACGGCCCCTGGATGTATCTGCAATTTAGTGTTTGTTTTGTTTCGCTCGTAATGCCTGAAAATTCTTCTCATGCCAAGTCAAATTTTGTGCAAAATTTCAGTTGCTAAGGCGAAAATTCTTAAGAGAGTTTGTACCACTATTTTGGATTTAAGTGTTAATGATGATGGCTGAAGATTTATTTATTTATTTATTTATTTATGATTTGCCTGACGTTTCTGTCTCTTTGTATGTTCAGTGTGTGCATGTGATATCGTAAATAACATTGATGCATCATTGTCTGTTTTCAGGTGTGGAGGGCTTCACCACCCAGGAGGATCAGGAAATGATCTCTCGCATTGAGAAACAGCTGAAGAGGCGTTTTGCCATTGGATCTCAGGTGTCTGAGCACAGCATTGTTCAGGACTTCACCAAACAGGTGAGTAAGGAGTACCACTTTGAGAATTTTAATGTTTAAATGTATATTTTGGCAGACATGGTACATTCTGTTGTTACATTGTTTTGTTTTGTTTTTTTACTCTGTGCACTTGCTGCTTAAGTTTTGATTTTCACTTAGGTTTATCTGGTTAGAATAAACTTTTTTTGCTACTTTTCCTTGTATGCAGTGTATTCACAAGTACAATTATAGCGACAAATACAGTTTCACTAACTGCTTTCTCTTTTCTGTCGTTTTGAGCAGAAATACCCCGAGCATGCCATATACAAGGTCCTTCACCTGATGCTGAGGAGAGGAGAACTGCAGCACCGCATGCAGAGGAAGGTGCTCTACAGGGTCAAGTAGATGAGGACTGCTCGTTCATGTATTTTCCATTTTTAAAAAAAATCATACAAATAAATTTAAGACAATGCCCTACTTTTGTAAATAGTTCAGACAGTGTCCCATGTGCACTTTTCTTCCTTTGAATATCAGACTGTTGGATATTTTGTAGTGTAAATCGTAATGTTTAAAACCAAGCTGTGGCACAAATACTACACTGTGTGGTTTACTGTTTGTCTTCAGACTCTTATGCAAAATAAAATTCCATATAAAAAATATAATCAGTGATTGTCATAGTTTTGTTTAAGTTTAAGAAAAGTGAAAATAAAGCATTTGTGAAATGTTTTGTGATGTGCAGTTTGTTTCCGCAGTAAAGAGACAGTTTGAGGAAATATGCAAGTGATTTAATAGGAAGTAACATTTAAAAGATTCTCTGTTGTAGTTCTTGAATTAGAAGTAATGATCTCACCTTGTCATACTTTTCTTGTTTTTCATGCAGCTTGATTTTTCAGTTATTCCACCTACTACACTTTTTTTTTTTAATGTAATTTTAATACAGTTTAAAAAGCAGTGTAGACTCCAAGTCCGACAGTTGCCAGTACAACACCCAGTCCTAATGTAAACTGTATGGCTGGAGATCTTGAAATGGCTGTTAGTTGTGAGATGTGGCTGTTTGGTCGCCCATTGACTCCTACACACACACACACACACACACACACACACAAAAAGTGCGATCTGTTGTGTTTTTCTGTGATGATTGGGAGTAAGAGTAATTGCATTTTAAGCCTTTTTATAAAGTCATTTTTGAAGGGAATTGAATATTTACCTAAAGCCTCTTCAGTGATGCTTAACAGTTTTTGAAGGTCATCAAAAACCTGTCGGAGAGAATGGTTAATGCTTTACAATTACATACAATTACACAAAAATACAGTTTGTCATTCCTCTGTCATTTACAGTATCAGACTGCAAGGCAAATTACATTACTAACCTATTCGCACATCAGTTTTACACCCCCTTTTTTTTTGGTATACATTGCTATTACATTGTAAGTCATCACTTTTTATTCACTCCCTCATCTACATCGCTTTATCCTGTATACAGGTTTGCCGGTGGCCCTTGAGCTCAAGGCGGGGTTCACCCTGGATGTCGTACCAATCCATCGCAGGGGGCACACACAAGCTCATTCACACACTACTGGCAATTTGGGAAATAAATAAGTCCTATCTTCATGTCTTTGACTGTGGGAGGAAACCAACCAAGCACATAAACCCGAGGCGGGAATCGAACCCAGTGCAACGCAACAGTGATAACCACTAAGCCACCATGCCACCTCATCATAAATGACTAATCAAGTTATGATCGCCTCCATTTATTTCTCTAACTGCCAAGTAAATCAATGCAGTGATCCAAATTGTTTGACTTTTCTGCCCCTAATGACTACAATGGTGGTGAACCATGAAACAACACTGAAGCATTAACATTATGTAACCATGTTTTTGTGGGCTTGGGCTTGTGAAGTACATATCTTAAACGGCAAGATTTTTCCACCTACGATTTTTTTCCACCTAATTAGCCTTGGACGTCTGCAGTGTTATTTGTCATACGCAGAAAACCTGATATCCAATTGTCATGTTTATTAGTCTGTAAATCCTTAATTGCATTCTATCTAAATTTACCACACACCTTTAAGACAATTAATAAAGCTTATGTCAATGCCTATGTTCCCTGTGCTAAACTTACCGCAATGTTAAACTCAAAAGCCCTGACAGCTTCATCCAGAACTTTCTTGCGTTCCTGGTCACTCAGCTCAATGCTGTTCATTCTGCTCCGGTACAGCTGCTTAAAGCGATGAGGACTCGTCACTCCTGGAAATGCGAAGAATGCCAATCCCTCTTTGGCATTAAGTCCCATGGACTTCTGGGCAATTTTTGCTAAGACCTGACCTCCTGACAAGTCACCGAGGTAACGGGTGTAAGCATGAGCTACAAGGAGATTCGGACTGCTTCTGCCAATCTGAAACACAGGAAGAACGATGGGTTAGAAAGACATGGCAATACAAACATGATACTGACTTTAAAAGGATGATTTCAAGCAATTTAAAGTGCTTATAAGTTCCATTTTGGAAAAGTTTTGTTTTAGAAAACCAAGTCAAGTCAAATAGGCTTTTATTGTAATTTCAACCATATATAGTGACAATGCCCTGTGACAATGTAACATCGGGCATTAGTCTGAGATGAATTGAGCTAGTGCAAATAAAATGTCTATGAACTGGTAAATGCAGTTAACATGCCTTTAAGAAAAGTCCCATTTTTCAAAGTGTCCTGCAGTTATGACTTTCATATCCTTATTCAGTTTAATCCGGGGGTGAGTATGACAAAATCACATTTCCTATAATGTGGTGGTGAAACTAAATGTGCAATGTGGATTTCTTGGTGGCCAAAGCTGGTGTGCTAAATCTTTTGGTAATGTTTTTTTTTTTTATTAAAATTATCCACACTAATTGTAGGTCATTGGATTATTGTGCAAAGGTCGTGTTTTTATGCTCTCCTAACGTTTAATTCACTTTTTCTCCTACCTATTTTTAGTTGTTTCTACCATGTCATTATAAACCATTTTCAGCAACCAGACATCCCACCCCCCCAAAAAAAGTACTTCCTAACGTGCATAAAAAGTTATACCTCTCTAAGCCTTTCTGCGTATCTGTGCGTTGCTGCGGATACTGTAATTCTCTTTTTCCACTCTGGCCCAAAAAAATACTCAAGATCTTTCTCAAGGGACTCTAGTCTGGCCAGCTCCTGAGGGAAGTAGATGGGCTCCACAGCCTGATGGGATGAGTTCCTGTCCAGCGCCTCTTCCAGAGCTTGGTAGATCTCATACAGGGAGCACAGAAGAATCTGCAACAACAAAAAAAGGAAATAGCTGAGATCTGGGGAGTATCAATTTAAAAAGAAAATGAGAAAGGAACATAATCATTCAAATGGTACTGTAACTATTTAAGTGGAGAAAGGTTTAGTTCTTGTTGAGTATGTTCACCTTA
Source organism: Clarias macrocephalus (assembly GCA_011419295.1). Taxonomy (NCBI): domain Eukaryota; kingdom Metazoa; phylum Chordata; class Actinopteri; order Siluriformes; family Clariidae; genus Clarias; species Clarias macrocephalus. Next base: position 114,414 of record JAAGKR010000409.1, read on the forward strand.
TACTGTGGCAGAGTGATCTGTCCTCTCTGGAAGTTGAGCATTAGCTGGGTGTTCTCAGCACGCACATGGCTCTCTTTGGTTACCTCTTTAATCTGCTCTGACAGCTCACTGTGGGCGAGCAGCAAATACAACATTTTATCACATCAAGTAACAGCATAACATGAATATTGATGACTTATCAATATCGATGGTCATTCCAATAAATATTAATTCCAACTGCTGAAGAAGTAATGAGAGTTTTTGTGAACACTGGCCTTCATTTGATGCACAGACTTCACATTTTGGACGAAAATTCTTGGACGAAGTATGCTGTAGAAAAAAATGCTTAAATCTGTTTACCTGCCAGCACCATTTTCTCCTTTCGTCTTTGTTGGGTCCATTTCAAGAAGTGACGATCTCTGACAACACGATGCAAGAGTGCAGGTCCTTTCTGCTAGATGATCTATAGTGGTTTACAAATTATCAGGCAACCACAACTACCAGACTGAGATTATGCTTAGTTTGATCTCTGTCTTTATATACTTAGTTCCCTCCGCTTTGTTTGCTGAATAGGAACTGAGAGTGCTAACTCTCACATGGTGAATTTTGAGTGGACACAGTAAATATGAATAAGCATAATGGATCAGGAGTAATATATGCTAAAAGACAATAACATGGCAATGAATTCAGAAATAGCCAAGGAAATAATTGTATTGTACATTTCTTTTTCACACTCACAGCACTGTACATGATCAAATCCAACATGTTGTTGCTGTTCTGTCTGGAAAAGAAAAATAAAATCAGAATCTTAACATGACTCAGCAAAAAAAAAAACCCTGTGACACTGTAGAAAAGGCAGGCATGCTGATGTGGCATATTTCTGTAACAACAAGTGTTTGGATCCGTTTAACTAGGTTCTAATCAAATGCATTTGTTCGCAATATCATTTGAATGATTACATATTGAGATTTAAGCTGTGGTCACGCAACATATTAAATGTCTAGTTTTTGTTCTCTGGACAATTTTCATTCTTAGTGTTTCTTTAGCTCCCTTTGGAATCACCAAAGCACCCTGTTATTATTAGGGAACCAATTACCTTTGTGGTTTAAATAATATTGGCATGGTGGCACAGTGGGTTGTGTGGCTGTCTCACAGCTCCATGGTCCCTAGTTTGGTTGTGTTTTTTCCACATCGCAAAAATATTCCAGTAGGTGGAATGGCTAGGTGTAAATGTACACGTGCATGGTGCCATAGGTATATACTTGCCTCACAACCTAAAACAGGATATAAAAATAATTAGCATTAATAAACAATTGCGCATAATTTTTGCCACAATTCATTTTCTGTAATGGTTTTTAGTAAATCTAATCATGTTGAATGTCTAATAATATTAATCTTTGGAAAATGGACGCATACAGTCATAAATGGCATGCATTTCATGTTTTTTTTTTGTCACTTATGTAAAAAGACCAAATAATGTAATTAAAATATGCCAGCAGAGAGAGAAATTTCCTGTCAGTAATCTGTTCTGTACATAAAGCAGATGAACACTCAACGTCAAGGTAAACATTCTGTTCAGAAAAGACAAGTAGACTATAGTTTGAAAAAGGAAGAAATGGTACAATATAATGCATGCCAAACAGTCTCCAAGACTTTCTACTATGAAATACTATTCATTAAGCTACTTAAAAGGCGGCACGGTGGTGTAGTGGTAAGGACTGCCGCCTTGCACCTCTGGGCTCAATTCCCAGCCAGACGCGATTCCTGTCTCTGAGTACTTGGAGTTTGCATGTTCTCCCCACACTTGGTGGGTTTCCTGAATTTGAAAATTTCCTTATGGTTTAAAACAGTGGTTCCTAAAGCGTAGCAATTGTGGGGGTCATAAAGCATAGTCGAGGGTAAGTATACAGGTGCATCTCAATAAATTAGAATATAATTGAAAACATGATTTATTTCAGTAGTTCAGTGAAACTCATTATACAGACTATACACAGACTGATATATTTGAAGTGTTTATTTTAGTTATGATTATGAATAATGATTATAGCTTACAAAAATTTTAAACCCAAAATTCAGGATCTCAGAAAATTTTAATATTACTTACTACCTACCAATTTAAAAAAGAAGAAGATTTTTAACACAGAAATGTTGGACTACTGAAACGTATAGACATATACAGCACTCAATGCTTGGTCGGGGCTCCCTTTGCATGAATTACCTGGATTAAGGACAAAAAGGACAGAAGTGTTGCTCAGTGGGCTAAAGTCCTCTTTTCAGATAAAAGTACATTTTTCATTTCATTCATCGAGGTCCCTGAGTCTGGATGAAGAGATGTGAGGCACAGAATCCTAGTTGGTTGAGGTCCAATGTAAAGTTTGCACAGTCAGTGGTGGTTTGGGGAGCCATGTCATTTTCTGGTGTTGGTCCACTGTGTTTTATCAGATCCAAGGTCAGCACAGACGTCCACCAGAAAGTTTTAAAGCACTTTATGCTTCCCTCTGCTGACCAGCTTTATGGAGATGTCGATTTCATTTTCCAGCATCTCCATAAAGTAGATGCCAAAAGTACTGTACATGTTCACACTTTTCAGTAGTCCAACATTTCTGGACAAAGAACCCAAGGATCCCTCAAAATTTATCATTTGTCAACTCACAGTGTTAGGATTCCAGCTCCTATTATTTAGTGAACTTTAATTCATATACCTTGTAAGCATCCATGACATCTTTATCTCAACAAGCTGTATTGATATTCTATTTGAATCATGTTGTTTTGCTGAGATACAGAGAACAGGGCTGACTACTATCTTATTAAATAGCATGGCAAAGTAGTACACCATCCATGCTGTGCTCCCTTCATACTAGTTAGTGCGCTAGTACCCAGTAAAACTAGCCACGCCTTTCTCTCTCCTCATTGGCTAGAAGACAAATGTCGTGATCCCGTCAGTGACGTCGGTTGTGTAGCTCTCTGCTACGGCGTGCGAGAAATATGTTGTGAAAGGTGTGTATGAAGATGCTGCTCCAATTCTGGAGTTGTAATCCTCTTGCACAGAATTTTGAGGGACAAAGTGGTGGATTTTGGTGAAAGGTATGTCGTTTCAGTTGATAAATCACGGCATTTCTTCATTCTGTGTTTAGCGCCGCTGAGGTTAGTGGCATCTCCCGGAATGTAAGCGGTCGGGTGGAAGGATTCAGGATCAGCGCGGAAACATCAGCCGGGGCCTTTGCTGTTAAAGTCTAATGATGTCTGTATTTTTTCTTTTTGGTGTGTGTAATTTGTAATTGCATAGCCTGGGAGTTTAGCCTGCTGCAGTGAGGCATGTAAGGAATACAGAAGTGGGAGTGGGTAAGATAGAGAGCTCAGGAGATTTGGATGGAGCTCTTTGGTCTCAGATTCAGGATTTTAACTGATTGAACACAAGTATAAGGGAATACATACTTTTATGAGGTCATCCACTTACTAATTCATCATCTATACCGTTTGACCCTGTTCGCTGGGGGGTGGGGATGGGGAGGGGGGTAATCCCAGGAGACTTGGGGCACGAGACGGGGTACACCTAGATCAGGGTGCCAATCCTTCACACAAGTTTCTATTTTTCATATGGAAGCAAAAAAAAAAAAAATCAAATAATCTGAAAATGCAATTATCCTCTAACTATCCTATTTTTAGTAATAAAAAATATTTAATATATTGTTATTGTTATTATTGTGGAGGGGGATTCTCACACACACAAATACAAACACACACACACACACACACACATACACACACACACACACACACACACACACACACACACATTCTGTGGGCAATTGGGAATGCCTTGTTTTTTGGGTATGCCTTGCTTTTTGGGAATGCATGTCTTTGGACTGTGGGAGGAAACTGGAGCACCCAGAGAAAACCCACCAAACATGGGGAGAGGATGCAATCCAAACCGGATCCTGGACGTGCAAGGCGACAGTGCTAACCACTGAGCCACAGTGCTGCCAGCAACATTATTATTTTTATTATTCTTGTTGTTATAATAATAATAATAATACTAAAAATAAGATTGTTAGAGGACAGTGGCATTTCCAGATTATCTGATTTTTTTTGTTCCTTTGTGCAAAATAAAAGACTGCATAATAACATTACTGTAATAGCCTAAGAGTTGCTTTATATATTGGATTTCCTCATACTGGATTGCTCCATCTTCAACTCCATATATGACATTGTGATTATTCTGACACTAATTAAGTGTACCATTTTGTAATCAAATACCAACTATTGTATGGTACCACAAAATAATTTGACTAAATATCACATTCAGGTTGTTAATATATACTGTATATATACTGTATATTGTATTATGTATAAGGCTATACTCAAAACTATGCATATATTACCGGTAATAAATTACAGTCTTTTATGATAAAATAATTGCACAGATCGGGTGTCCCAAAAGTCTCGATACACAAGGGAAATTAACTGGAAGTTAAGTCATGTCAGCTGGACTTCTTTTTGTTGGGTAGAAAAGTTTCACTACTGGTCAAAGTAATTTTTTTCAGTCTGAGGTAAGTTGGTAAGTTCCTCATATTTAATATTTGATATTTACATTAATTTGAGACATAACATGACATGACTCAACTTCCAGATAACCTAACCAGGATGACTAAGAAGCTTCACAGACGAGGAAAATTAACGTTTCTAGCCAAATGTAACTTTTCACATAACATTCTATACATTTGTAAGCACATACAGTATTGTCTCTCCCACTTATAATTAACTTGGGTGTTATGCATGTAGTTGCACTTTGAATGTGTTTGTGTAAATGATCTTTGTGCCATTTCTTTTCCTTGTACACCATGGAAAGAACTTGTACATCGATCCAGCCATCCACTATGTATGGAGACTTTTGGCACACTGTAGTAGCATATGACTCGATAAGACTGCATGAAAGTGTAGACTTTCCTGTAGGGTAGGCAAGGACTATTTCAAGGATGAGAAACCCACAACACTGTTGTACTTGTGGTATTTCTTTGGATTTCATAATATAATCTAATATATTGTATATGTTTTGTTGTTTCTTTATCTAGTGCTCATGGGGCTGAGCCTTAAGGTGGACTGCATCCTGTCACTCATTTCTCTGGTTTTAAGTGTCCTTGGTGATCAAAGTTTCCATCACCATGACTACTGTGTGCTTGGGGCGGGGCCTGCAGGCCTACAGATGGGCTACTTCCTGTCCCAGAATCGGAGAGATTACATAATACTGGAGCGCAACTCTGGACCAGGAAGTTTTTTCCGAAAGTGAGTAAGCTTGACTTTCTGAAGGAAAATGCATAGGACAGTCTTATGTTCTTTAAATCAAGAGCCTGTTCAGCATTGTGCATATTTACAGTGTATTTAAAAAGTATACACATCCCTGTTAAAATGGTTTTTGTGATGTAAAACAATGAGGCCGAGATAATTTCATAACTTTTTCCATCCGTAATGTGACCAATTCAATTAAATTTTATTTGTATAGCGCTTTTAACAATTGTCATTGTTGCAGTAACTTGTACAACTCAACTGAAATATATATATATATATTTTTTGTTTGTTAATGATATGATTGCATAAATCTGCCCACCCTCAAACTAAAACTTTGTTGAAGCACCTTTGGATTTTATTACAGCACTCAGTCTTGGCAATATTAGGCCACTCTTCTCTGCAAAAAATTCAGTTTGTTTTTCAATTGTAGTTGTACACGTTAGAGGTCACATCAAAGTTCTGAAATTATTTATCTTGGTCTAATTTATTACATCACAAAAACTTGGCATTTTAACTGGTATGTGTAGACTTTTTATATCCTATGTGTACAGTATTGGTGAACAACATTACAAAAGCATGTAGCCATTTTGCGTTTCATCACAGTGGTGATATCCAGACCAGTCTCTGGTGTGCTTCCTTACTATTCATACATTAACTGCATATGCTTTCTTTTGCTTAGGTATCCTCGACATCGAAAACTCATTAGCATCAACAAAATCTACACAGGGAGACGTAACAGGGAGTTTAACCTGCGCCATGATTGGAACTCCCTGCTGAGCCACAGGCCAGACCTGCTCTTTCAAAGATTCACCCGGGACCTCTACCCTGATGCTGATGTCTATCCTCACTACCTCTCTGTGTTTGAGAAAGAACTGGGGCTGCAGGTTAAATACAACACTGATATAGGGCGTGTTCGAGCTTTGCAGTTTGGAGGAAGTGGACATAAAGGCTACATATTGACTGATCAGCATGGGGTGGACTATAAATGCAGGTATTGTGGCAGGAATTCAGTTCTCTATAAATCATCATACTATTCCGACTATACAAAATAATTAGCTGTTACCATAGAAACAATACTGTATTTGAATGAGCATAGTGAAACATAACTAAGCACTCTGCATTTCTGTCAGAGACGTGCTGTTTTAGACATTGAATAAATAACTAATGGCAGGAAAGATTTCTGCAGTATAAAAGTTTTATTGTATTCCTGTCTCATTGTGTCTTCTTTGGTCCTTTTAGGGTTTTGTTAGTTGCCACTGGGCTCTGGGTCCCCGTTGAGGTTGATTTTGTGGGCTCTGATTTGGTTGAAGGATACGAGTCCATCTCCACTGATCCAGAGGAATACAAAGATCAGGCTGTGCTGATCCTGGGAAAAGGAAATTCTGCCTTTGAAACAGCACAAAGCATTCTGGGAAGAGCCAGCCGGATCCACCTTTATAGCCCGAGCCCTGTTCGACTAGCATGGCAGACACACTATGTCGGAGACCTCAGGTGCAGTTTTTTTTTTTTTTTTTTTCAGAATCTTAGATTGGGTTATATGCTTTATGATTAGTTTTAGGTGACTTTATTTTTTCTGACTTCGAGTAATTCATCATTGAACTACTTAATGATTTGTCTGATATGGGTGAAAATATTTACTTGAATATAATTCAAACTTTAACTTTATTAAAAGCACTTTTAAGTTACTGTCAGAATATCAGTATTAATGCACTTAAAAAATATTAATGCATTAATTTTATCACATGAGCATTGCTTCTGTTTGTCTTGTAGAGCAGTGAATAATGAGTTGTTAGACACGTACCAGCTAAAGTCTCTGGATGGCTTAGTGGAGGGAAGACTGGAGGACATCGCTGTTGTTCGTGGAGGACAAATGAAAAAAAGAGCTGGGAAAAAGATGATGGGGAAGTCTTCAGAGAAGAAAGAGCAGCTCTATCTTACCCTGTCAGAACTTTTGGACAGCCACAATGTCAGCCAGGGCACTAATATTACAGCAGAAAACTTGCCCGGGTACCATGACGACAACTTTTCGCTACGACAGCCTTATGATCGTGTGATCAGCTGCTTGGGATTCCGCTTCAACTTCACCATCTTTAATGTGTATGAGCATTTTATAGCTGTCTCTTTTATAGCTGTCTCTTCTTTATTAATAAATTAACCTCTATTAGTGACTATGGTCTCTGTGATTGATGTGTAATATTATTATTATTTTCTTCCCCAGCACTGCGCGTCCACCATGCAGCAGTGTTGCTCGTGGCCGTTTACCGACAGTGACGGCATGGTACGAGGGCAGAGGGACGCCGAATCTGTTCATCCTAGGAACCGCAGCCCACTCCAGAGACTATAGAATGTCTGCTGGAGGATTTATTCATGGATTCCGCTACATAGGTGCATTTTCCATGTTGGGTTTTTGAAACCTGTAAGGTCGTTTATGTGTATGGAAATCACATGAAGTGAGGCAAATAAATCATAAATCTCATAGTCATAAATCATAAATCTCTGCACTATGACAATAACAAACACGACGGAGTACTTTAAGCTTGGCATTATAAAGGATGATTGAGTTTTATTTGTTAGATGTAGCATCACTGTTGATAATGCTTTAGTAACTTTGTAATTTTAATATTGTAGTGCGTGCTGTTCATAAGGTCTTGGAGCAGCGTTACCATAACGACTCTTGGCCAGCTACCAAACTGGACACTAGCCACCTGCTGTCTTGGATTTTAAAGCGGGTGAATGAAGCATCTGGCCCATACCAAATGTTTGGGGTTTTGGGGGACATTGTTTTACTGCAAGGGTAAGGACCTATTCTGTTTCTGCATGAAGAATTGATTTAATAAAACCTTTCATGTCTTTAGTGTGTTGAAATCAGAATGATTACTAACAGATATCCACACTTGGCAGAGCTCACTGTGAGTATCTGGAGGAGTTTCCTGTGCAGGCTCTACCTCATTTTGCTGCTGTGTCTGGTCGACGTGTCTCTGATCGTGGCCTTCTGGTTGTGATCATGCAGTATGGACTTAACCACACAGACACACTTGGGCCAGGCCGTGCTGAGTCAGAGTGGACCAAAGCCTGGAAGTCTAATTTCCTCCACCCAGTCATTTACTACTACAGAACACTGCCTACAGGTTTGAGTAAAATAAATTGAAATGTTAATAAAATATATATTTAGATTTGGCCAAGCTAAGGTTGGCTATGGAAGTCACTTTCAGTGTCAGAGTAGAAGTTTCAAAAGGTTTAAAAGGAGAAAGATAAGGTAAGGCACTGGGCCACCACAAGCAACTAAAACAGCTTCTTAGCATAGTCTCTGGAGCTGTACTAAAGAAATGAACATTATTCTTACAAAACATATCCCCTCCATTTGTGTTCTTATGATGATTTTGTACAAAACTGTCTCACATGTTGGAATAAACTATGTATAAACTATCTAACTATCCTTTGAGCCCTAGTCCTGTTTTGATAGAGGTGGGGTCATTTTGGAAGAAAACATACCTATGCGGATAGAGATATTTTGTCATAGAATAAAGTTGATTAGGTCATTTTAATACATCATGAAGTTGTAATGAATCCTTTTCCTTGTACAAGCATGTGGGTATACTTATGTATTAATACATTATTGTTTTCAATCTAATCTTCTGCAGAGAAAGATATGAGGCAGCGTCCAGTTGGATGGCCTCTGCCGCGTCCTGATGCTGTGCATCACATGGTTGAAGACTTCCTGACTGAGTGGGATCAACCTGTGTCTCACAGTCAGCCCCTGCGTCGCTTTCTCGAGCACTGCCTTCAGACAGACCTCAGAGCATTTTACGCAGGTGTGTACATTGTCTGGATAGAAGTTTCCTGCTGGTTTCAGGACATTTTGATATATCTAGGCATAGAGGAGCTTATTGTTAGAATAAGTTATTTCTTCTCTTATTTGTTCAAAGTTTAGTTGTTCCTGGTGGATACCAAAATTCACAGACAGATTTAGGGCACAGTGTTTTATTAATTTGGATAATAAATATAATCTAATATATATCACTTTACAACACTATGCAACATTTATACACATTACAGTGTTTCACTATGTGTACATTTATATTAGAAACCTGTAGTATTTCCTTTTTCTTTTTTCTCTTTTAAGAATCCTGCTTCCAACTTTCTCTCACCAATCGGAAGCCCCCCATTTTCTGCAGTCAAGGCTACTTAAACAAAGGAGGTATTGTGGGTAATAGCCACCTGTGGCAGCATGCCCGTGAGGCGGGGCTCATGCTAAACCATTATAAATCAGTTCTTTCTGATGAAGATGGGGCATTTTCCAATTATCTGTCACATGCTGGAGCTGCAGTATCTTCGACAATCAAGACTGATCTCTAAAACAAACCAAAGACTGACTCTTTTATAAAGTTATTATGAAATATATTTAATTGTGAAATGTCAGTATTTGCCTGTACCTCTTAATGATATTTACTTAACTAAATGCCTTGTATGTTTCCAAAACAGTTAGTACATTATTATTTCAGATGTTTTAAGTAAGAAAATGTTGTGTGGTTTGTGTTGGATACTTAATTTATTTTTGAGAGCTGTTCCTGAAATGTGCTTAACATCCACAAATATACGCCAGTATTGATTGAAACCCTCTCATATGATAATGCTTATTATCTACAGTTGTATACTTGAAAATATTTTGTGCTTGAAAACAGATTACAGGAAATGTATTTCTAAACAAAATTGGTGGCCTGAACACAGTTGAGGTAGACCAATATTTTTTAATGGTGACTTAGTGGTTAGCACTGTCACCTTGCACCTTCAGGGTCTGAGTTCGGTTCCCTCCATGGGGTCTGTGTGCATGGACTCTCTGTGCTTGATGGGTTTCCTCCACACACTCCGGTTTCCTCCATCACAGTCCAAAGACATACCGATTACATTAATTGGCGTTCCCAGTTTCCCACAGTACGTGAAAGGGTGTATGAATGTTGGTAGGAGGTCCTACAGGGAATAAATACAAAGGTCACCATTGGCCTCCATGGTCTCTCCATGGAGAGGTGGAATGTTTTGAATGAAAGAATATCATTAGATAGTACATTTACCTTGAGATTTAGAAGATTCCAATAATGATTTTAAAATATTTTGGTTTTATAGCCCCCC
>JAAGKR010000409.1:124825-178734 GCA_011419295.1 Clarias macrocephalus
ATTTTATATCTCCCCCCCCCCCCCCCCCCAAAAGCAACAGAGACAGATCAATATACAATTGACAACCACAGCAAACATTTAGACATAAACAATATTGTGTTACTATGAAAAAGTGTTCATGGAAAAGCCAAAGGCCAAGACCGTCCAGTGAAAGAGAACATAAAAGAAAAAAGGAAATGTAAAAGAAAGAAAGCCAGGAATTGGGTCTTGATTGTTCAAGTAAACCCCACAAAGAGGCTTATATGTGCCAGAATAGTTTAGATGTGTTCTGTAAATCATAGGTAAGGGAGTAGATAAGCCACTTCAGATGTGTTGGATTTAAATAAATAAAAAAAAGTTTAAGAGTTGTGTAGTAGGTACATGCGTATAATTATTTAAAATATTTAGTCAAACATACTAAAAGTGGCACCCAACGTTTCGCTGAAACTGTGGCGCTTCCTCGAAGACTACAACGTTGTGATTGGTGGCAGTGACACAGACCGCCATTTTGATTGGCTGTGCTGACTCAACGCTTCAGCAATCGCCGTGTTTCTTACTGAGCTGATGTACTAACACGAAACAGGCGACATTTTGGCTCTGTAACACACTAACGGCTGGATTAATTAACGGATCTATTTTGATCCTTACTGGAAATGTAGCTTTTCTGTTGACAACCGGAGCAAGTAATTTAGCGCCGACACCGAGTAATAGGCTTTTCTTCTTTTTGTATTAACACAGTGTGCATATGTGTATGCGCTAATGTTAGTTTCGTAATGCAGAGAAACAAACTTGTGTGTGTTAAATGACTCGGTGAGTATGGAGGGGTCCGACGACGAGCGGTCCAGTTGTGAAGGCGAGTACGCGCTGAAAGAAGTAAAGGGAGAGAACAGGGAGGATGGCGCCGCCGTGGGAGCCGCGTCATCGTTTGGATTCTCGGGGATTGACAACCTGAGCGCTTTGCTCCACCGAAGCAGGCAGTCTGCGCAGAAAAGCCTCCGCTACCTGCACTCTTTATGGACTCCGGACGCGCTACTTCAGGCCGAACCGGCTGGAGGAAAAATGAGCGTGAGCAGAACCAGGAGACTGGGGAGAGTCCGGAGGAACCAGGGACCTATAGGCAAAGATCTTTACGGTATGGTGTGGGCTTATCATCTGTGTGACCATCTGCTTTGTCAGGAATGCACATGATACACGGAATTCGGTTGCATTACTTATGTACTTACAATACAGTATTTTCTATACTGTAATGGCGTGCGATTGCTATCCGGCTATAAAGAGAAGTTCTGTTGATCATGCAAAACATCTCTCCCTAATCACCGATGTGTATCTCCAGCACAGTGGTCCTTATTGTTTCCTTTAACCCCATCTGCTCTCCTTTCAGCTGTGAAGAGGCTCAGAGAGGCAGCCAATGGCAACGACATTGACACTGGTAGGAAGTCCAGACAACAATCAGACCCCTTGTTATCAGCCCTTTAAAAATATGAAGCACATTTTTATTTATTTATTGTATTTTTTTTGTTTGTTTTTTAGTTCGTAGGTTATTGCAGGAAGGTGTTGATCCCTGCGCTGCGGATGACAAGGGAAGAACTGCTTTACATTTCTCCTCCTGCAATGGCAATGAGAGTATTGGTAAGCCCCTGGTGGTTTAATAGGCAGTCTTCAAATACTCCCCAAGGTTTAATTCTGCTCTCATTAAAGCATTGACTATAATTTCGTAAATGTTAATTTTTTATGTTCTTTCCTGCCCTGTGATCTGCATCAATATAGTTCAGCTATTGCTAAGCCACGGTGCTGATCCAAACCAGCGAGACAGCCTTGGGAACACTCCTCTTCATCTTGGTAAGGGAGTTCTTTAATGATAAACTTGGGTATTCAGACATGCAGACCTTCACTTTTTTATTTTATTTTTAGGATTTCCTCGTATGAGATATCACTCAAAAATATGCCAGTTTCTGTACAGGTGTGTCTTTAGCGGAGGCCTTGGTCTTTTCTATCATACATTAGCAAACTCATAAGGACTTTCTGATTGAAATATGTAATTTTTTTTTAGTTCATTTGAGAATGTTCTTGGTATTAAGGTGAAATAAATTTCATCATTGCAGTCAATGGTTTTTCATTTAACATCATATTAACTTTATTAAATAGACCTGTGAGAAATGCATCAAGCTTCAGCACTTTTTATAAATAATCTGCATACAAACCTTGTATGAGCGAATCGCAAAACATGTCCACTCTGTCACCGACAAATTCAAAGTAGAGTACAGTAAATATAGTTTCATCACATAGTGACTATAAAATGTCATACAAAAGAAACATATATTGTCCCCTTTCAGTTAATGGGAAAAGTCTGTCATATTACAAAAAATCGATCCAAAGTATGGAGAAAACTATGCATATGTCCACCCTGCCATCAGTCTTGCCATTTTGATGATTTACTAAAATATGATAGGGTGGATGTTATTTTCCTGAAGTTAGGATTTAATGACCACAAAGGATTCACTGTGAAAGGTGACTGTACGGTTGATTACAAACACAATATGATGACATAAATGCTTAATGTACTTACAGCAGTTGTTCCATAAAATAATAAACAATTTGTCTATTAAGACAAAAAGGGAGCCGTAGATCAGCACTCCATCCAAACTTTACAGCCTTTGCCATGTGTTCTCTTGGGTAATTCTACTGGAAAGAAAGAGGAAAGACTTTGATGTCATTGGAGTTTATCAAACTTTAATTAACCCAGGTTTATTTTTATTTGATTTGTGCAGTTTAAATGCATTCCTGTTCTATATTGTTTCTACAGCTGCCTGTACCAACCATGTGCCTGTAATCACTACCTTACTGAGGGGAGGTAAGAAACAATTATAATTAAAAAGGTTTTGCGTGAACAACAAGCAAACTAAAACTTTTCCTATGCATAAACTCAAAAGTATTAATTATACACTCTAAAGGACCAAGAAAGTTCTAACATTTTAAATCTATTTTAGGTGCTCGTGTAGATGCACTGGACCGTGCAGGAAGAACCCCCCTACACCTTGCACGCTCGAAGCTGAACATATTACAAGAAGGAGAGTCTCGTAGCTTGGAAACCTTACGAGGAGAAGTTACCCAGGTTATTACATCTTAATAAGCTACTGCACTGCATCAGAAATGACATTTTATTGCTCCTCCTGCTCTCTGGCATTTAGTTTTGAATAATTTAAATTTATTGGTACTTTTATTAACAGAGCAGGTTTACAGCAATATAAATTCTAAATAAAAATTTTAGTAACACATACGTATATAGCTATATTGGTTTAACTCTAATGAACTAGCAAGAGGTGACAGTGGAAAATAAGATCGGGGAAATGAGGTGACCTGAGGAAGAAAGTATAAGGGAAGACTGAAAGGGAACCCATCCTCATTGTTATATGGTCAAAAGTGCAATTAAATAAAATTACCTTTAGTAATTACCTAAAGTTCACATTGTTAAGGTTCACTGGTGAAGACTTGGCCACAGAACTGTTTGTGCGAATTTAAATCCTAACAATATCAAAAGTAATTACAATAATAGGCCATCATAGCAAAACAATATCAAACTATATCAAAGCCATCTATATGCTTTTTAAGTGGAGCTGTCCATAGTAGTCTCTTGTATCCTTAAGCAGACACTATTGGGCCATCCACATGAACAGTGAGCAGTCTTCAAGTGATGAGAACTCCAAACAGAAATAGGGCATCAAGATGGATCAGGCAGGTCCAGAGGGCAAATAATAAGATATGCAACTCTTTGCAAGAAAAGCAAATGATAAGAATCTTTTGTTTTACCTGGTCAACTGGTCCAGCTGGTTTTAGGTGATCTGCACTTACTGAGCACTTTACTAAAAACACCAGCCAATTATGTGGCAGCATTGCAGTGGGGGGTAATTTTGTCAACATGGACCACAATCTCGAAGGAATCTCGAAGGAATACTACTAACCTCCCTTCCACGCCTTGAAAAATTGAGGCTCTTTAGAAGCAAATACTAGACTCAGTATAATGTTCCTAATGGAGTGATCAGTGAGAGTAGATTTCGGATCAGTTGCTACAAAGCACCAGATGGCTCTCATGGCATGGTACAGAGCATAGCCATAATGGCAGATTTCATGCCAAAGCAGTTGTAACTGCACAGCACAGGTTTTCAGGTAGTGTGCTAGCATTTAAGATGTACATTTATTAAATTGAGCAGCTCATTAAAAGGCAAGGCTGAACAGTAGTATTTATGACCCTGGTTAACATGATGATTATGATTAACACAAAACCTTAACCACTGAGCTAGCACAGGCATATTTGTTATTTGTATAAGAAAAATACCAGAAACAAAATGGTGAAAGTTTTGAGTTCAATTTCATATTAAAAGGCATCATGGCATTTAAAATGATTTATAGTAGTTATATCCATTTAATTTTATTTTTGGCCACAAGACTAACATCATCTTTCACGTTCACTGGAACATTTTGTTCCTTGTAGATCATTCAGATGCTGCGTGAATATCTAAACGTGATGGGGCACAAAGAAGACCGCCAAAGGCTGGAGCATATTTCTACCCAGCTACAACACACCTGCACTAAAGAACAGGTAATGATCATTGATGGGATTTAGTTGTATTACTTCACAGAACTTATGGGATCGTTTCGGTCGATCAGGCTTTCAAGAAATAAAAAAAGAAATAAAAGATTGATTTGAAGTTTGAAGTCTTGGAGTTGTTTGTATCATCAGTGATCATGTCCACGATTCATAACATCTTCTTCATATAGGTGCAGCACATCTATCACAGGAGAAAAAGGAACTTTCCATGCTTTAGAACTTGCACATTTATACTATGCTAGATTTCTGACACCGCCCTTGTTTGTGTGTTTGTAAATTTTTTTTTTTTTTTGGTATTGTAGGAAAATACAGTGTCAGCCCCCCCAAAAAAGTATACAAACTTCAGGAAAAGAAACATAGTATGTTGTATATGATGTTAATATAATAACAATAATATTATCATAATATCATATCAATATATAATGTATTGCAATTAATTTGGTATTAAATATTTATACAGGTTTTTCTTTTCCTAAAGTGAAAAAAAATAGTATGATGTATATTATATTCATATAATATTATTATGACGTATATTTTGAAAAACTATTAATTGTCATTAGTATCTTGAATGTCATCGTTAGGGCCAGATAGTAGACTGAATTATCCTAGTGCACCTGCTGCAGAATACTTTAGCCAATCTTATGTAACCCTGTGCTTGTGTTTCTGTACTATAGGTGGATGAGGTGACTGACTTACTGGCCAGCTTTACATCTTTAAGTATACAAATGCAGAATATGGGAGACAGGTAGAGAGAGAGAGTCCATTGAGGCTTACAGAAGGCTAGATGGAGAAAAAGGACCTGAGATATTTATTAACACATGACACACGTATGATTTAATCATTTTGTCAGTTGTACAAACTGTATTACTAAATTAATGGCCTTCAGACAGACATTCTTGCTCTTTGTATGGCTTCTTGTTTTTGTGTTGTCTGTATATCTTGTTCAGTCATTATTTTTCACTGTTGTTTGATGTTGAACATGTATCAGGCAATGACAATAAAAATATACATGTCCAAACATTGGTTTATACTGGATTCTTATACGTTTAATTATTTATTATCATTACATTGGCACTGTACAATAACATGCCATGAATGCAAAGCCTGAAGGTGAGCATGTGTGAGGCTGAGAGCTGGTTTTCCTTTCAGACTCGAGCTGCTGTTGAGTGTAGACCCTCCTCTCAGCTCCCGCTTTGTTGTGGACTCAAATCAAAGATGGCGTCTGGCGCCGTTTAAACCCGGCCATCAGCGAAGGTAATTTTAGCATTTATTTCCACATAGGTCAGGTTTTTGTCCTCATAAAACATTTGCGCTTTGCATAGTTTCTATTCGCTGCGTTAAAGAGGTCAAATACGCGGTGCAGTAGTGGCTTACTGAATCATAACGTTTTTTCCGGCCTGTATGAAACGAAAGCCGCGGGCTGTCGTCGCTGAAACAGCCGGCTCTCTGTAGCGCGTCCTGGGCTGTCGGATTCTGTGCACTTCAAACAAGGGGAAAGTCGGACCCCGGCGGAGCCAAGGGGGTGTGTTTGTGTATCTTTTCGAAAGGAGGCGGGAAATGGCCACTCTATTAACGACGAACATCAGCTCGCCTTTTAATTTCAGCGGAAACAGTTTCCGTGTGACGAGACATTAAGCGCCAGGCGATTCGTCCTCTGAATTTTACGGAGCGATGAAAAACTCCGCAGCATTGCCATCCTCAGCGTCTCCGCCATGTCCATGTTCACCTGACAGATACAGTGGCAGCACTCTCCCAGTATTAATCTCTCTAATTTGCAAAGTTAGACTGGTGTATACTGTTATCATATAATAGACACAGACTGGGGGGAAAACCCTCTAACAGTTCTTCAAGTGTGAAGTTTTTTTTTTGTCCCGCCTAACTTCCACACACACACACACACACACACCACGAATATTACAGTTACGTGTAATTAAAACTGGTAGGACTTGAAAATGAAAGTAAGCAGCAATTATTACACGTTTATATCTTTTTTAACAGAAGTCTATACACTTTTCAAAAGAAAATAAAAAGGTTAGGGACACCAGCTTGGTCTCCTGCCAGGAACAAGTTTATATCTGGGGCAGTTTTTGTTATAGCCCTTGAAATATTTTCTACCTTTCTCATCTTTATAACATAACTGAAAAACATGCTTGTTCATATGTCATGGCTCTTACCTGCGAATGGCATTTTAGTACTTTTCTTTTCCTGAATTCTGTAAAGAATGTTTAAGATTTTCTTCACACAAACAGTTTGTGTCTTTTAAGCCTTTTGATTGATGCTAATTCCCGGTTCTTTTCTGTCCCAGTAGACTAATGAAACCAAGTCAGTGCCTGAAAGCTGATCATGGAATTTGAGGAGATAAAACGGAAAGGTGTAATGGGTGAGGAATTCGTATTATTTCACCCGAATTCTCATTATTAACACTGATGAGGAAAAAAAAGTAATGAACTGTTTTCCTGATTATTTATTTCTTATATGTATTTTTTTTCCTTTTCAGAGATGTCAGGTGTAGAGGGAGAGGTAGGTCTGGTGGCTGGTCGCAGTCAGAGGGAGAAAAGGCGCTCATACAAAGATTTATTGAGAGAAGAGGAAGAAATAGCCGCACAGGTGTGCAAAACCTCTAAGAGAAGTAGTGAGGTAACAGCAGGGAGATAGGAACAGTATACATTAGTCTAAGGACTATTTTCATTTTAGTTCATTATGTCAGGACATCATTGTTAACAGGCTACTAATGTGAGGTTTTTGATAACTTCAAGGGGACACCATGGTGCAGTTGTTAGCAGAGTTTCCTTGCACATCCAGAGTTTAGGGTTTGAATCTCAGGTTGAATGATTGAATTACTGATACCTTCAGAATGTACTGTACTGTAGGTCATTTACAGAATAACATTATTTGCATGCATTTCAGTTAACATTATATGATGTAAGGTTAGTTAGGTAGAGGTGCCATTTCAGATGAATAATTAAATTTCGGCTCTCTGTCTTTTATTCCACTTACAAAGTTTGCTTACAAGATTTTGCTATTGTGTTATAAACTTGATTCCTTGATTCTTGTCTATTCTGTCAATAATTAGGACTCTGAGTTGATAGTCATGGGGGGAGAGCTACATAAAAAGAAGAAGAAGCACTCAAGTGATGAGCACCATAATAGAGGTAAGTGTTATATAGTAGAGACTGCATCAGAGATATGCAGCCTCTAAAATGCAACCTTATGCATATTTTAAAAGCATATATTGAGGAGTGTTTTTTGTTTGAGAGACATCATGTTTAGGAAACTGATTCTTTTTATTATAAATTATAACATATGAATTATTATAGGTTCATAAGTGAAAATATCATTTTAACACAGGTTTCCTGTAAGACAGTGGACATATGGTCAGACAATTTCGTATATAATACCCATGTCACAATATTAATTCCTTACATACACAATAATCTTTCCTCAGACCACCATGGTTCAGGCCCTCCTCATAAGAAGAAGCGTAAATCCACGGAACGCTCTCCCTCACGCTCATCTTCAGGTTCTTCTCAGGTGGTCCACACTACAGATACTGCTATGGGCCTTTTACAGGCCATCACCTCCCCAATGGCCACAGGCTCAGAGCCTGGCCCCAACATTCATAAAAAACCCTCATACCCTTCTCACTCCTCACATTCCTCTTCCAAAGATCGTAAACGTGAGGGCAGCTCCAAAAGCAGCCAGTCTTTCTCCCACTCTTTCCCTCATTCGCGTCATCCGAGTTCATCGTCACTGTCTAAGAAGCACTCTTCGTCTTCCTCGTCTTCCACTAAGTCTTCCTTGTTCCATTCCGGAGCGGGAAGAGGTGAGCCACTTACACTGCGAGATGGTGAGGGTCTGAAAATGAAGCTCATACTTTCACCCAAAGAGAAGAATGAGTCAGGAGAGTCGAGTGAAAGATTCCCCTTTCCTGCACATCCATCTTCAGGGAGCATGGGACATCATTCCTCCTCTGGCATCAAAAAAAGCGGGATGAAGAAAGAGAAGGACAGGGACCGAATGACGACATCTAAGCCACCAAAGAAGAAACAGCAGAGCCGAGAGCCTCTTCCCATGGTGGGGAAAGAAGTAGAAGTGGAGGGTAAGAGAAGTTTATGCTCATCTTTATCATAGCTTAGGAATAGTAGACAAATCCCTCTTGTTGTGTAATGATATGTGCATATGCTGCCAACACTGTTGTAGTGTTAATGGATTTCTATATATGATTCTGATTCTGTTTATCAGGTTCGTACCTGATATTTTATTTTATCTAATCACTATTCACTACATCTTTAGCATATGTTTGATTTCCCTTGGGTTATTGCAACAATATGTCTTTTAGGACAGTTTGGTGGGCCTTTGACACAGGGAGGAGAGGGTTCATCCTCTGCAGGGGAGTTAGAAGCAGGTGAACTGATCATTGATGACTCCTATACACACCTTTCATCTAAAAAGAAGAAAAAAAGCAAAAAGAGCAAAAAGAAAAAGGATAAAGAGAAGGACAGGGACAAGGATAAAAGCTCCAAAGAGAAGAAGCACAACAAAGGAGGAAGTGTAGAAAAGAAAGGGTTTAAAGGTAAGAGTTTTATTGAACAATTACCCATGTTCTGCTGATTTGTTGTTGAGTTTATAGTTTATAGATACAGAAATATACATGCCTGTGTATTCTTATCTGCTTTCACAGGGGACTCATCCAGGAGCCACTCCCATTCTCACAGCGCGTCCAATCATAGTACCTCATTGGGGACATACGCTATGGCTCCAGCAATCAGCATGCATCATCCTCATCATCAGGGTGCTGACCTGATAATGGTGAAGAAAAAAAAGAAGGAGGAGAAGGAGAGGGACAAGCATGAAAAAGACAAGGTGATGCTTCCCTACATTAAGACTGTGATTGATCCATTTAAGCAGCAGTTTGTAACTTGAAATTAATATTTCATTAGATATATACAATAGTTAGGGTGGTCATATTCATGTAAAAAGTTTCAGAGGGATTGTTTAGGTATTCACTGTGATTTTGTCTTCAAAGGAATTAATTAGTGATGAAGTTAGGTAGACCAAAAAAAAAAATCGTAAAGTAAAAAATTTTTTGTTTTTTTTAAGTACAAAATGGTGCATCCAGTAGTGATCCAATGTGGGATGACATTTATGACGAAAAGCTTATGTAAAATACTTTGAATTGCTATTTAAGCATTAAGTGGTAGCTCATATCAGCACAATATTTTATCTTTCTGCATTTAAAAAAATGTTGTTGTTTTTTAGCTATCATTCACCCTGATCTCAGATGTAACATGGCTGTCCTTCAATCTTTCAGAAAAAGAAGAAGAGTACAACAGCTTATCAAGTGTTCTGTAAAGAGTACAGGGCCAACATAAATGCGGAACAGCCTGGACTTGGTTGGTGCTGCAGTAACTTAAATACACACATTTCACTGCATTACTCTTATTCCATAATTTTGTTGTTTGGTCTGATAATTTTGTTTTTATTTAATTGTTGATTTTAATTAGTTTTGTTTTGTATTCATGGCTTGTTGAATTCATAGATGCATTACATTAATGCCTACACATATACAGTACATAAAGTAATCACTAATCCTATACCCATGGCTTCTGCAGTGTTTGGAGAGCTAAGCAAGAAGCTTGCTGAGGTTTGGAAGCATCTACCTGAAAAAGACAAGCAGGTCAGTAACTTCTTCATACTTAGTGAAGCAATTACGGCTGCTTAAACATGCCAGCTTCCTTGTTATTACTTCGTCAGAATTGCATGTTGAATAATTTGTGTCATTAGTGATTTGTGTCATAATGGCTTGCCTCTGCCTGCAGGTTTGGAAGCAAAAAGCTCAGTATCTGCAGCATAAGCAGATAAAGGCTGAGGCCACAACAGTCAAACAGAAGACTTCCTTGTCAGACAACAAAACCAAGAGTAAAATCTTCATTTTTATGGAGTTGTGATGCATGAGAAATCAAAATCTGTATCAGAAAAAGTTTACAGTGTAACCTTGGATTGCAAGTAACTTGGTTGGCGAGAGTTTTGCAAGACGAGCAAAATTTTTCAATTAATTTTAATTTAACAAGGTCTTGACATACGAGTAGTATGCACGCGCTTTGTCTGCGGAGCGTCACAAGATCACAACTAATTTCTCGTGTGCTGCAGGATTGTGGGTAGTCACTCCCATGCTCAGTCTCAATGCGCATGCATCACTCGTATAGTCAACATCTGTTTGCACGTTTATTATAACATTGTCTGTGCATGCACGTAGCGCAAAAGCAAGTGTCATTAGAGAAGTTCGTTGTTAAAGATCCCAGTTTCTACAGTTTCTCTCTGTTAAAGAGCAGTGATTCCATTAGTGTGTGTGTGTGTGTGTGTGTGTGTGTGTGTGTGTGTGTGTGTGCGTGTGTGTGCATGCATGCACGTCATTAGAGAACTAAGCCCAGGTTTAACTGTATTTATTATTTTGCGGCTCCACAATTGCACTTTAATTCAAATTGTCTTGCCTCTTTCTCGCTTCTTTTCAAAGGCTCCAGTAAGGTTGGGGGTATAGGGTCAGGGTTGACCACTCCAAGCCGCTCTTCTCTGACCATCCGGGTACCGGAGGTTGACCCCATAGATGCTGCTGCTCATCTGCAGCTTCTTGGGGAATCCCTCTCTCTCATCGGACACAGGCTACAAGAGACAGAGGTGAATACACAAAGAAAATAAGTTTTAAGATCCAAGTACATACTGTAAGTATTTAACAATCACTCCCAAAATTAGACAGCACACAACTGTATTGGATGTATTTGTAGCATTAAATATGTTCTTTACCTGGAGTTAAGGGTTACAAACCTGTCCAAGCATGCACCTCTACACAAAAAGGGTTGTGAAAATAAACTATTGAACACTAACATAAACTAATAACACATAACAAGCATTTGTTTTTAAGCATAATGGTACAGAAGCCTGAACTTTACCAAGTGTCATTAGAACTACAATTGGCATTGTAGTCAGAGTCTGAGTCGTAGTCAGATGAAACAATAATGTTTTGGTCATCAAAGTGTTGTGCACCTGAAAGGCACCAAATAGCTACTGTAAAATATTGAGGAGGATCTTTGATGCTTTGGAGCTATTTCACACCTGGTGATTTAGGGGCACTTGTGCAGATTGATGGCATTGTGAATTTGGCTATGTACCATAATATTTCATCTCAAAGCCTGGTTGCCTCTGCCAGGGGGTTCAGACTTGGCCATAGATGAAGGTTTCAGCAACACAGTGAGCCAAACATGCAATAACTTTCTCAGTACTTCAGGATTTTAATCTTACTAAAATCTTGTCATGAATTAAATTGAGAAGGCCACATAAAAAAAGTAAATATAAAAAAAGCATTGAAGAGTGGACCAAGATTCCTCTCCAGATGTCTCCAAATTGCAGGATATTACAGGAAAAGTCTCAGGATAATGTTTAATTTAGTTATGCGAATGTAATAGAGAAATTAATAGAGAAATTGTGCACACTTGTGGGTCAGACCTCAGACATGCCTGTGGACCCATAAGTGCTACTTCAAGCAAATGTTTCCTAAATGAGGTGTGTCTTAAGTGTGCATGATTTCAGACTTAAACACATATTTCTTGCTTGGTACTGAGTCAAGTGAGGGGCATTCAAGCAGCAAAATATAACATTTCCATTCACTTAAAAAATAATTTTGCTCTTTAAATAAGAAAGTAAAATGCCAGCCTTACAAAATAACTTTAATGTTGCTGGTTATTTTGAAACCAGTCTTTTGCAGAAAAGTAGCAACAAATTATTTTTTTGTGTTTGCAAAAAAATGTGTAAATAAAGCTAAAAAATATTCTGGTTTTCCTGTATGATTGGATGCTAATCTACATGATCTACATAATCCCCACACACAATGAGTCTTGTCTTTTTCTCTTACAGGGAATGGTAGCAGTGTCTGGCAGTCTCTCTGTTCTGCTAGACTCCATTTTGTGTGCACTTGGTCCGTTAACCTGCCTCACTGCTCAGGTCCCTCAGCTTAATGGCTGTCCTCGCAGCGTCTTGGTGGGACCCACATCCATATATATATGTCAAAGATCAGAATGTGAAATAAACATGATCTGTATGACTTTATCCATGTCATAGTTGGTGGGACAGTTTTAGAAACTGATGATCTCCTGGGATTTTGACAGACAACAATCTTTAGAGTTTACAAGAAGGGTATAAAAAACAAAAACCATCCTGTGACCAGAGCCCCTGCAAGTTTAAACACCTTGAGTAACTCTCATAAGTGAAAATATATTGTTTCTTCTCATCTTCAACTGTCCAGTCTGTGATTGCTTTAGATTCGTGTTCTTCCTGAAAGTAGCACAGCTCTATTTGATCTCAAGGTCTAATGTTTTGGGCATGATAAAATGCTTTCCTTTTTTAAAATAAATAAAAAATAAATAAAAGATTATTACTCTGTCATTCCTTGACAGCTTTAAACAACCTGGTCATTTTCCTCTTACCTTCCTTAACAATAATATATGTTGTTACAGGAGAGTTTCTCAGTATTTTTTTCTTTTTCTGTATAAAATCCCAGGAGCTCAACAGTTTCTTAAATACTCATACAAGACCATCTGGCTCCAACAACCATGACACTTTCAAAGTCACAGAGATCATACTTTTTTTGCATTTTACTTTGTATTTTTTGTATACTTTTTGATTATTTGTTTTTGTACTATCTGAATGTACAGGTGTACAATGTATACACCAATTATCCATAACATTAACACCACTGCCAGAGGAATTTAATTACATTAACTATCAATTATGTACCAGTAAACTGATGACAGGATAATGGGCACCCAAGACTCATCTATTCCTATGGGGACCAAAGGCCAGCCAGTCCAGTCCTATCCCATTAATGTAGCACAAACTGCTGAACTAAATAAATTCTGGCTATGGTAGAAAGGTATCAGAACACCAAGTGCATTGCAGCTTACAGTGTATGGGGGCTTAGCAGGCAAAGAGTTCAAGATTGTTGATTTGGCCCTCAAATTCCTCAGTTTTCAGTCCGACTGAGTATCCATGGAATGCTGATAACAAGTCTGACCTCTGGAGGCACATTGCAGCTTATAACTTATACGTCCTGGTGCCTGATACCACAGCTCACCTTGAGTGGTCTTGTGGAGTCTTGCCCCAAAGGGTCAGGGCTGCTTTGGTGGCACATGGTGACCCTACAGGATACTGTGCATAATATTTTAGGTTTTAATATTATGGCTGATTAGTATGTTTGCTTTATGGCATCGAATATGAAATCTGTTGTTTTTTTTTCTTTTATTTTGCAGTCGAATACGCTGGACAACATAGCATACATCATGCCAGGACTATGAGACTGGAAAACAGATGACTGTACACCAATTGCACTTCATTAGAACCAGGACTCGTTAAAACCAAGCAAATTTTTAGGAGCATGAATCAAAAGGACAATTTTTGACAGTTTTTTTTTTTTTTGTTATTATTATTAACAATGCACCAATCAGGACTGAGAGAAAAGCATTGGACATTTGTAGATGTAGAATTGTTTTTAAATCTTAAAATATTTCATATTTTTAAAAATGTTATTCTTTAATATTTTTTTTAAAAAGGGATCAGAAATCTTATGCTATGGACCACGTCTGTCAGGTTAGATTTTATTGTTTTAGTGTGTCCCAGTGAGCGTGCGCATGTGCGTATGTGTGTGTGCGTGCGTGTGTGTTTTGTGAAAATTGCCATACTTTTATTATGTAAAGAGCAATTTATTTTTATGCAGATGTGTACAGTTTTATGTCCGGGCCCAAGGCTGTTTTTATTTTTATTTTATTATTTTTATGTTATTTAAGTTAATAGAAGTAAACAGTAGTTTAGCTGCAGTAGCCCTTTTACTGCCAAAAAGTTTTTATACTTGTAAAATGTAATGTTATAATTCGTTTATAGTAAAAGCATGTATGTAATAATTTTGAAAGTGTGACCAAATATGTTCTTGCCATGCACAGATTTAGAAGCACAAACCTGTACAGTTCCCCAAACCGATGAGACGATAAAGTTTACATTTTATTCGATTGCAAGTTAATTTTTTAGCAGCTATTGATGTTTTGAACTTTTGTCAGTTATTTGCTTGTTTTCATATCATGGCGAAAAAACAAAACAGAAAGTTTTTCCACCATTAAATTAAAATTTTAATAACACCTGCATATTTGCACAGACATTGGCGTCAGCTTTAATTAATGTAATAGAGGGAGCCTAGACATGAAACAATTATATTACTGTCTTTCTAATTGCACTATTACTTTCTTTCTTTTTGTAGCAGTTCTTTATGTAACCACTGGCTCTTTAATTGCTGTTTTTTATTTTTCCGAACAAGCATGCCTTAGAAGGACATGAATAGTTTAAATAGCACACACTAACAGTGTGATTCAGCTTTGTGTGCACTAATGTGCAAGACTTCCTCTCTCTCTTTCTGTGTGTGTGTGTGTGAGAATGTCCACGCGTCCTTATAGGCTAAAGCTGTTTTTTTTTTTTAGCCATGTGATTGAAAACACACCAAACCCAAGAGGATACTCTAAAGAAAAAAGAGGGAGTGTGAAGGGCAAATGAGACTAAAGTAACCTAAAAGTCTCACGTGTCCAGGGAACGAACTAGAAGCTTCCATTTTTATTAGTTTTTCTCTTGTTAGTGGAGCAGCTTTCAAGTTGCAGGAAAACGAGGAAGTGCTTAGAGACCAAGTGTTGACTAGCATACTGTCGCATTTTAGCACTTAAGGATCCCAGGTAAGCTTTAAATATGTTTGCGGAGTGTGTTTCATGTGAACAGAGTTCAGTATTTGTGTGTTTAAAAAAATATATAATAAAAAAAAAAGCTGTTAAGGAGGAAAATAACTACTAGGGTGTAGCAACATACAGTATGCTAAGTATGAGTCTGGGTAATGTAGTTTGTTTCTGGTTGGATGGACAGAACAGACATAGCAGAAATATAAAAGGGTGTTTTGAAGAAACACTGTGTAGACTATGATATTGAGGTGTGATAAATGTGACTTTTGTGTATAAATTCTCTTGTGCTGAGTCATTTGAGCCCGTCCTCCATTTCACTTGTCAAATATCAGATCTCTGTCCCCGCCCTTTCTCCTGAACACACACACACACACACACACACACACTCTCTCTCTTCACTCGTCCCACACTAGAAGCCTTTAGCACAATAACAGATGATGAATAAATAATAAAATACATTACCTTGCATGTAATAATATATACTTTTTGCTGCAGAAGATGGAAGTGAAGACAACTCATATCCAGGACACAGAGCCTGAGGAACTGAGATATTCTGCTGAACCAGGTGGGAGTTTGCTATCCAGTGCTGTGATTTTTTAAAACACACTTTAACTGTCAAATTAGATGTCATGTGAAAGAAAGAAAAAAAACTATCATAAATGTAATGTAAATTGTAGCTATAAGGAAGCCTCAAAGACAGATGGGTGTAGAATCTGAATTATGTAATAGATGATTTTATGGGAGAAGGATAAGGTGAAGGCTGCAAGCATTCCTCAAAACTGTAGACAAGTTGGACAGTCAGCTACAAAATGAAATGTGTTAAAGCTACCATCCTCCATTTTAAACACACACCCATTAAACAAGTTGATGCACATTGTGTTCATGTTAGCCCAGGGCTAAAACCTGTCTAGTTACTCCTGAGACACTGATGAGAATGTGTTGAAATTTGCCAGGTTTTCTTTACACCTAAACAAAGCACCTTATTTTGTAAACCCCTTTAAATGGTGTTTGATATACACTGTATTTATTTATTTATTATTATTATTATTTTTTTAAGTTTTTTATTTTGAAGGAGGGATGTACAGTACTTTTTATAATTCTGATGTGCTACATATCAAGTGGCGGTAGATGGAGCTGTTGCATCATTCTCTGAGAACAAGCCCAAGGTTTACTAAACTGTTTGATAAATATAAACACGCAACGTCTTATCACATTTTGTGTGTTATTAATAAGTAGGTATTACTGATGCTGGCTTCATAAAATGATGAATGAAAAGACAAAAGAATAAATTCTGCAATGCTGATCACCGAATAACTTGTTAGCCTCCAAAAAGCACTTGTTTAATGGTGATCTGAATCAGAAGATTGTAATCTAGGGTATATATGCATGATGATAAAGACTGGTAGACTGGTTGTTTCATGTTAGATCCTTGGATGGTGATAGTTTTGTATAATCACATCAGATCTAAATATATATTGGGTGTGTGTATAAAATACTTGTGCAAGAGTCTTCACATTTCATCATATTAAGGTAAATTAAATAAAATGTAGAGTAAAGTAAAGAAATTAATGTTTTGTTGCGACAGAATGCAAAGTGCCCAAAGATAGGATTTAAAATCTGTTTCATCCACTCAGCATTCTGCATCACCAGTATATTAATCGCCAGATGATCATCTGTCATCAACTGCACCTGTTTCGCACTGGTTCATGTCTTAGGTTAGATGGTTTTTATGCTTGAATGATTTATAGGTCACTGTGGCTTAACAAACAAAACATTCCAATGAAACTGGTCAGATACAGGGACTGGACTGAAAATGAGAGCCAGAAAAACCCCTCCCAAAAATGAAAGCCAGAAATGTTCTTCAGGATGCCTGGAGAACTGTTCCTCAAGACTATGTTAAAAATACAAGAAAGTATGTCTCTTTGTAAACAGATCTAGGTAACTACATCTCTCAACACCAGCTGTAAAGTTTTATCTGTTACCAGAACACCTGATCCAACTCACACCATGGACCCGATAAAGCTGTGTCATGTGTAAAGGCACATCTACATTATATTAATCTTTACCTTCAAATTATGTAGTTATTAGTAAAGGATTGTGACAATAATTATAGGACTATAGGATTGTATACAACTAGAGGATTGCTTGTCAGCGCATAAATAAGATAAAATGTCTTTGTGATTGGATCTGAAATATCTAAAAGAAAACAGATGTAAAAAACATAATTTAATATGATAACAAGATATAATAACTTCAAGTGCATTTTTCTATAGGTGAGGCTAAAATATCAGCAACTGATACTAAACAGTGATTTATTCTCCCATATCACATATTGTATTTTTAACCTTATAAAAATGTCTTTATGATAACTCTGTGTGTGTGTTTAGAGTGTGAGATAAGGTTGGTGTTGCTGGGCTGGTCAGGCACGGGGAAAAGCAGTGTGGGTAACACCATCCTTGGCAGTCCAGTGTTTGATATCCACCGTGGTTCCACCTCGCAGAAGCCAATAACTCTGAAGTGTGAGAAACGGTGTGCAAGTGTGGCTGGGAGACAAGTAAGTCTTTTCTAAGATTCTTTACAGCATTGATACAGCTTCTGTTTGCAGGAATTAATGCGTTAAAAAAATGACTGGGAAAATATTTTAAATGATGATTTTAAATAATAATTGCAATCATGAGATTCTAATAGTGTAAAAAAAAAAAGTTAATCCACAAAGAGTTCCATTTAGAGCAAATGCAAGCATGTTAAATAGAGTTAGAAAGAGCACGTTTTATTTTTTTAGCGTATTTGTTGTATTATGGTGAACTTTTCGTAGTTGTCTAATTAACACTATATATCCTTGTGGTGTATATCTTGTCATGTTTATGTGGTTATTGTATTATCTTCCACATTGCACAAGGTGTCCTCATCAGCCATCTAATAGTAACACCTGTACATGTGCTCATTCGTGCAACTCTCTAATGGGCCTTATTAGCGCACACCACTGACTCACCAAAACAGGGCAGTTGAAGATTTGGAGAGAAAAAAAACAAGTGAGGTTTTTCCAGTTCAGTTTGGGTGAGTCTGTGCCCACTGCAGCCTCACGTTCCTGTTCTTGGCTGACAGGAGTAGAACCCATTATGGTCTTCAGCTGCTGTTCCCCATCCACCTCAAGTTTCACCACGGTTGTAATAAATGGTTATTTAAATTACCGTAGCCTTCCTGTTAGATCAAACCTGTTTGGCTTCATTTTCATCCACCAGGCATTTCCATCTGCAGGTTTTTTGCATCATTCTGTATAAACTTTCGAGGCTTCTTTTAAAATAAAAATTCAGATATGAATAGATTCTTAAAAGTTCACATTTTCCCCTATTTCCATGTTGGATGCTCTTTACCTGTATCTAAATAATTTTATGCATTGTGCTGCTGTCACATGATTGGATAACTGCATGTATAGGTATTCCTTTTAAAGTGACCACTGAGTGTATGAATAGCAATTAGACAATTAAAATGGACTAATATTCTCTTCGTGTCAGGTGGTTGTGGTGGACACTCCAGACTGGTTCCATTCAGAGAGGCCCCTAGAGGAAGTGCACCACCAGCTGGCTGAGTGTGTATCCCTGGCCGCTCCAGGACCCCATGCCTTCCTGCTCTGCACCGCTATTTATCGCCAGTGTGAGAATCTCCAGGCTCTGGATGCCTTAGAGAACGTGTTCGGTGTCAATGCCATCACCAAACACACTGTTGTCCTTTTTACTGATACGGAGAAGCTGCCAGAGAATCAAACATTAAAGGAGTTCCTTAACACTGAGCGAGAAGATTTGCTGGAATTGGTGCAGAGGTGTGGAGACCGATATCATATCATAAGTGTAGAAGGAGAAAAACAAGAAGAGAAAGATAGAAAGAATGTAGAGGAGTTGCTGGAGAAGGTGGAAGAGATGATAAAGGAGAGCGGGGAGGAATTTTACAGCTGTCCTCCTCTCCTTCGCGCAGAGGCAGAAGAGAGAACGGTGGATGCGGATAATGAGGAAAGCACATCCAGTGAATTTGTGAGCAAGTGGAACGAAGATGTAGAATCAGACTTGGACGCAGAGCCAGAAGAGAGTGCGGAGAAAACAGACGAGAGCACGGATGGTCTTGAGGTGGAGCAGGACACCGCATTATCTCCACCTGCACCTCCTCCTCCATTCTTGCGCTGGGTTTGGGACACATTGGTTGGGTGGGTGCTGTGGTTGCCCGGGCTGGTGAGAGGTACCACTTTACTTGGCTCTATTGTGGGGTTGTTTTTTGGGGGTGTCATGGGAGCTACTGTGGGCTCCGTTGCCACCGAGGTAGGCAGACGAAAAAACAAAGCCAAAGTAAAATCTAAATAAAACACTCTGTGCACAGTAGAACACTTTATTAAGCTAAAAATGTATACATTTCTCTACAAAATAAAGAAACACACAGGCTTATGTATGAAAGTTGCAGTAGTTGTATATAAATATTAGCCAAAAGTAACTACATTTAAACTAATGCTGAAGGATAGTCAGGACTTTCTTATGATCTTGGTTTGTAAAACAAGCTAAATGTTAAAGTAAAGATTTGTAATCATATTAAACTAGACCATGAATCTTTACTTAAAAAGATTAAAAGGCCTTAAAAGGCTTTTTAAAAAAAAAAAGAAAAAAAAAAGAATAAGCATCAGTGTCTGTTATTTATATACTACAGTGGGTGTCCAGGTGATCTGTTACATAGTGGAAATTGTAGAAATTAACCTTTTTTTTCTTTACTCTATAATTTTGTGCTACACAATTAATTTATATGTATATACTTTTTAAAATAAATATTGGTAAACATCATCTTAATGTAATTATTTTCTGTTAGTCTGCATGAATATGTTTAAATACTAAAAGGTGTATTTAAAAGTTATTTTTTATCACAGTTTTAATCTCAAATACAATATGTGTCAAAATAATAACACTGACTTTTTGATCAAATCGTTCATAAACATGCAGTTGCCTCTTTTATTCATGACGGCAGTCATGTCGTGTGTGATGTGCTAGATTGCGACAGCTTTTGGATCCAGCCATGAGGACAACTTCAGTATGTTCGGCTTTCTTAAAGGCTGCCTGACATTTTGTTAAAAAGTGATAATTTGTCATATACTGTTTATTTAGACTTTTGTGACACCATATATAATAACAGAACTTTTATTCCTTTTAAAATGCCGTAAGATAATAATGTTTTATTTGTGATACTCATCAGGACATCGGTAGGTTACTAAGGTAGAAAAGTCCACACTGTTGCAATATCTGTAATGACAGAGAGTCAAATTACTAAGTGGACTTGCTTCTAAGTGAAAGTTGTTTACCACATGGGTTTTACTCTGCTCATTTATTTACTTGACGTTAAAGCTGTGCAAACAGCAGAGACTGTTATTTTGCCTTGATGATTATTTAAAAATCATAAGTTGCTTATCTACTGTATCTCGGTGTGCACGAACTGTTGTGTTCCTGTTTGTTTTCATCGGCTCACGTGCACTTTCACAATACAGATTAATAAAAACACTAAAAAAAAAAATCTAATCTGAAATCCCTATCCACATTTATAGTGCTTCTACTTTCCATTCATACGGGTTACATGGTTTTTGTAAAGCTGTTCCCAATTGCAGATAACAGTGTATTATTAGGCACAGCTCAAGTGCTACGTTACTCATACAACACATGCTGTTTAGACAGCTTTTTGATTCACTGAGAAAATAGAAATCTGGTTTTTATTGGCAGGAGTGCTTTGCTCTCTAGCGTATGCGTTTTGTGTGACTGAAAACGTAAAAGTAAAACTAAATAATCCAAATATGTTGTCTGAGTGATTAATGGGCCTCTTGTTCAAATTTGCGTGAAATGGTCGTAAAGAAATTAAGAGTAAATTGGAAATAAAATGCTTGAAATGCTTGGGGGTGGATACAATACATCAATACAACAATCTTATTTTAAGGGTGTTTTGAATTATTTTCCAATAAACCTTCTTATGTGAGATATAGTTGTTTTATCTGAAAGTGTGTGAAACCTGGAGATAAGCATGGAGAGGGCGTAAATGCGCAACTGGAATAAGACAGCTTGCAGATAAAGATGTCGAATTTATGTACTCTGCTCTCTACTTCTGCTCTAACCCCTCTGCTCTTACACTTGATCATGCGCTTGCTCTTTTCTTTTGTAAGGGCGGGTTTATGGTTTTGATGGTGTGTAAGCTGTAAGTGATACTCTGCAAAACCCATCAGTCAAAAGACTCATCTCTTTATTTCTGCCTTCACTATGGCAAAGCATGTCCGTATGTGGGTGGTCCAGAGAGAAAAGGAGGGAGGCTAGCTCTTTTCTGAAGGGAGAATAGAAGAGTGAGGAAAGAGAGAGAAAGCAGGAGGGGAGGGAAGGAGGAGAAGAAGGCAGCTTGCTCTTGGACACACATCTGTCTTGCAGATGTGCCCTCTGCCGTTGCTTGAATTGGGGGAAAAAAGTTTTTTTTTTTTTTTTTTAAAGAAAGGGAAAATTGGTGCTAAACAGATCTTTATTGTCTGGGATTTCGGACACATTACAATACGGATGATAATCAGTCTGAACTAGAGGCATGTTCCTCTGGATGCTCCCTTATGAAAGAAATGATTCGGGAATGATGTAGTGTGGTCCCCTGCGTGTTTAAAAAGGAACACCTGTCCAAATATTATTCTGTCCTTTCAGGGAGGACGCAGAGAGAGGGAGAGATGACAGAATGAAGGAGAGACATTGGATGGGTGCAGAAGAAGCTATGGAAAGAATGAAAAGGAGATTGTGTATTAATCTGGGTGGGAAATGTAGAGTTGAGTAAGGAGGAGGATTAAAAACAAAGCATTTTTTCAAAATTTAGTTCTTATAAACACAAACAAAATCTGTTCATCACAATCATTTTTCATCACTCATATGTGCTGCACATGTCAAGGTGCTACACATGAACATGCATGTAACAGCCCTCAGGAGCTGACATGGAACTGATTTGTGCTCACGTTCTCATCAGTGCTCCGTCATTAACTTGGAGATGCTGAGTTTTGCTGGTTTGGCTGTCAGCTGAAATGTGGCGAGAGCCTTGCGGTGCTCTCGCTGGTGAAGAACGATCCAAGTGCGCATTCCACAATATTGCTGTTATCATCAATCCCTGCGGGTTATAACAATGCTGAAAAACCAAAAGGAAATAAACAGAATGACACACTCTTTCCTCCGAAGCTCCCATCCGAGCTTATTTACATCCACTGCCTGCATACCTTTTCAAACCGCGAAAGTTCTTCTGACACACGCAGAAGACACAGTGAATCATAACAGCAGGTTATGATTCAATATCACAATGTTCAAATAGGACAATAAAAATTCCTCCTTTAGCAGGAATATGGTGTTATCATAAAGTTGATTTATATGTGGAAGCAAGAGTTAAGTAACTGCAAGCACTTTTGGAGCAGAAGAAAAATAACTTGGCTGAACCTGTGAGGTGATGATGGTTAGATATGAAGGTAACGATCGCCTGTAAATTGTAATCTACACCCGGAGGAGACAGAGACCCCCACGTGGAAAATTATTTGCATAATGTCAGGTCTGTTGCTCTCCAAGTTATATATTAAAGAGTAACCTGTCTGTGTTTTATCCATGCAACATAAATCAGTGAGTTGCTGTTACTGGCCTGTGCAGCTACACATGCTCTAGCCAAAACACACTGCTGGTGATTCACTATAAACCATGTTATTCTTCTAAAACACACCAGTGTCCGGTGGCCAACTCGGTGTGTGTGTGGGAGAGAGAGAAAGAGAGAGAGAGCGAGGGGAAAAATAGGAGGGAAAGATGGGTTATTCTCCACCTATTTGGAGTTCATCATATACTTTTTTTTGTTTTTGTTTTTTATTTTGCCTTTTGTAGAACCTTAGCAGATGTGTGATTTAAAACAATTTCTTACCATTTTCACAGCATTATATTTTGATATTTGTACATTGAGTCATCTGAATCACTTGGTACATTAGTGATCAATAAAGTTACAGCTGAGTGTAAAATGTTGCTGTACAAATAATTTCCAAATGAAATACGGGTGCGTCCTACAATAAGACATCCGTCCAAAAAACAAACAAACAAACAAACAAAAAAACAGAGAAATTGTAACAAATCTATCAAACTTCAGACATGACTTGGGAAAAGGAAAATATATAACATCTGGCAGAGTTACAACAGATGTGCAAAGAAGAATAGACAAGTAGTGGCCAAGCAACGTGCGGCAAAGTTCGAACTGATATTTCAAGAAGAAAAGACCAAGATTTTTGTAAAGAAATATATATATTTGAACACGTTTAACAAGGTGTTATTCGAAAATATTTATCACACTAAATTACTAATGTAATCACTAAAAAGAACTTTACATGGACACATTTTCATTACTTATGTGAGTTGTTTATGAATGAAGATCTGTGAAATCCAATAATCTAATCTGGTTACTGTACTGTATTTCTTAGTTCTTTTAGTTTTGCCCAAATAGTTTCAGCAGTAAATTAGCTTATTATAAGAATGTAGAGATTTAAAGATAAACATTTAGTATAAATCATATTTTAAAGGAATAACACATGTAAAGTTTGGAACTAAATAATTGTTGCTATTATTATAGCTTTTTAAAAAAATCCCCAGTGGACCAATTTCCCCAAACCATAGCATGTTTCTTTTTCTGGCTAATTGTTTTTAGTGAAATGCTCATATCCATTCTATGTGTGTGTGCATTTGTCTTTTAAGCAGTCATTAAACCATGAATAAATGTAAAATAAATCCTAAAGAACACCTGAAAAAAAAACATCCCCCTGGTAACGGCACACCGCACTTATTTATGTACACACACCTGCTGTTACCTAACATTTATGAGACCAAAGCTCACTGAGGAAAATGCCAATGTTCATTTATTGCTTTTGGGTTTGAGAGTTTTGCCAAGAAGAAGAATCTTTGCCAAGCCTGGGAGGTGTGCTGTTGAAACAATGCGCTGTTGATTTTTAAAGGAGTTGCACTGTAACCCGATTTGGTAATCAGGAGCAATCAAATTCTTGTTTATCCAGGTAGTAAAATAAACAGTTATAAAGGCTATGAGCAGCATCAACCGACTCACACTGAACCAAGAGATGTTTATAATTCTTTTTTTTTTTTTAAATGGGCAGTATGCATACAACCTCACATGGAATAACAGACAGGTTTACAACTGTTACGAGAAACATAGCGAAAGTTTAGCAGTTGCACAGAGAAACCATGACTTCCACAATCAGGATTGGGTTAAATATAATAGGTGAAAAGGTACAGAGCCTCCCAGAAGAAAACCACAACAGTCAACATTTTACAGACATATTAAGCTGCCATGGAATTTGCGATACAGCAGTGATTTATGGCACGACATCGACTATATGCAAAAACAGCTGTACTGGCAGTTAGGAAATAACTGGTACACAGGGAAATTACTTCTTCAGTTAGCCAAGAGGACTATCTTTTTTAGTGGGTTTAGGCTTTTGGAAGATGAGCCAGATGTGTTCCTCCAGATGTCAGGAAGCCTCAGGAAAAAGGCCGAGGGATATTTATTCTGGTATCAACTGATGAATGTAGTCCAGACAAGAAGACCACTGACTGACAAAAAGCAATTACATGAAAAGAGTTGCCCCAATCATACAGAAAAGCACATCAAGGGACTCAAAGTGAGTGAAAGTGCTTGTGGGGTTCTTCATGTCTGCAGTCGAAGAAAAGTAAAAAAAAAAAAAAGAGGACAAGGTGAAAAAAGACTCTTCGCGCTCTCGTTTTGAAGATTGTTGTGGTTCTACCACACACACACATATGCCACGAATGTGGCCTTGAGAGATCTTCAAGGGGAACTAATGTGAGGACTAACAAGCCTTTCCTCTAAATCACTACAGGACGGGAGCTTAGCCCTGCTCTGAGTAGAGCTTTGCCTGATTAATCACATGAGCCTTGCTAACTGACAAGTGCTGCTGGTGCGGTGAGACCCTCGTTTGAAGTCAGGGGCTGTAGACTGTGTTTGAACATACAGCAGAGAGACCTCCGCTCTTTGTAACGGACCCTGTCCTGCGGTTTGAGCGTGGCCAAGGGTCAGGCCAAAGCAAGCACACTTTTCTCCACATTCTGTATCTTGCCATCAGCCTGAACTAATATGGCATAGTTCTGGCAGGGATTAAAACTTAATCTTGCACCCAGCTGCAATAATGGGAGACAGAAGAAAAAAGTGACAAGTCCTGCTTCTTAGCGTCGGCTTGTTCAGCATGTAGTCAAGCAGATCATGACTGGTATCATCTGAGTCAAAGCTCAGCTGCATGATCAGGATTTGCCAGGAAGTCAAAAGACAATGAAGCAGCCACATCAAAGTCAAGAAGAATTCTGAGGGAAGCAATATTAGGAAGATATTTTGTCCCACACCTCCCACCTAAGTATGAATAAGTCTGCAATTGAATGACTAAGCCCTAACCAAAATAAGGCTGGATCCCAAAATCAGTAAGTGCGCAAAACGACAAATCAGGCATGGTCTGATGTTCCATCATTTGCGCGGGGGTATTATCTTGTCACGTCACTTCAAAAAGGGAAACACGAAACATATGCTTACAGGGCCTTGAGCTAATGAGTGCCGCAGGGTTGAGGAAGGCCGTTCAGTACCATGCCACAGCTCTCAGCAACAGTTTCACTCGAATCCTGTTTCAGTCTGACACGGTCCAGCTCCGGCACAGTAGAAACAGAGGCCCTGAGCACTGCTCCAACATCGAAAATGAGATGCAGAGCGAGACAATCTAAAGACAGTGTTCAGTCCCAAACACCAAACCTCTGATTTGGAGTGTGGTTCCTTTGAAAGCAAGGATTCAACACAGGAGGGAGGGACGGAGGGGGAGGCAAGGAGGGAAGGAGAGCAAAAGAAGTGCAGATGAGGAGTGAAGGTTTACAAAGAAGCAGGGTTTTGTTTTTTTCTCTAATACTATACCAATCATCTAGATCTACAGTATCTCAAGGCTAGTGTTTATTCTCATCTATGAAAAACTGATTCTATGATCTTAAAAAATCTGGTACTTCCTTTTCATTGCCTAATCTAGAGATGCTTATCTAGATTAATGCTATGCCTAGAGAGAATCATGAACATTACTAAACACAATATGAAAGGATTATTATCTACTTAATCATTTTACATATGCATCATGCAGATGTTCATGGTTTTGGGTTGTGGTCTCCAGGCCATCAGTGTGGGATAGGGGAAAACTGTGTGTGTGTGTGTGTGTGTGTGTGTGTGTGTGTGTGTGTGTGTGTGTGTGTGTGCACATGCGTGAGACAAATGAGGGAGAAACAGACATACTGTGGCCACTTTGAAGTGCTTTGACTCGGGTGCTTAGAATAGACACTGGGCAAAAAAAAGTAAAAAATCGAAGAGGCGAACGTCTGTCTAGCAACCACCAGTTTATGTGTGTGTGTGTGTGTGTGTGTGTGTGTGTGTGTGTGTGTGTGTGTGTGTGTGCATATTGTCCTGCCAATCCCCCAGACACAAAATCATTCATGCGGGCTATCAAGCTGTCTATCAAGGCCTTTAAAGGAATTGAATAAGAGAGCTGCAAAAAGCACAAAAATAATACTCTTTATACGTTTCGCAGCCCTCTCCTTTGTGGGAACAAGACACCATTACCACATTAAGGTTAAAGTAAGGTTAGGGTTACATTGTACACTTAGTTACATCGTCCTAAATTAAAAAAGTGAAGGAGATATGTACTGTCGGAAAAGTACAGAAGAAATAGCACTAGTGTAATTATACCTTTGACTGATATGCCGATCACATGTCCATATGTCTGCCCCCGTCTTTCAACCCAGCTTGTCTTTTCGTTTTTCACAGCTTTGGCTTTTCCCCACTCATCTATTTTCCTGAGCCTCCTGGCCTCCCCTCCACTTCTCCAGGGATTTATGCATGTATCCTCAACATTAATAGACACATGGGTTGATAATGACAGCCCGTCACTTCAACAGCAGGGATTCTATGATTTAATTTATTTATAGCCTACACAGCCCAGAAAAGAGGAAGGTATTAAGTGAGTCTGAAGGGGGAAATGGAAGTCTGTAAACCTCACGGAGAGATGTTTAACTTCATCCAGGACTTAGTATGAGTCTCATCAAAAGCAGTGTCTGTGCGGTGACTCAAATTACTAGCAGATTGTAGTGAATGCAAATCTCTTTATGTCCTCAAATAACTGAAAATATAGGAACAGGGAGAGCGTGTAATGAAGTGTGGCCGTGTCTCAAATCGCAAATCTGGACAAACTTAAACAGGCCATTGACAAAATCGTAATTTTGAATTATTCCAAGATGGCGCTGGTTAGGTCGGCTGCCGTCACGACTGTTCTGACCACTTTTTTTTTTTTTTTTTTTTTTTTTTTAAAGGTAATTTCCTTGGCAGCGCGGTGGCATAGTGGTTAGCAATGTTGCTTCACACCTCAAGGGTTGGGGTTTGATTTGATGATTGGTTTTAGTTTATAATAATTCTTACCAGTTTTAATAGGTTTAAATAGTTTTCAATTCTATGCAGCTAAAAGGTGTGGAGAATAAACTATAGAGGTAGAAGACAGTCCTTTAAGTCTTGTAGGTTTCTCTTCATATTTCCACTTATTCCACTTTAGAATATCAACTCGGTTAACATCTGGGTACTCGAGATAAATTGCAATTAGCATTAAATAGAGAGCTAGGGCACTAGTCTGTACAATCATTTGTCCCACACACAAGTAGTGCCCTTACTTAGGGTTTAGAAAGGGATTTGACATTTAACCTTGTGTTAAGTGTAAATAAAACACACAGAGACAGTTTAGAACAATGTTGAACCGATTATTAAATACAAATAACTGTTGTTCTTTCACCCATGCTGCAACTGACACTTAATAATTGTTTGAACACCAGTGATGCATGTAGTTAAATGTCCCAGTGCTGTTACCTTCTATTATCAACTCTCATCCAATCAGAGTACATGGTTGGAAATAACTGTTACTCAAATAAACTTGGCATTGTCACACAAATTACATAGTCAAGGGCAAAAAAATGTGGTCAAAGAAATGTAATTAATGACAAGATACTTAGTTTATTTATTTTTACATAAGCTCACTGATGCTCTTTTATTCATTTTAATTTTTAAACACCTTTTGGATTTTGTTGCTTAGAACCTATCATGCCTTTGTTCTTCCGGCAACTTTACTGTAACTCTGTCAGATTGTCTGTTTTATATCATTTATCTTAATATACACTATCTGTTGTAACTCTACAAGATCTTATACACTGCTTTCTTCAGATCAGATTGAAAAAGGTGTTATTTTGGCCTTATGCTTTGAACTATGAAACAAGATAGTTTGGCAAAAAATAATACCCAATCTTACAGGAATATATAGACCATGTAGTTGGAATTAAATGACATGTCCTCCTGTTAGGATATATAGGTCTCAGAAGCTTAAGTATAAATTTCAAAAGTCCATTTTTCTTTGTCCCCTTTAAAAACAGGGCAGTTGAAAGATTTTACCCTAAGACATATAGTATATCCACTTAAAAATGGTTAGATATCTTAAAAACCTCCCCTCTCCCCTAGACAATGATTTAATCCTCATCATTACTCAGTAATAAATTATTTCTCAGTTACTTAAAAAAAAATATATATATATATTTTTCTTTTTTTTTTCTCCAAAATAAAAAAGAATCTGAAAGACAACAATATCTATAAACTAGTATGAATATACAAGCATCGATGTCAGGTGATGGCTACTGATTAAACCATCAAAGACAATTTTCAAGCCAAACATGGACTTAGTACTTTACTGCAAAAAATATATTCTGCAGTCAGAAATTCAGAATGAATAAATCTACAACCTTGAGTCATTCATAAATTGATTTTTTCTTAATGTATTTATTTATTTTCAGTTTCAGTCTATTTCTAAGGAATGTCTTTCTATTAATTTTTTTTTACATTTTATGATTTATAATAATAATAATAATAATAATAATAATAATAATAATAATAATTATTATTATTATTATTATTATAAAACATATCCATATCCCAACACTTTTTCTCAAATTTAAAAGCTTTTCCTCTCATGCCCAACAACAGATGACCCAAATAATTACAGAAGGGCACAGCCGAATCATATAAAATGCTTTGATGTCATCCAACTTATTCTATAACCAAATAAGGAAAGTCCATTCTGAAACCCTACTCATGTTTTCCCTACAGTCATATATCATTAATCAACTCAGATAGAAAAATAATAAGCAAAGCTTCATAGGCTAGAATCTGTAATCGCAGCACTCAAATGTTTATATGAGGCTGACTTCATTATTGGACACATTCCTCCGAAAATACTGAAAACAAACACAGACTATTTAAACTATCCATTTCTAACCATCGAACCTTTTAACAACAAAATAGCCTTCATTAACGCAAAGGCATTGGACAGAACAGAATGGTCAAACAGTTCTATCAGTTTTCTTTTCACGTAATAACTTTTGAATGGACAGTTTGTCAGCAATTAGAAAAAAATACATCCGCAGCCATTTCATCTTTTATAACTTATAAAAATGTATAAAAAATTATTTAAACTCATACAACAAGCACAAAAACAGTGTATAGTATGATGCTATCACTTCATATAAAGCATTGTCAACCTGTAGGTGAAGCCTCCATTTGATTAATATCTATTGCACACTTCAGATCACGAGAGATTGTGAGACCTTGTAAGATAGAAATATCTTGGAGTATCTCACTTGCTGAACAAAATGGTACGCAATATGAACAAGATTAAATTACCCTTATTTTATAACCCTTATGAATAACTACAAACAAACAAAAAATCCTTTCTAAAATAAATGAATCCATTTAATTTCTGCTTGCTTCCTGATGGTTTTCTTTCATGACAATATATAATATAACATATGATACAGATTTTATTAGAAAAAAAAAAAACTAACTCTCAAATTAGGTTATTCACATTCTAAAAAGTTGAGAGAAATAAATGTTTTATTATGTCATTTATGTAATTTTCTTACCCTGAATTTAGCACTGGTTAGACAGTACAGGTTCATCATGGTTAGAGTTTGAAGCCATCAAAAGATTCTCTTTTACAGACAAAACCTATTTGCTCCCTTTAAATAAGCCTACCTTGAATGTCTTTGGACCCAAAGGAAACCCACCAAGCACACAAGCATAGGGAAAACTTTGGACGCAGTATTAGGCAAATATAACCTCAGACAAACAAAAACATATAATTCTTTTCATGCCATACCTTTATTTATTTAACAAAAATGAAGCCAAAAATATTTGGCCAATACTAAGTACCCCATGATTAAATAGCTTATAGATCAACCTTTATAAACAATAATATAAAGTCATAATTTCCTGTATGATTTTATTTAACTCTTTCATTGTTGTGGACGAATTTTTGGTCAATTCTTATTTACAGCATTGTCAAGATACGTAGTTTATTTGTTTAAACTTAGTTTAAACATTCATTGACGTCAATCGCTAATGCAGCTCTCATAAGGTCTCACAAATTGATTTCAATTGGGTGGAGGTCTGAAATGCTGTTTGGTTTTTCCCCAAACATGGCACTGGGCTATAAGACCAAGCAAATCCGTTCACAATAATTTTTTCTCACTGTAAAATGTTGAACTTTAAATTGTTTGGAAATGGTTTTATAACCCATTTCTGATTGATGTGCAGCAAGACTCGCTTCTTTAAGACAACTGCGTATGGCTTTTTTACTTCTACTTTTACAGATGTCTGCACACGTGCTGATGATCAGGTAATCAATTGCTAATGATTAGCAGCACCCGGCTACAAGTTACCCTCTAAAATTCTGAGTAAGCAATAAGGGAGTACTTAATTTATATGTAAGTGTGCATGCACGCGAGTGTGTGTATAGTATGCATGCATGCGTGTGCGTGTGTAAAGTCATGTTCAAAAGCCCTTCTTTTACTTCTATGTGTACAAATTGTCCATAATGTATAGAGGAGGGTTAAATAAAGGGTTGCAGATATCTCTATTCAGATAAAGCAAAAGACAGTGGAAATTGATTGAATGTGAAGAGCCATCAAAACCAACTGGATAAGTGTCAGTGAATAAGAAATAAAAATAATATATACACTGCATGTATTTAAAAATAAATAAATAAATAAATAAATAAATAAATAGATTGCAATTTGAGAAGGGTCAAATTATCGGGTTGCATCAAGTAAATAAACCAACTAAGGATATTTGAAATGACTGGAAATGAAAGAAATGTGGTCAGGAAATAAAATCATGAATGGAGATCACTTAAACACTTGGCGAAATTGCATGGTAAAAATATCAACAGTAAAAACCATGGCTATTTTCAATAATAAAACTAAGGTCCATTTCCATAGGCACAGAATGTAATAAGAACCCACAACAGGGTCTAAATAGCTGTGTATCTATTAGAAAACCACTTGTTACTGAGACTAATCAGAAAAAGGGGTTGAATTTGCTAGGGAGCATAAAGATTGGACTTTTGAGCAGGGGAGAGAGGTCATGTGGCCTGATGAGTTCAGATTGACCCTATTCCCGAGCGATGGTCGCATCAGGGTAAGAAGTGAAGCGCATGAAGCCATGCACCATGCACACTGTACAAGCCTCTGGAGGCGGGGTTATGATTTGAGGATATTTCAGTATAATAGTAGGATATTTTCATTGCTCACGTAACAATGTTATGTGACATATCAGTTGAAGACCTAAATGTACTGAATGACCAGATCATTCAACGCAGGTTTTCTTTCCTGATGGCACGTCCATATTTCAGGACTTAAGTTGTGAAGAATGGTTTGGGGAGCATGAGGAATCATTTTCACACATGTACTGGCCACCATAATATGTGTTGTAATTAAAGCTATTGCAGTGATTCAATGAAATCCAAGCAATTTTTCATGGCTAAACAGGGCATAAACTCAGAGCATGTGAATATTCACACTCACTCATCATCTATATGAGCCTATATGGGAGCCTATCCCAGGAGGCACAAGGTAGGGTACACTCTGGACAGGGTGCCAATCCACTGCAGGGCACACACACATACACACACTCACTCACACACTACGGCCAATTTGGGAACACCAATTAACCTAACCTACATGTCTTTGGACTGGGGGAGGAAACCGGAGCACCCGGGGGAAACGCACCAAGCACGGGGAGAACATGCAAACTCCATACACACAGAGACGGGAATCGAACCCGGACCCTGGAGGTGCAAGGCATCATTGCTAACCACTACACCACCGTGCCACCCATGTGAATTTTGTCAACTGTATATTTAAAAATGACTAAATGTACAACTACATTTTGAAGAAACCCTGTCAGACTGTAATAATAAAGTTGTTGTTTATAAACACTATTTGTAAGTTGAGTCTAAGCATCACATTCCTTCTTTCTCATGTCAATTCAAAACATCTAGTATCATTTTCTAAAAGATTTTTGCTATACTGATAAATGTTTTATGAAAGCTTAGTTGTCTTTCCAATAAAGCATTGTTTAATATTGCTACCCGTTGCCAAGTCGTAGACCACAGACATATGGTTTAACTGGTCTGACAATACCAGACTGTCATAAAGCTTCAGCTCACCCTACTTGCAGATTACATTCTTTGTATTCTTTGCAGAAATAATAAGTTCAACTTTCACGGATATCGCATCACAAA
This sequence comes from Clarias macrocephalus, assembly GCA_011419295.1. NCBI lineage: Eukaryota > Metazoa > Chordata > Actinopteri > Siluriformes > Clariidae > Clarias > Clarias macrocephalus. The sequence goes on from JAAGKR010000409.1 coordinate 157,878, forward strand.
ACAACCCTTCCCTCTTTTTCATATTTGACTCGCTACATCATTGCTTGCGGCTTTGTTATTATTTGCATATTCTTGTTTTGGAAGACTTAAAAAGAAGAGGTAATAATAGTTCATAATAAGTAAACAAATATACAGGTAGTATTACAACTGTAATATGAATTATATCCATGAAGCGATTATCATGGGTGGGTTGCTGCTATTTAGGGCTATAGGAACATTCTAATTATTATTTCAGGTCTTATGACTTCACTGGCAGCAATCTTGAGAGTTGGAATAATGGTGGATCATAGCATGATGCCCATCTGCTCCTAACTTTATAAACATGACAGCAGTGCTGATGACACGCGTTTATACATTTCATACTGACAAGCGTAGCTGTGTTTGTGTGACAGACAGGGTGGTCCTGCTCCGACGATTACATGGGACTGTCACGACAACTAAGTCCCTGACACACACAGACCACCCCGTTCCATGTGTGGCATTAGAGGCATTAACAAAGCCAGCATTGACAGTGACCCTCAATGGCCTCTGACCTATACACAAGTACTCTATGCATACACACCAAGACACACGCACACACAAAACCATTACTTTCTCTCACTGTCTTACACCCACCCCCACACACACTTTCTCTCTTTCTAACACGCTTTACACGTAACTGCAAAAACTCACAGAGAGAGAGAGAGAGAGAGAGAGACACAGATCCTTCTTCTCCCATCAACCTCCCACGTCTAAGCTTGGTGGAATGCATCTCAGGTGCAAGGGGTGCACTGGTTCAAATTAGTGGAGTATAAATTAGCGTGGCTTTCCCCCTCTTCTATCCAAACATTCGCTGTCTCCCATTCCACGCAGCTTAAACCCCCTCTTTCCTCAGCAGTAAAGCCCTCAATCGCTCTTTCTGCAGTCGACCTCCTTCTTTCTTCACTTTCCCTCTTCTCTCTTCAACACATAAATTTCTGTTCTTTACAGCTTCGTGTATATGAACTCACCAGGCATACTCCACAAGTCTCCTAAAGCATTACCTCGATTGTCCCATTTTCACTCAATAAAGATATGTGTTTAATCTGCCACTTAAACAATTACAGCTTCAGTTGAACTGAAAATTACATATGATAATGTGTAAAAGTTTTTTTCCCCTACTGAAATATTGCTTATTTACAAAAGAACAAGCTTTGAATGTGAGTTTGGCATCATTGAGGCTTTAAGGGATTTCACGGTGAGAGCCAAATGCAGAAGAGTTAGCAAGATGCTGGAAACAATCAACCAGCTAGCCAATTTCCTAATAAAACCACATGACAATGTATGTGAGAGAACTGGGTGGTCACATCAAATATTGATTGTGTTTAGTTGTTTTCTTTTATTTATTTTTTTTATTTACTGTTTTCTGTTTTTTCTTTGTTGAAGGCATTTCTATATTGTTTTTGATATTATGTTGATTTCATGAAGAATTACTCCACATATCAGGAAAACATCTTGACCTTACTGTACAGGACATACAGATTTTCATATGCACCACTATATGTATTGTGATGAAAATGTTCCTTGTAGAGGTACCATTGAGCATCAACTGACATGAGATGTTCATTATTTGTTCAATCAGTTATGACTTAAATTGACCCCTAAAAGAATATTGGTACTGGTTTACTTTTAGTCAGTTCTGAAATCCTGTGATGGATTTTACTGCAAAATAAGATCAATCCATTTTGGTTGTTTTGGGATTTTTTATTATTTTTTTGCAAAAGATGCAGAAAGTATTTGAATCTGAATGAGGATATATTTTGTGCATGGATTATTTAAGTCATAAATGTGTTAAAAGGCAAAAATACCAAAACATTGTCAGATGTTTTGTTCATATCAGTGAAAATTATCCTGCAAAAACTCTAAATCCATTTACCACTGTTTTGCCAAAAATTTTATAATTTCTGCCTGAAGTTTGTAATATTGTAAATCTGCAATTTAGTATCATTAATAAGTTGGTTGAGGTTTAATAATAATTTGAAAAGTAAACGAAACAAATACCTTAATTATGTTTTTGCAGAAAGTCATATGCTCAGCAGCCTGGAAGAAGAAAAAAGTTGCATTGCACACAAAAACTCACTCACTCATTGTCTATTCTGATTTATCCCCTATGCAGGGTCACTGGAGGCCTATCCTAGGAAACTTTGGGAACAAGGCAGGGTACACTCTGGACAGGGTGCCAATCCATAGCAGGGCACACAGACACATACACACACTCACATGTCTTTGGACCAACCAAGCACCGGGAGAATATATGCAAATTACATGCACACAGACCCCGAGGCGGGAATTGAACCCGGACCATAGAGGGGCAAGGTGAAACTCTTTTCCTTGGATTCATCTTCTTCAAAAGTCCATATAACAAATTTAATTAATTCACAGCAGTCGTTATTTTGCCGAGCAGTTCATATTGATTCATTGGTCTTGAGACAGAAACAAGCCAAGCGATTTTGCGATTGTCACCTTTTCCTACAAAATACGTTCATTCACTGCAGAATTTTGAGTGAAAATTTTTAGCATTTAAAATTTAGCTATTTTTTTTGCATACTGTATATTAAGTGTAAGGTCATCATTCCAATGATCTTTGAAAAACTGGCCAAAACCTAGAATTTTCTCAGACATAAGCAAAGATGTCATTTTTCATATCTTCTGACCATCTTATGCTCACTTGGGCTCACATCATAGTTTTACACCAAAAAGCACATTGACTATTAAGTGACATCAGTTCAAATAAATATCCTCCTACAGACCCATCAGGAACACACCAACACATGGCAATATTTCATCATCATCTTTTTTCCATATTCCTCGTCCTGGCACCTGTCATCCTTGTGTGCTCTGTGTCTGTGTTCATTGTTTATAACTTCGAATCGTAGCTTAACCGAGAACAAAGTGCACCAGAGCGAGGAATTATACTGAGCATGTCCTCCTGGAACGGCACACGTCCACCAGGATCAAATGCTCCCTAGGTGTTTCCATGTGCAGAAGTCTATATTTTCCTATCACCGCTTTGCTCTCACTTTTACAGTGAGCAAGACCTCGCCATGCCCTCGTAGCAGTCCCTTTACGCTCATCATAAGGCGTGCTGAGATAACACAAGGCAGGCCACTTTATGGAGGTTCTGAGGTCAAGCTGTGGGACAGGCCCCCCTTATATAAGGAGAGAAGTATGGTTCAGGTGCAGGCTGGGGCTCCCTAAGTGTCACAGAGAAAGATAAAGAGTAGAAGGGAGGTTTGTACTGGAAGAAACAGGAGAGTTGAACTATGGAGGAAGTGGTTCTTCTGCAATCTACACATAGCAGTGCCAACAGACTGGAAGGAAGTGTAAGCGTTGATACTGTTTAGTAACTTATGCAATTCCAGAGAATGAAAAGCTTTTGCAAACTGGGCATGGCCACATGTTGTCCAAAGTAAACAAACTAGATGGAAAGTTCAAACAAGTACAAGTTTCATCAGTAATGCATTATCGAGTTGACTTTTCAGAATTATGAATTTGAATCATCTGTTTCTTAAACTGCTGAAATAAAAAAAAAATTGTGATAAATAATGGGTCACTTTTATAAACGATGCCAAATAATACAGCACCTCAGCTCTCAAATCCTACAGATATTCAGCTCGAGACCTTAGAACACCATCTTGAAAATGTGATACATTTAACAGTACCACTTTCATACACATATTTGACCTTGCCTTAGTGCCCACCCCTCCAGGTGACCTCTGGACCCCTTCAATGATTCTGGCTCAGATAAGAGGTGCACTTTCACCTCTGTGTAGCTCTCTCCAGCTGGGCAGGTTAGCAGTCCGGTCCAGTGTTACGGCTGACAAGCACAACCTTTAGCTCGCTTGCTTTCATGTGAACTTGCGGAATGTTCATCTCCATCCATCTCATTGAGGGAAGAACAACATTGGTTTGACTTGGCATGTGATGGTGTTTGGCCTGTGCAACACCTGCAATGTCCTCCAGGGGTCCCATCAATCACCAGGGCTTTGGAGAGAGCCAAGAACTGCCCCCCACCTAGCGCAACACTGCTGTGTCCATGAAAGAGACTGACTTAAGCGGTGTCATTGTTTGTGTTGTGGGTTTATCTGAGGGCCATTTTGGCCCAGGGGTCCACATTTGATAGCACTGTAGCTTTACTGTAGGGTTGTTATCCTAGAGCAGATGTTTGAAGGGCTATAGTGTGCAACAAAGTGTTCCTTATCAGTGGTTGAAGCGAAATGTACGGAAACCGTATTCTCGTGCTTGAGTGATTGCGCAATTAATACGTTGGCGAAAGCTTTAATTTCCTAAATTCTGAGTCACTGGTATTATGGGCAAATGGCTGTTTTCCATTCCTCATAAGCTCCAGCGTGCTTGGAGACCACCAGTGGTAGTGGGCAAAGAGACCAACACAGGATCTGTGATGGTGTTCCCATTTCAAATAGCAACTGTATTGTGTCATTCAGCGAAATGGCTTATTAAAACTCAAACACTCTGCTACTTTTGGCTCTAGCTGCAGCACACCCCACTGTCATTAGTTACTGGCTCACAACAACTGCTCGAATGTCTCAGAGCCCTGCAGCAGACACCCTCCCAGCTTAGTTGCGCTAATTTCAACACAGTGGCTTTCCCTGTTGTTCACATCCTCTAAAGCTGTTCCAGACATCTGACAAGGCCTCATTTTATTTATTGACTTCATTTCACTCTGAGGGTAGTTTTTACATTGCCCTCGGGTGATGCGAAGTTAATGTATTACTGCTCCTTAAACCTTCCTTAAGTGTTTAAACACCCGAGGTACTGACGCAGCATCGTAGAAGCGAAAAACCACGCTGGAGTTTGAGAAACCAAAACACTTCAGCAATATCCTGAGCAAGGAGAAAAGGAGATTAATGCATGGGAAATAAAATGATATGAAAAAAAAGATGTTCCAGGAAACAGATACAGTATGAAATATGTTTACAAAATATACAAAGATCTGATCACTTTTGTCTGTTGACTGTTGACAGGTGACACTTGTTTGTCCAAATCTCTTTGGTCCACTATTTACCAGCTAGGACCTAGTTAGCCAACAGTTTGCTCTGACCATTCTCAAAAATTCTTTTAACTCAAATGCATGTTGAGAGACAGCAGATAGAGAATTGCTAGAATCTGTATGTTGAAGCTGCATGCAGAATGTCAGATATAATTCTGTTAGACAAGTGTTTCATCATCTCTACTGTTGATATTCAAGTGCTTCCTTTACTTAATTGTATTCTTCCCCTTGATGCATTGAAGTGATTGGATTTTGTCTCTCCTGCTGTCAAAACCTATGGTGCACGCCCATAAAAAACAACTTCCCCACAACAGCTTTTTCAAATTTGGGGCTTACAATGCTCTGCCAAAAGCCACAAATTACCCCCCTCTAGCAGCAGCGAATTAGGAACAATTTTCTGTTTGCTATAAAAAAAGAAAAAGAAACGGGAAAGAGAAAGATGAGGGAAAAATATAGCTTGCGCTAGAGACCACCAAAGCAGGCAGCAGTGAGATGACGAGCATGTTCGCCTGCCGTCGGTTTGGGTGGCAGGGTGGTGCTACAAACACTCACTGATCCACACAGTAATCAATGCAGTTAAAGACAGAGGAACTTTTTGGCTCTGTGTGGCTCAGCCGTTCGATGGCTAGGCACAGGCGCTGCAGTGTTTATGTTCTCCCAAATGGGCCTTTATCCTTCCCCACCTCATTGATAGGCCCACCACATAGAGAACCAAAGCAAGGCTGGCATATTAATATCACAGCCCAATGGGTGGCAAGTATTTTATTGCGTAGATTTGAGGTCATGACTGAACTGAGTAGAATGGATTTTACATGAAGAGATGTGTGCCAGCACTCTTTGAGGTTGGTCTATTGGATTAAGTACCAGAAAGAAATAAAGAGATTTTTTTTTTTTTTGCCTGATGCAAAGTCTGAGCGTTGGCTGTGATCTATGCCAATCCGGTCCAGCTCATGATTTTTCCTCCCTGGTGCTCTTTCCAATGCCCTTTAAAAATTCAGGTCCAAATCTTTATCCCCCTTTGCAAACGTTTAGGGAAAAAAAGCAGACAGGAAAAACCATACCAGAGCAATGGCTTATTAAGAGCACGAAAAATGACCAATCTTGTACTCCATTACATTTTACTGTTGCCCATTTCAAACCCCAGTCCATTACCATGGCAATGCCCAGTAGATGAGTGAGAGTACTCTGTCTTACCCTGAGATCTGTTATAAGTAACATGACTATAGGCAGGTCAGTGTAACAGAGCTAGACCCATTAGGAATACTATAGCTCTAATCAGAGACCAGGACACAATGACCTAGCTATGACACCTTCCTGCCTTTTTGTTAATTACACTTCCTGTTTGCTTTCTGATCAAATGACAGCCGTTCTTTAGTCATGACAGAACTTGGTTAATGGAACTCATTTAGAGTTTACATGGCCTGGGCCTGAGGTAAAGAGAGGGGGGCTGCATCGGGTCACGTCATCTGTTTCTGTCACTTTGATTACATAGGCAATAATTAGTCAGGAGAGTAGTTGTGTTTAAGTTTGGATTTATTTTATTTTAAACCTGTGGTCAAAAACTTACCTGCATTCTCAGTGAAAATGACTTCAAATCATCCTTTTATTAATATTAAAAGGGAAAAAAAAGAAAGGAAATAAGGAAGACCGAAAGAAAGAAAGAGAGGGAGCACCAAGCATGGGCATCAGGGCACCATCTGCAAGAGAGCAGCAGGGTACCACAGAGGTTAGTGGGGAGACTTTGTTGGGGCCAAGATTGTAGAGCGGGGTGGGGGGTCAGAACCACACGGCACTCTTTGGAATACATCATATCCTGACATGCCGTAAAATACAGCTTGCCTTTTTGGTCTCGCAGATGTTATAATGAAATTGATTGGATCAGAATTAAACCCAAATGGAACAAAGGAGGCATATTTTGATATTTGTTAGGCTTCTCTCCTCTGGGAGGCTGGGAACAGGTGGCAAAAATTTCTGTGCAGCAAAAGTCAGTTCAACTTCCATACAATGACTGACTGAACAGAACAGGAAAATGGGCTGTTCTGGAAAAGCAAACAAAAAAAAAATCTTCTAAGTAGGGGTAATCTTAGGCAGACTCGCTCATTTCTTATCTCAGACCATTCTGTAATGTTAATTACTATGACTGCTATATTTATTTATATCTTTTTCTGCTGTAGCTGTTGGCCGCAACTGTAGCTGAGGTGTGAGCTCATGTTCCTACTGGGTGGCTTTCCTGCTGTATGTCACTGTCATGTGCTGGCACACATGGCTTTGGCAAAGATTGAGGGCTGTAAGGGGTAATGAGGGATGTGGGTGATCCCCATTTCAATCCCCCCTCCACATGCACCTCCTGCACTGAACATTTACAAAAGTGTGAATGATCTTTCACATTTATGTTATGTTTGATGAATTTTTGACATTTGGACTCTCTGATTGGACTAATGTAATGCATGTTTGTATTTTTCCTATTTTTTGTAGGCATTTTTTCATTAATGTTCACATGTGAATTTGAACACGATTTGTTAATTTTTTTTCAGTTTCATTTTTCACTTGCATTGCAATTTATTTTATGAGATACATTTCTTTATTATACACCATTTTCACATGTAATCATATACACTCACAGTCCACTTTAGAATTAGGAACATCAGTACACCTGCTCATTCATGTGATTATCCAACCAGCCAATAAAATGGCAGCAGCATAACATATAAAACCATGTGGATACATGTGAAGATACATGTCGTGTTACTTTTTCAATTTTTTTATTTTGACTGTTGTGTCGTTGACAGACTGGTTTGAGGATTTTACACTCACTGTATAATGGGGTGCAAAAATATCTATTTTCCATTATTCAATTTAATACACATTGTTCATTAAAAATTGTAATCCTAATAACAGCAGTGCAAAACCTTATGAACCATTTTAGATCCAATCCATCAGAGTTTTATTTATACATAGAGATTAAGCGTGAGGACAAAGCTGACCATTTATCCAAAGCAGTTAACAAGATCAACATCATACCTTTGCTCACTTTAACATAGGGAACTTAATTTAGTGCAGAGTCTTGGATATGAAATATTTCCAGTGTGAGAGATTTCCAGTGTGGTCAGACATTTGTTGAGCTAAAAAGCATCTTGCAGTCTTGCAAAACTCACCAATCCTTGAGGTGAATGGATTAAAACAGCCAAAATATGGGGTTTGATTCATGTAAGCCAAGAACACAAATCTGTGTTTACAATAGACAAAGACTCACTAAAACGGGACAATTCAAATACTGGAAAAATGACAACTGGCCTATCAAATTCTCATTTCTGCAACAACATAGATGTCAGATTTACAGCATGAATGTGCAGCTGACAAATCTTTTGTGATGTAATCATATCAACATGGACCAGAATCTCAAATAAAATTTTTCCAACACCTAGAGTAATCCATGCCAGGAAGAACTGCTGCTGTTGAAAAAAAAAACAAAACAAAAGGGAGTCCTAAACAAAATTAGCATGGTCTATGTAAAAATCTGAGGCCAAACATGGTGAAATATACCTTTACAGATTTTTCATAAGTGTTCACATAATATGAATAAAAGTTCACGCCACACGCCAGACAATCACTTTGGATACTAAACCTCAAATGTGGTGCACAGAATGGAGTCACCTTGTCCTTACTGGTACTGGCAAAGAAAGAGAATCCAACGAAAGGAGTAGTGAAAATAGAGATGAAAGAAAGGAGTGGTGATTTATAATTGAACAGAGTTCAGATGGATCTGGAAAAGAGAAAAGAGAAAGATAACTTCTGCCAGAAAAAGCAAAATTCAGCTCCATGTGTGAGTGTGTATGTAAGCTAGTCATTAAATCTTGTGGCAGGAATATATTTGTGGGGACTGGTTAAAATGAGAGTAAGAATATGGTGTGAGTGTGTATGTGCTGGTGTGTCAAAGTTATTCATTAAAGAGTTGGGTGAGAGCTGTGTGCTTCTGATCTTTTGTGCCACCTTGGCAGCTGCTACAGCGACGACCCATCATTCCTCTTATTAGAGCTCTCCAACGCTGCACATCACTTTTAAACTGCCTCTGCTATTTATATTTGTTAGTGTTTCTACACTTAACTGCATTTTTATAAATAGTAGATATCCAACATAAGTGCAACATACTATAACAAACAGAATTTTACTATACAAAATTTAAACAGTTCAGATTATTATCAATTATTTTCAATTTTATTCCCTTATGGGAAATCATCTACATTTCACGTAATCATGTATCTTACCACAAGTGATTACATAATGTGTGATTATGTGTGCAAAGCAAGTGAATTTTAACAGGGCAATTAATTTAATCTCTGAAATTGCAAACCCATGTGCCATCATGTGAATAACATGTGATCGCCTATTTAAAATAAAACAAAAAATCTTCTTCTACAGTACATATGTACATAAAAATGTTATATATAGCAGTCTAAAAACATTTGTAAACCATGTAATTATTCCAATTATTTACAAATGAAGGTAAATGTGACATTTCTGTAAAGGATGTTGAATATTTGCTAATTAGTCATTTCCATTCAAAATGATGTGCCAACCAATTATAACTTTACACACTAACGATCTGTTTCAAAAGATCAATTCCCCGTCATTATCTATAATTTTCAGCAAAAATGCATGGCTGTGACGACCTCAGCAGCCAAGTAAGAATGCACATTACTGGGGCCTAATCCACAAAATGCATATTACTGGGCCTTAAGCTTCTGAATTACTCTGTTTATGTCGTCTATGACTCAACTCAAACAGATCCAACGCAAACACACAAAAACATCCTGCGGTGCAGAGTTTGTCCTTTCAGCAAGTAACCATGGCAGGAGTACAACATCCCACGGAGCACCTCTCTCTCTCTCAGCTCTTTGATTTAGTCTGTTGTCTGGAGGAGGAGACTCACCACAGTGTCTAAGGGATACTTTTACTTTAACTGTTTAGCTTGGCATCACCAAACAGGAACGAGTGGTCACTTCTTCAAGTCAGGCATGTATGGACTTTGAAATTCAAACCTGGCCGTCTGCATCAGAGCGAAGATATGAGTTATGATAAGTCATAGCTGATAAACCATGGGGAACCACAAGGAGATGTGCAGCGTTTTCACTGGCAACCCTGCTGTTAAGGTGTCACACAAATAGCTATATATCATATTCATAATGTCATTAACATGCCTAATGTGACTTTGATTGAGCATACAGTGGGGTTTTAAGGCATGACATATTCAATTTGAGACCACATATTTTGGCCTTATTATGATAACTGCCTTTTTTACAAGAATTGACTGATTTCCTGTGGAGTTATGGGTCTTCCTAGACATTCCTTTACACATCATTTGAGAGTGTGCATATGACTTACTTGAGCTTTGATGGTGGAGATGTGAAGTTCATACATGGTGGAACACAGAGTAGAGGGGTTTTAAAGCATGTGTGATGTGAGTGTGAGGTCAGAGATAGACTGGGATTTTATTATTCTATTGAGACCAGGTTAAATACAGGGAGTTATTCAGAGCAAATGACAGAGGAATCTTTCCATTACTAGTCCATGCAGTAGGAGTGAAAAGCTGTGTGTGATCCAAAGACAGCTGTAACCTTCCAGGAGATCTCTCCCTTTTCTATTCTGCTGTAATACTCCTTTTATTTTGTCAGGTGCAAAAGTTTTGCTCCTTTATAACCTCTGCAACCAAGTTTCTGCCTGTCTATATAACTGTTGTGCTATCTCTCTTTGAATGGGTGACTTACTCTTTACTTCTTTTTATTAATTTTTAAAGAATCTAGCCTTGTGGTGTATACATGTATAAATGCAAACACATCATGAAATAGGCACATCAGGATTTAATCAGTTGATCAAATGGAAAATGAGGATGAGTTTCCATGCCAAGTCGAGAAACAGGCACCAAATACCAGATTCCTAAAAAACTCTAAAAATTACAATTATAGTTACAATAAAGGTTAAGTTTTACGATCAGTATGTTTGAAATAATCAACAATTGACATATTACTGATCTACCACATTTAAGTTTATTTTTGCACCTGTACGCATTATATTATCCTTGTTTCTTTATGCTAAAAGAAATGTCAGTAAAACCTAGAGAACAACCCTTGTTTCCTGGATTCTGTCTTTTACAAAGACAATTATATCTGCAAGCTGCGCTACAATATATCTAATAAGGTTTCATTAAACATTCTTACTGAGAGAGTGTTTGGGATCACTTTTCTCTGAGCTTACTGAGAGGTTCAGACATCAACTGTAAAATGGAAGTCATATTTTTATAATATTTAACAATAAACAAATCATTTTCAAACATATTGTTCAATATCATTAAATAAAAGTTATTTAAAGTATGTATTCGAAACTAAGTAAAATTCTGTCATTTTTGCAGGATATACAAAAAAAAGATGTGTGTGCGTGCGTGCGTGCGTGCGTGTGTGTGTGTGTGTATTCTTGAAGTCTACATGGACTGGGGAATCAAATATCAGTTGTTTAAAAAAAAAAACACTAAAAAATAAATCACAGTCGTCTCTCTTGTGAAACAATTTATGTGAAAAATGCACACATCAGCCGTAATCACTAAAGTAAGCGGCATAAGATTGTCTTTTATTTGGTAATCAGTAAAAATAATAATGTAAGAATGTACCCCTTCATAATAATTATAATGATATTATTATTATCTTTTCCGTCCATTTTTCTTGCTTTTGAACTGCTTATGCAGATTAGTTGCTTCAGACACGGTGTGTGTGTGTGTGTGTGTGTGTGTGTGTGTGTGTGTCGGAGGCCTAAATCGCGACAATCAAATGATTTTTTAATACTCTTAATACATGTGTCAGGCGTACAGCTGCACACACACACACACACACACACACACACGCAGCTCCGCAGGGGCTTGAAATGATTATTTATAATATGCGCTTTGTGGAAAGTATGGTCCTGGTTATGTGTGATACGTGTCATAATTTATATTTTTAAAGAGCATTCATAGCAGACCAATACCATGTATCCACTGATCGCACTAAAATAAATACACATAGACATGGCCCGTAAAACCTCATTGTCTAATAAGTGACATTTCAGCACGATGATATCTCTCGGTCATTGCGCTTTTGCAAAATAAACCTCCCTCTGAGGCAGAGTCAGTACAATCACCGTAATATGTAATTCTTTTTGACAGGTTGCTACAGCACGAACTCGTTTTATTTGAATGAATCAATATGAAAAGTTTTTTTTTCTATATCATTTTACTTAGTTGGTTGAAACAGATGATAACTATTTATTAAATGAAATCTGTTTTTATTAAGACTTCTTAGAATTAAGAATTGAATTTTATTAATAATTATGTATGAATATATATTATTTTTATTATTCTGTTTGTAAATGGTGATAATTTACCACGCATTCAGCAGAAGTGGTTATAATAGTCATGAGCACTCAAATCGCATCGTTAAAACATTTTTTAAAGAAGTTTATTAAACGCCTAAAATTAAAAGTTGGTCAAAGGGTAATAAGACTGTTTATAAAAAATGGAAAATATCTAAGCACTGCCTATTGTACAGTCGATTTTTTGCTATTAATTACCACGTTATTCACATTAATTAAATGGGACATAAAAAGGCATCATATCCATTAACGAAATTGTGATTTTAACAAATTCGTTTTATTTTTTTTCCAAAACAACCAAGAGGAAATTCGTCAGTTAAATATATATTGTTTTCAAATCACTCAACGCAATTTTGTAGTATGAAATGAACACAAGAAAAAATATTTTAAGCACAAATGAGTCTTTCTTTAACATCAAAAACAACAACCAAAACTCCCAGTAAAATTCAATGGGGAATACATGTCAAAAGTTCAGTGTCCATTTCCTGAGAAAAAAAAAAAAAAAAAACTAAGAAGCCGCACCGGTGCTAATCAACAACACTGCCGAGGTATGAGTGTTTATTAGGCGCCTCCGAGCTGCCTGTGAGGCTTTGCAGTTTCTGATACTCATACTGCAGACTGAGAAACGGAGGGAAGGCGATCGGATGGAGCAGAGCGGACGGCGCATACGGGGAGCTGGAGGGAAGCGGAGCTGATCTTAATGACTCCACTGTGAGCGCCTGGCTCGGAGGGAAAGCTTTAGTATGTAGCGAACCGCGCGAAAAGAAGGTGGACAGAGCCGGAAGGACTGTCCCAGGTGGAGCGCCTGGCACACAGGACGCCTGACTGGCATGGCGGAATCCAAACGGATAGACGTCCATGGTTGGTAAAGGCACACAGGACGCTCCGAGGCCGTATGCGCTGTACGAGAGGCTGGGAAACGCTGCCGGCTCCAACGCGTGATCCTTCAACACACCGAATCGGAAGTGCTGCCGCTTGAAACGCTTTCTCCGCCGCAGGAAGCTGCCGTTCTCAAACATGTCCGCCGAGTTCGGGTCCAGGGTCCAGTAGTTGCCCTTTCCCGGGTTTCCCGGCTCCCGCGGCATCTTCACGAAGCAGTCGTTGAGCGACAGGTTGTGGCGAATGGAGTTCTGCCATGCGGGGAATTTCTCGCGATAGTAGGCGAAGCGGTGACTGATGAAGTCGCAGATCTCGCTCAGAGTCAGGCGCTTCTTCGGGCTCTGCAGGATGGCCATCGTGATTAGGGCGATGTAGGAATACGGCGGCTTTACCGAGGCGCCTTTGCTCTGAGCTGGAAGGCATCTGGAAGACGCTATGTCTTTTCCATCGCCATCATAATGCCTGGCAGAAAGAGACGCAGAGTCGAATTCAGCTGGAGGTGAAGTGGAGCAGCTCTCTTCTGCCGAATCCTTGCTCCCTTCTCCCACCACGTCGATGACCAGGTCGTCCATTAAATCCGTATCCAAAGTCATAGTAGCAAATAAACAAAACTGGTCCGATTTCACCTGCCTCAACAGGTGAGAGACATTAAAGGATCCAAGAGTATCTTAATTTCTGCTCACTTTTGCTGACCAACGCTTCTTTGAAACAAAACTAAAATCTACCTTCGACTGAGCAGTAACAATCAGACTCACCACAAAAAAAGTGTTTGCTTCTTCTTACCGAACTTTGCGGACCCTCTCCAAAACAAAGCCGTTTCACAACACTGGAGCCAGGAGGAGGAAAAAAAAGACGATGACGCTACGAGCTACGTTCCTCTGCAATGTCCAGCATCCTCTCCAAAGCAGCAGGATTTCCTCTGCGCTCGGATCAGGTGACCATGATGTCATGATGAAGTGTGGGCAAAGAAGATCCACTTCAGCGGAGCGGGAGCACAACACTCCCAACAACCTCGACATCGATCTTTACAAAATCATAACCATAAACATGCCGCTAGGAATAAACAGTGTAGTCTAGTGCGCGCACATTTTACTGCAAGATAAACCATCAATTATCTGTATTATAACTGTCTTGCATCAGACGGGCCATTTAGAAACGGGAAATTAAAAAAATAATAATAACATAACTATAAAATACTCACAAATCAATTAACGCGTATTGGGTTAATAAATTCATAACGTTTGACAACAAATATTTAATTGGTATTAAGCCGATTATAAAGCATATTTTTCTAAAGCTTTAATGAATTACCTCTACTTGTGTAAAGGTGATATTATCTTCTCTTCTTGAACTCCCCCCCCCCCCCCACAGTTCTTTCGGCGGTTGAAAAGTGTAGTTATTTATATGAGCAGGTAAATAGCAGATTAAACGATTTACGTAAATTAAAATTGAATAATACAAAACATATTAATCGGCAGTTATAGCAGAAATAACAAGATATTAAGATTAAGAAAAACAAAAGTATTAAGAAAACAAAAACTATTTTAGCTATTTTGTCTAAGTCAGGATTGTTGAATTCAGCCATTCAGCCGCAGATAAGCGCTCAGGTCAGCCGGAGAAGGTCTTCTTAGATGTCTTAGATCGTCTTAAAAAAAAAAAAAAGATATTAATAATTAATCAGTGAAGATGACCTAAAGACGACTTTAGAATAAAATCTTTATAGAATTATTCTGTGGTGTTAACTGTGTTATCTGTGGTGTTAACATTTTTAGGACCTTAAATATTATGATATTAGGATTATTAGGATTATTATATAGGATTATTATTCCAAAATTAGGATATTTAAATTAAAAGCATAATTTTCACTTATATAAAATATGCAAGATCAGAAAAAATAGTGAAATAATGGTAGGTTTATCTTAAATTCATAAAATAAGAATACGGACTTTCCCGGACTGAATTTATTGTGGTAACGCAGACTTTATATCAAGATGTAAAAGCAATATAAGGTCACAAGCGCTTTTTAAAGTGTAGGTCTCTGTAGTTTGTAACTTCCAACACCAAATTCAGCCGATGAAAACTGCTTGATGTTTTGAATAATATGTTAAAACGGGTAAAGTGTTAAAACTCTGATACCTATGGTCTTATTCTGATTTTAATGACAAAAGCAAATACAAAAACTTTCATCTGTTTTTAGATTACCGAATTAAAACGGTAATATTTATTTTGGCTATTATTATTATTATTATTATTATTATTATTATTATAAAAATAATAATAAATATTATGATGCGACAACAAATATACACACGTATATATAAGAAGAAGCCTTGGCAACGTCAAAAGTGTGTTCGTATATTAGCAAACAGTATAAATATTAGATTGAGTCGGGCACTGATATAACTAATATAACTTAATGTGCAACAAACATCATGTGCAGCAAGGTAACTCTGACGCACTTTCACCTGGTCCCGTTGTGCTCTCTCTCTCTCTCTCTCTCTCTCTCTCTCACACACACACACACACACCTTTTCATGCACAGGGTTTAATGATTCGGCAATAATGAGGTCCATCACTCGGACTAATCTCGTCGGCAGGTGGGATGAAAGCGAAAAGATTTTTAAGATAAAAAACAGTCACAGCTCGACCAGTCTATGTGTGTGTGTTCCCAATTGAACAGGCCTCTGGTTGACTGTGTTTAATGCCACTAAGTTTTTTCCCCCACTTTTGTTTGGGATGCTCACATTTCCTGCCCGTAATCGTTATCGTTCCCGTATACTGGCCCGGGTGGGCTACAATACTGCAAAAAGCTGCACTGGATTTCCCAAATCTATCACGCATGTGTTGATATTAGAAACAGGTCCTATGCGGCGGAAATATGCGCGAGGGGTGGTTTCAATCACCGACAGAGACAGAAAATAACCGACTCCATGCAAGGCTACACTTTTGTACTGTGGCGGGCAAGAAAGAGAGAAATGAATGTTTAGCCTTGGAGCTGGACATCTTAATTAGCCTAACACATGAGATAAAATAATGTTTGCAAGAATTAATATAGGCATATTTATAGACTTTTTTTTTTTAAACCAATCCTTTATCCAGGCAAATAAAACGTCTTTTGTGGAGTCTATTTATAGTTTAAAAATGATTTCCTCCCCATAAATACAAACAAACTGAAGCTGAAATTAAGACGGATTTGAGCAAACGCGATCAGATCCTACACTTCATAGAATTTGGGAAATATACCAGACAAAAACACTAAAACAAAACTAGCTATACAGAGAGACTTCTTATTGTCTTTTTAACTGTTTAGTGGTGACGAAAATGATGTAAAGGTTTAACAGGGCAGTTAAACCAATTTATAGCAATAAAGGAAGAAATCGTATTTTTGTATTAAAAAAGAAATCATTTTATTTTAAGTACCACCAGAAAGCAAGTAGTTTGGAATTAAGTAGCTTAACTATTTCTAAGGCATCACAGAAAGAAATAACTAGTCCAAACAATAAAAAGGATGCAAACTCACAATTAAAACCGAATTTTCTAAGTGTTATTTAGGTATTTCTGCCTTTTTTTCTTCAGTTGTCTTCGTCAGCCTTTTAAAATGCATCCTCAAAACCACAACATTTTACAAGACACTCGACGTTCCTAAATATGTAGTTTTTGTGGCATTCTGTATGTACGAGTGTCCAGCACGTGTAGTGATTTGTGGACACTGTTCTCATTCTTATGCGGGACATGAATCCTCACTGTTGGCTTACAAACTAAACCGACAGAAAGCCATTTTAACAGTAGAGACATATTGCAGCCTATTAACGCATAAAGCACATCCACACACTTGTGCAATATGGAAACTATAAATCCTTTCCAACACCGCCACCCTGTAGCATACTTAAAAAAATCAGACCATTTCTCTGCCCGGTTTATGGAAGCAGATGAACGAACTTCAGCCAGGAAACCTTAAAACAGCAAGGCTATTTGTCCTGATGTCTATATTTTACAGCTTGGAATTTTGCTGGATAAACATGTAAGTAAGAACTAAAAACACAAAAGTCTGACAGACATAAGAGAAATATTAGTATAAATTCTGTTATGAATAAGTTACAATTAGTCATTATGTAAATTATATTTACAATAGTTAAAAACAGAATATTAAAAACAATATCAAATATTTGTTTTATGTTAATTGCTTTAAAAATATAGCAACAAGGGATGCAAAAAAACTCGATTTGTTTTAAATAAGATATAAATAGACGTTTATTATGAAGTTAATTCAAGCAAAAGTGATTACAAATTCTATTCGTTGTATTTCAAATCTTTTAAAAATGATTATTAATGGATTTTATAAGTAAATATACAATTTATTAATACGATCAAGAGTGTAAAATGGAGCAGATAAGTTTGCTCTACTGGGAGAGTTAATGCATTTTAATAGATTAGAAACGCAAACTGCATGTTACATGTTCTAATAGGTAAAATATTATATTTATATCATAAGTGTTATATAAATGTAAAAAAATCGAGATGATAATTATGATTAAAAGGATTACATAATTTATATATTTATGGGCCAAAATATTCAACAGACCATTTGTTTTGACCTCCTGAACTGACTTTAATCAGTTTAATAACTAGTATTTAGACTGGAAGACTAGAAATGCAAGTTTAGAAATTAAACATTCAGATTGTATAAATGTGTAGACAAATTCGTTTTACTATCTTTGTGAGAAATGTATTTTTTTTAATGAAGCGAATTACATTACAGATAAATATATCTCACAATCTATATTATTATTATTATTATTATTATTATTATTATTATTGTTGTTGTTGTTGTTTACTTATTTATATACTTGTTGGTTATATATTTTAAGCAGGTTTCCTTGCGGAGGTTAACTCAAATGTTATCAGATATTTTTTGTCCCCATTTGGCCCCCTTGTGTTTGGTATTAAAGTTGTGGTTTGGGAACTGGCATACAGAACAATTAGCCCATTTTCTACGAGATTTTTGATTTCCATCTGCAAAAATGAAACAAAAGGTTTGAAATATTTCATATGTATGTATATGTTTAATAGATGAGTTTCATATAAAACATGCATACAGCGGCGATTCGGTTTCTCCTCACGCTGTTTTAAGTTATATTGGCCACTAGAGGGCGGAATGATATAAGCGCATAGACTATATTAAAAAAGAACATCCCCCCCTGCGCGTATCAGTTTCATTCATTGCGCCCTCTGCCGGTGTTAAGAAACTATATACTTTTATATATTGTACAGTCCATATAATAATTTATCAGTTCCAACACGGGAACGAAGCACTAAGAACTTAGTTCAAAAGAAGAACTTAATTCAAAGATTAAAAGTAATTTTCAATGCTCTGTTATAAATTCACGGGTTAAAAAAATCAGACGTACACTATAGATTGCCTGGATAAAATTCAGTGAATTAAAGTAATTGGAAAAATCACAATAATATATTTTCTATTATATTTTACTATAATATGCTAAATCATATAATCAGCATTCGTAATATCCTAAATATAAAATGCTTTTCAGTCTAAAAGAATGCACTTACAAATAGTTTACTGATGTACTTGGTCTGTGAGTTGGCTTAGAAATTCAGCAGATGTGTGAAACAGCTTCTTTAAACAGCATCTTTAACTGCTTTATTAACATTAGGTTGCCAGTTAAGAGAGTTTGTAAACAGGAAATACTGCAATGGAAATAAATCAATGTGTGCAGTCAAACTGAAAGTGGAATTTTAAGGCAGGTTTTTTCTAATTTATGTTAAAAAATGTCACAATGTGGCTGGATACTGAATAGCTGTTAAACATGTGGACTCTGGGAAAGGTAAGGAACAAAAACACCACACTCAAACAATCAATGATAAATCAAATGAATCATTTACTAGTCTATGTTTCTCGTTTTTAATGAATAAAAAAAACAAGATAACAAGCCCTCTATCCTATACATTTTCTTATTATCAAGATGACAGGTAGTCACCTAGATTTCTTCCTTTATACGTGAGTTTTCTCTTTTTAAATAGGATTTTGTCTGTAGCACAACAAATGCAGTAAGCACATGTGGCTCACTCACCAACAGGGGGAGCCACAGGTCAGCCAAATCTGACTTTTTATTTATTTATTTTTTGTTGCAAAGGTCTTTGCAAGTCAAGACATCTTTTCACTGTCAAGTTGTCTTACACGAACAGCTTCTATTTCTGCCCCTTTACTATTTTTGGCTTTGTTCAAACTGTCTAGCACCTGCATCTGTGTATGAGCGTATGTGGCTGTGCCGTTCAACGCTTGCGAATGTGTGATAGCGTGATTAATTACAAATTTGATGTGGGTTTTCTGTTTTTGCCACAACAATTTTAAACTTGTGTACTGTCCATAGATGGAAACTTCAGCCCTTGTTATTAACATTAATTAACAGCTGAATGCATTCGGCCTACCTGCCTTATTCTGTATAGTTAGAACATATATGAGGTAAATTAAAATCGCAATTAGAAAACCAACCTAAGCAAACCAAAAGATCACCATTCATTAACACTGTTGATAACTGTTTGGTCTGCCAGCACCTCCTAAGATGAACAGATTACTTTTAGGTGATAAGGATAATAAATTATAGTATTGCTTTATGCAACACAGACTTAATCTACTTTGGTATTTCAAGTCCATTTTTAGGATGACGATGGATGATGTTATCAGCTGGGATCAACCATGTGACCTTTTAGATTTTAATTTATGGTCTGTGTGTCCTAACATCAGACAGCTGGTTTTGATATCAAGAACAGACAGAACACAATGTTTCCACATCCAGAGCAGCAAAAGTGAACTTTTCCTAATTCTGATTTATCAGTGTTTTTTTTTTTAGTCCTATAACAATGAAGAATAATGATCCTGCCACAACTTTTCATTTATTCTACATCTATGTTTTAAAATGCATACATTAAATAATAAATGACATCAAACTTGTATGTGTATACAGCTGCATTCATTGTTGTGCAATATCTGAGAAAAACATGTTCATTCCTGTTATCACTCATTTATTTTGTGACAACAGCCTCTCATTTTTTTTCACTGAAAGTTGACAGGACAACAAAACATACTGTAGCTTATCATGCTTCTGAGAAATCATAAAGCACAATCTCCTGTCCTGAAGAGTTTCCTATGGTGGGAAATACAAAGCACTGACATATCAGCAAATTAAACACCATTTTTAACATGTGAATTTATATTTAATTTTGATTTAAAATATAGCCAGTGTTAGTGTTATTATATATATATATATATATATATATATATATATATATATATATATATATATATATATATATAAAGAAAAAAAACGTGCAAGTGATGAAAAAATTCATGGATTTTCACAAACTCCCATTAAACGTGGGTGTACAGTACTGGCAGTTTTTCTCTCGTCTGGTAATGACAGTGACACTGGCCATTCATGGGGTCATCCAGCCTCCTCTGCGTACATCAGTCCTAGTTAGTGTACAGTATTATGTACTGTAGTTAGCTTGTGTCTGTATCAATGATTATCTAGC
>JAAGKR010000409.1:178754-209457 GCA_011419295.1 Clarias macrocephalus
GAGGGACTCTCCAGTGTCAGCGCCATATATAAAGCTGAATTCTTTACAACACAAGGCAGAGTGTTATTTATATATATATATATATATATATATATATATATATATATATATATATATATATATATATATATAAAGAACAACAACTTCTGACCAGTCAGAAATAAGAATTCAGTTGCTAAGTTTAAAATTCATGCATGCAAGGATGGATGAGTTATCCTGGGTCCCTGAGCAGGAACAACAGCAGTAGCTCTGAGCCACCTTGGCTAGGATCATCGTTCACAGACGTACTGCCATCTTTAAAACGTTTGCACTATTCAAATGTTTTACTGCAGCTAAGAGTCTCATCACCGTACTGTGCATGATGTCCTCCGTTAAAAGTGTGTTCATTCTGCTCATGAAAGTCCTGGTCCCGGTTTGAACCGAGCGCCCCTCATATATTCAATTTCAATTCAATTTTATTTACATAGTGCTTTTAATAATGGTTGTTGTCACAAAGCAGCTGTACAGAATCAAAAGAAAATTAGGGACAACATTTTATGAAATGTGTGTGAAAATGTGTATAAATCAAAATGATCTCATTGTATATCACACTCACATCCGTTATGACTTGATCAATCTGTGATGTGCCGAAGACTTCCTTTCCTTTCTTTTTTTTTTTTTTTTTTGCAAACTCGTCCACCAAATTATATAATTATTTTAAGTAGTAAGATAACATTGAGCTTTCTTTTGGTTGATTTCAGTTCAGAATTCATTTTTAATTTGATCTACTATAAATTAATGTTCTCAGGTTTGTCCTTTCTTTTCGAATTAATTAATTCAACATATTGTATATTCTATAGTCTAATATATTTTTATTGTTTAGCGAGTGCTTATAGTAGACACATCAGATTATGTTGTGTGAAAACTCGACCTAAATGGCTGCCTACCTGTGACTAATTTTGACCCCCACATCAGTACCGTGCCCTAACTCATTTCAGATTTTCTGGCTTTACCTGCATTCTATTTTTGCATTCACTCAAGTTTGCCACTTGTAATTCCCAAACTTCAAAGAGAAAAAGCCAGAGAAAACTTCCTCTAAAATGAAATTTTAGAGTTGAAAACGTACAGTACCTATGAGCTCCTTCACCTTTCTTGGCGTGATGTCAGATCGGAAACAAAGTGCAGTTTATCTTTATATCATATAAACAAGCACGAGGGACGTCCAAATCAAACCAGGACTTTTGACTGGGCCGAATAACGGAACACAATTATGAGAGTTTAATCCTTTATTTCACCATATACACTAATGAATTAATCACAGCATTTCACTATTTCTTGGATACCGTCAAGGTGGAAGTTTTCTCTGTATGCTGGAGCTATGATCAGCCTGCCTGCTTCACCTGCTTCATTTGTGAAATGCTGGCTTCCCAGGAACTCCTTTATCGGTCCAAACATGTAGAAATCACTTGAAATTGAGGGCAGGAATTTATGTGTGATGTGGCAATAAGTCCCAGCTGAGTTCTTGTAATGTGCAAGTGGTTTGTGACTGATTGTGTTTAGAGTTCCCACAGACAGATGTGTCTCTTCCTCGAGTTGGTGCCAAGTTATCTGTTGATTTTCAAAAATCAGGCGTTCCACTTGCTGACTGTTCATGGGAAGGACTGCAGTGGGCTCTGAGCCACCTCAGCCGGGATTGTCTTTCATACTATATCACTTGCTATTTAGGGAGGAAAGAAACATATCTCATTACAGTTAGTTTCCTGGCTTGTTGCTAACAATAAACAAACACAGAGGGGTCCAGTTTCTTTCCCCCGCTTTGATTGTCAAAAACATCATTACAATCTGCAAAGTCTTACTTGCATTGAAATTCGAATGTGGAATACCTAAATTGTTGTGTGTAATGACTTCATTCTTCACTTACAAACTTGATGGCTCAGATGACTAGTCTTTAATCCGCCCCTGTATGTATGCATGCATGTCACACAGCTTTTTAACGTTCACCTGTTTCCTACTTGAGCCTCTGCTGCCCTAGCATCTGTTCCCTGATCAGTTTGAAGGTCATGACCTTGGAGTACTCGGGGTGTTTATAGGTCATGACCAGCTGCCACAATGTGAATGAAAGCCTTTCTTGGACTCTTGCCTTCTATTTGCCATGTTACTCAGCAGCATTCCTAAACCTATTCCGATCATCCCAAAGTGTTTAGGAAAAAGGCAGAGACATGCCATTCAGCAACATTCCACACATCCACCTGGATATCAGTCAATTTTCCTGTGGGCCTTCTGTTCCACACCTGCAGAGTCTGTTGTGCTGAGTCAGTGAACACTCTATGTGCCCTAAACAGTTGTTTGAGTCCTGCTTCGCATGGGATGCGGAAACATTAATCACGATTAGGCTGACTGTTTTTCTCTGCTCCCAGAGGTCTCCATAATTAGCTGGTGAGCCGAATCAGTGTGTGGGAGAACGGAAAACACTTAGCTGTGTTGAGGTCCTTCAGGACAGGGGGAATAATTTGTTCTTGCAAGCTCGATATAGACTCTAAATTAGGTAATTTTACTAACACAAATAATAATTTTTTGTTTTATTATTAATTTGCCAGGAGGGAATCACACTGTGAATAAACATATGCTTTTGACATTTAACTTTGAATATAAGCCACAGCCGCGTAAATAAGCTATGACTGTGGAAATGAACCGAACATGTCCCATGGAAGAAGTTCTGACTCACCAGAATTCCCCTAAAGAACCCTCTATGCCGATTTACCATCTGAATTATTTGTATTGACTTCAGGATAACCGCGAAAAAAAAGATTTATTAGATGGTTATATTTTCTGGTTATGGTTATATTGTCACTATCAACCACATGGTCCAATTTACAACTTCACTATAGCTTATGGATCTTATGACACCTAACACCATATTCAGCTTAGAACACTGGACACTGATGTGCGCGATGTGCTAAGTTTGAAAGCTGGCCATATTTTCATATACATAGAGATGAAAGCAATTTCCACAAAAAACGCCACTGGTCAAATTTCTCACTTTCGCAATGTTGGAATAAATGGCCAAGTGGTTTATATTTTGCATGGGAAAAGGCATCAAAGGCAAAAGGCCCAGAATTATTGCTATTCAATGTCACCAGAGAACACAAAGGCCCATTCAGCTGCCACTCGTGCATTTCAATTTGAAGTCTGAGTAGTGAGCAGGATGGGAGAATGGGTACAGGGCCAGGGAAAACAGGGAGAATCTCTAGAAAAAAATGAAGAAGGAAAAGAGAGAAGGAAACTGAGAGAGGGTGAGAGAGACGTGGGTGGTACAGTACAAGTATTAAGTAAGCAATTTAAGTGAATCATGCTATACACTCTCATTTAACAATGCTTGGGTATTAATGATGACGTGAAAGAGAAGGAAACAGGACAAGACAGGAAAAGGATTTTTAGACATCTTCAGCTTTTAACAAATGACATATGTCCACGTTCATTGTCCCTTTTATAAACACTTTTATAAATCGCCTAACACAAGCCCCTTTTGTGAAACTGATTTTCTTTACTATCGCCAAAAATATACAAGAGGAAACCATTTTGGTGTGATTTGAATAGAATTAGAATCTACAATCGAAGTGCTACGATCTAATTCATCACTGTAACTTAAGATTATGTGTGTCTCGTTGTTGTGGCTTCCTGTTACATTAAACCAGTCTGACCATTCTCCTCTGGCTCTTATCTTTAACAAGGCGTTTCCACCTGAAGAACTGCCGCTCACTAGGTGTCTTTTACTTTGTTTTTGCACCTTTCTTTGTAAACAATAAAGAAGAATCCCACACCTTAGCCTTTTCTAAAAAACCGGCCCATCTGGCAACGACAACCACGCCATGGTCAAAATCACTATAAACACTTTTCCCCGATTATGATTGTGGCTGGTGCCAAGCGCTGTTAAAGAGGTTTCTTGGCTTTGCAAAAAAAACAATCAATGTTTCAGCTCCCTTTCTGTCCCTATTAGTAACTCACAGTGGAACTCAGCAGCGGAGGAGGTTTTTGAAAGTTAGAAATAGGTCAGTTCCTATGCAACTAAGCGGAGCTGTGTTCTCTCAATGGTTAAGCTTCGTTGAGTGGCCTTTTTCTTTAATAAAAACTCCAGCCTGATGAACAGTATTATGACATTAGCTGTTGCAAGTTGCTGCCATTCAGACAGGCCTTAGAGGGGCCGAACCACCAGCCCAAATGACTAAAATCTCACCATCAGGTCACAGGGGCATTCTTCTTTACTCTATTTCAGTTCAGATTATCAAATCAGCCTGGATCAAAGAACACTATCACGTATGTTGCACACACCCCAAAGTACTTAATGATTAACTCGTCACTGCCATCATGATTGTGAGCACTGCGAAGACAGTGCAAGTTCCCCTGCAAACCAAGTGCCAGCATCTTGGCCTAAAGGAGGAAAGTTAATGCCTTTTGCCATGCAGGACAAACTGAACACATGGGCACCTGCACCTGGACACTCTGGCCTTCAAAAGTGCCGATCCAATGTTTATACACATATCCAAAATCTCTCAGGACGTCGTGAGTGCCAATGGCATGCAACTCATATCCTATGTATGGAAAAGTTTCATGGAAAACTGGATAAAGTAGGCTCAGAACTTTCTTTGTCATTCAGCCATTTACTTAATCATGTTCCGGTGAATGCTTGATTACCAACCATTATTGGTCCTATGGAATGCTAAGCCTATAGTCTCCTGCAGTAGACGACTGGTTTAGGTAGTGCAAGCAAGTGTGGGAGCACATCCGCCAACGCCTTGAACAGGAAGCACAATCATCAAAAAATTTTGCAGACCTAAATATAAAGGAGAAATCCCACAGTATAAACCAGGGCCCGTATTCACAAAGCCTCTTAAGCCTAAAAGTTGCTCCTAGTGATGAAATTCTAAGAAAATTTTTAGAATTATGACATTTTCTTAGAATTTCCCCTTAAATTTAGGACTAAATCTTAGTAAAGATAAAAATTATTCACGAAAGATCTTAGCCCTAAAAACAGCTACTAAGGTAAAAATTGTTAGAGTAGAGAGGAGGACTTTTAAGAGGCTTAAGAGTTTCTATAGCAGAGGACAAAATGGCGGAAAGAAGAAATATTCTCCAAACACTGAACATAAAGTTAAAAGTAAACACTGATCTTCTGTCCAATTTGGTTTTCTTGTTGTTGGCTACATACCATTTAAAACTTAAACAGACTGTCCTGCAATCATGTAAATTGGTATAAGCCAAGCCATTTTGCTTCCATCAATCTGAAATGGATCACAAGTAATAAAATCAGTATGGTAAATAAATGTAAGAACTTAAATATAATAACTACTATGTGGAAATTGGTTGCTTCAATAGTAGACACATTTAAAAAAAATTGGCTGTTTTAACGTACTTTAAGATATTTAGCCTGTAACAGAAACTTTGCATAAAGTAGCCTGCATTCATGATTATACAATTTCTTTATTTACAAACATGATTTATGATTTCACTGTATATTCTATTATTCTATTGTCACAAAGAGCACATTTCAAGACCTTTACATAGGTCAGAGGTTATTTTTATCAACCAGTCACAGCTCTTGAATTGCTGCATCATCCCTAGCAACGGGGTCGACCACACCTCCTCACGTAGATAAAGGTTTTTGTACTTTCCTAGCTCAGAGTTGCTCTAAGAAGTTTTCTAATTTACTTTTAGTCTAAGACTCCAGGTAGGACTTTTTAAGCTCTCTGAGAGAATTCTAAGAAGCTTTGTGAATACGGGCCCAGGTAATTAAGCATGAATGTTTATTAACGCCATCAGGAGCTCAGCAGAGAACTCCAAATCCCAGAACACCTTGCTTCTATTCTACTATGATTCACAGCACTTGTAAGCACGCTCACAGCCCTAGTCACTTGACTACTGATTGCACACGCTTAGATTTAAGATCTAAGTAATTAAATCTATAAAATTCCACAAATACCACACTGCCAGACAAAACACACACTCACTCAGGGTTATCTTTGCCTGACTTATCAAGCTTTTGTTTATTGCTCACATTATTCCGGTTTCTGACTTAGTTTGTTCCTGTTTTTCATGCAGTTTGGATTGGTCTGTTTCACCTTATTTATAGACCGCCTGATTCCCTGCCTGTTTAGGACACTGATCTTGCAAACCATTTTAGATAGTACACCGAGCATGCAGTGACCGATTTACATAACCCGATCCAGTGAGAAGCTACTGGATTAAAAAAAAAAAAATCAATTGAGTAAAAATGTTACTGAAAGATACTAAATAATAAAAAGTTCAGTTTAAACAAAAGTGACACATTAACTTTTCATATGGCGTTTTGTTCTGTAAAGACACTCTCACTTTTATTTGTCTCTCGGTTGAAGTCATATATCAATTTTGTCCAATTGTGATTTTATCCAGCATGCCAAAACTTGACAAGCATCAGGGATTTTTAATGATGTGTCCACACATGCCATGTTTCTCGTTGTAATTTGTGGGATGTTTTGTATAGATGCCTTTTCTAACAAGGCTTGTCGAATACGAAAACAAAAGCAAACAGGCAGGTTATAACAGGTTAGCCCATTCACACCAAGTCTTTTTTTTTTACATGCTTAGCCTTCAGAAACTCTCACAACCCTCACACAGCTCCAGCCGCAAGCTTAGTTATGATGAAACCCGCCTCCTCTCTGCAGGTTGAGCTTGCTAATTGAAACCAGGCTCTGAAGTGATGCATGTGGGAAACTGGCAACACACGCTGCCCATGCAGATGAACAGAGACACGTCTCATTTGCGCTTTTGCGAAAAGCATATTCGTTCACAGCTTCCTTTGAGGGTTTAGCACAACCACTTTTTGGCGAGATGCGTCGAAACGAAACAAAGGGCCTGATCTGTATCACCAGCTAAGCCCGTGTGTTCCAGCTATGACGGAATTTGGCACCTTGAGGTGTTTACTTGAGAAAGATCTCTAAACTTTAAATTCTAGTAAAGAATCGGAAATCCATCATCAAGGGGATGTACATATTTTTCCTTTGTTACTTTATTAACCCTAGAATAGATTAATACTAAGACAGGACAGTGGTCAAGGTTTAATATACAGTACAACAAAGTCAACAAGATCAAACTTTCCTATGAGTAATTAGGGCTTTCTATATGCTGTATTTTCTCAGTCTAGACAGCCTCAGAAATTATACACCTACAGGATATAAAAGTGCCTAAAATGTCTGGACTACCCAGAGAGAGAGAGAGAGAGAGAGAAAGGGGGAGAGAGAGCGTGAGAGCTTACGAGAGTAATGGTTGTTGAGACTCGGCAGCACAAATGGTCCCCAAACACCATGTGCCGAGACAGAGGACAGATTTATTTGTGCATGGGCTAAGGGATGTGTGTGTGTCTCAAAGTCTTCATTGTTCGCAAGACACACGGAGTGATTCGGGATAGCTTCTGGGTAGAGTCGTCATATCTTCCAAAGCAGTCCTGGCTGGAAACTGAATATGTAAAGTCAAAGGTAACACACACAGGCATGTAAACCTCAAACTTGCCTGCCCATGTAAAATACACACTGCTGTGACTGCTCTCACACACTTATCTTTAGCATTAAATCCTTCTGTAGTCTCGTGAAAGCAAAGCACACCAATAGCTAAATAATTATTTCCCAAAGGACACCAAGAATGTGAGGAGAAATGAACAAACCCTGAACCCTCTCTAGCCTGAAAATATTCCTCATCTACAAGCAATCCTCCCTTTCACACCATACTATTGACTTTTCATATATCTAGGCTACACTAGTTTAGTCATGCTCTGACCGTTGGTGGACTTCTATCAGCAGCAAATTTATAGCAAAGTTTAGGGTCAGTGGATGAGTAAATTTGGAGCTCTCTGACTAGGCTTGTCATATTTACGCCGTTCATGTGGCACTCGATTCCTTGCACATGCTACTAACTGTGGGAGTTCTAAATTCATTTAATATCTTTTTGTGATTAATGAAGCCGGATTGTTGATGTTGGCCAAAAAACATACAAATTATTTTGAACAAAAGCAGAATAATTCCTCAAGGGCTTGAAACTGATTTAAAAAAAAGTAGATTTCTGGGCCCGTATTCACAAAGCTTCTTAAGCCTAAAAGTTGCTCCTAGTGACAAAATTCTAAGAAAAATCTTAGAATTAGGACATTTTCTTAGAATTTCTCCTTAAATTTAGGATTAAATCTTAGTAAAGATATAAATGATTCACAAAACATCTTAGCCCTAAAAACAGCTCCTAAGGTAAAAATTGTTAAGAGTAGAGAGGAGGACTTTTAAGAGGCTTAAGAGTTTATCTAGCAGAGGACAAAATGGCGGAAGGAAGAAATATTCTCCAAACACTGAACGTAAAGCTAAAAGTAAACACTAATCTTCTGTCCAA
This sequence comes from Clarias macrocephalus, assembly GCA_011419295.1. NCBI lineage: Eukaryota > Metazoa > Chordata > Actinopteri > Siluriformes > Clariidae > Clarias > Clarias macrocephalus. The sequence goes on from JAAGKR010000409.1 coordinate 187,137, forward strand.
TATGGTTTTCTTGTTGTTTTACTTCCTTCCATCTCTCTTGGATTGTTGACTACATACCATCCAAAAGTGCAACTTAAATAAACTGTCCCGCAGTCATGTAAATTGTAAAAGCTGAGATATTTTGCTCCCATCAATCTAAAATGGATTACAAATAATAAAATCAGTACAGTAAATAAATGTGAGAACTTAAATATAGTAACTACTGTGTGGAAATTGGTTCCTTCAAAAGCATTTTCAACATTTAGCTGTTTAATTATCTTTAAGATAACTTTGCATAAAGTAGCCAGTAGTCATGATTATACAATTTCTTCATATACAAAAATTATGATTCACTGTTGGTTCTATTATCATGTATTCTGTTTTCACAAAGAGCACATTTCAAAACCTTTGCAGAGGTCAGAGGTGGTTTTTAATTAACCAATCACAGTCCTTGAATTGCTGCATCATCCCTAGCAATGGGGTCAACCACACCTCCTCACTAAGATAAAGGTTTTTGTACTTTCCTTACTCAGAGTTGCTCTAAAAGGTTTCCTAAATCACTTTTAGTCTAGGACTCCCAGCTAGGACTTTTTAAGCTAAGATAGGAGCTCTTTGAGAAGAGAAGCTCTTTTTTAGCTCTTCTAAGAAGCTTTGTGAATGCGGGCCCTGGTCTACTATTTGTCAAAAATGAGTTGCACAAGCACAACCTACGATTTTTTCAAAGGGCCACACAGAAAGGTGCCCGTTTTCGTTTTTGAGACCCATTCTAAGGACCCCTTATGGACACAGTAGAAATTACATTTTAAGAACAACAGGACAAATACACTAATCAGCTATAACATTAAATCAACCTGCCCGATGTTGTGTATATATATTGGTCCCCTTTTTGTCACCAACTCTGCCCTGGTGGAGCATGGACTCCACAAGACTCTGAAGGCATGCTCTGGTATCAAGCAGCAGATCTAAGATTTATGTTAGTTGCGAGGTGTGATCTTGAAGGTTAGGAATTGTTTTTCCAGGAGACATACTTTAAGCTTGAAACGACTGACAAAACCATTCCTGAATAATTTTTTCAGTGAGACGGCGCACAATGTTTGCTAAAAGAGATGAGTGAAATTAGGGAATTCATTTGGTATGAAAAAATTGGTATTGGTATTCATTTGGCACATGAAAAAATAAATAATCATACCAGTTTACCATCTTCCATGGTGCTTTAAGCAGTGCACAGGAGTCAGCATGGGCAGTCTGGGAAGTACTGTGTGTTTCTGACCTATTTCTATCTATAAGCATTTTTGACAATAGCTACGTGCTACAGTGGCTCTTCTGTGGAATCAGCTAGAACGGACTCGCCTTCGCTCCCCACATGCATTAGGTGCCCATGACCCTGTCACCAGTTGTCCATCCCTGGACTACCTTTAGTAGGTACTACTGCAAAGGCGGCACGGTGGCTGAGTGGTTAGCACAGTCGCCTTGTACCTCCAGGTCCTGGGTCTGATTCCTGCGTTGGGTCTGTGTGCATGGAGTGTGCATGTTCTCCCCATACTTGGTGCACTCTCCAGTTTCTTCCCACAGTCCAAGACATGCAGATTAAGCTAATTTGTTTCTTTGCCAAAGGGTGGACTTTACAGCTGATTGGTTTATATTGTATACAAAACAAGTATAAGAAACGCAGTGGCATAGTGGTTAGCACTGTGGCCTTGCACCCCCAGAGCTGAGGGTTCAATTTCCACCTCAGGTGTGTATGTGGAGTTTGGGTTAAGTGATGTTCCCAAATTGCCTGTTGGGTGTGTGCGCCCTTCATTAGATTTATAGGTGTTTCCACACTGGTACTGTATTATAAGTAAATAATAACCATTAAATCTTGAAATTAATAAATCTCCACCCACAGCCCATAGTTTTAGAAACATTCCTCTAGAATTTGTAGCGCATACTGTAACGTACCACTCCAAGAACAACTTAACTCGTATAAACTGTCTACCAGAAGATGGAGCATATGTTCTCCTCATACATTGTGCATTTTTAACTGTTAAAAATAATTTGTAATAATTAAAGTCATTTGTAGACTATTGATTGCTCTACACAGCCAGGCCTTACTCATGTAGATCTGGGCTCATTTACTAAAACCCGGAAATAATCGATAACTCTAAAGCTCTCTAAACTGAAGTTTGAGGGAAAACAGTGAGATATGAGAAACTACGTATCTAAAAACTGCACTCTCATGTTCTTGAATTCCCCTTCTCTTTCTCTCCACTTCATTCTCCTTCTCTTTCCACCAGCCCACAATTTCCTTCACTGACCTAAGTGAAATGCCTCCACCTTAAACTAAACCAGGCTCAAAGCTCTGCCTGTTAAACAGAAATCATGGTGAATTGCAAAAATTGTGAAATAACTAACAAGGAACCAAGAGACCTTCATGTGGATTCTGGCATGCAAAAAGTTTCAGGTTCAGGAAGGATTTCACGTAAAGAGCTACTGATGATACTAGTAAGACAGAAGGGGCTTTACACTGCACCGGGATATGGAAACCACACTGCAGACCAATTATCTGATGTGGCAACAGCAAATACAGGAAGACTTCACACATTTAAAAGCCACTAATTAAGTAGAACTAGAACTCAAATACAAATGAAATTGCAGAACAGCAAAACAGTGACAGCTGGGAACAACATTGAACATGACTGCTAAAAAAAATCCTACTACAGCTGATTCTCGTCATAGGCACAAAACTGTAACACATGCACAGTTGAAGACAAATGCAAAACACCATTTCAAATGGTTCTTTTTAAAGTCACATCATTCAAGTCAGTAATCATGTTGTGTCTCTTCCAAATAGCATACAACAAAAACAGAAAAGATGCATTTGCTATTACATTTACAGCAGTTTGTAGACACTGTTATCCCCAACACCTTACCTTTGTCCCTTATTGAGTGGTTGAGGACCAACAGTGGTGGATTGGTGGTGGCAGGGATTGAACTTGGGAGCATCCGGTCAGCAGGCCAATGCTTTAACCACAGAGCTCTCCCTGCTTCCTATTAGCTTGATCTTCAAACCAAACCAAACTTTCTCTTCTGCCGTGTGTTATTTCATATAATCTGTTAACATAACAATGTTTACTTTGTCTGTTCATTTGTGGTTTCTCCGATAGCAGCGATGAAGTAAGAAATTAGCTTAATCTACCTTTTGCATCAAAAATGTGCTCGTCATACCTCTGGTAGACAAGTCTGAACACCAATAATGCCACAACCAGTCAGGTCAAAAGAAGAAAAAGTGATCATGCCCTCTGAATGAAATTAATGGCGCACTCTGAAAGTTACTCTGCCTAATCCTGAATCTGTGAATGCGTGCATATGGAAGAGCGCAGATAGCATTTTTTCCGTATGTGTTACACTGCTCTGTGACAAAACATCGGCAGAATTTCATATTTCACAAAGCTTCGGTTGGTTGGCCTCATGCGTCCCAGAACAAGCCCATGTTAGTCTTCACTCTAATTACTTTTTAAAAACTTTAAAAAGTTTTAGTGTATCTAATTGTTCATAATGCCCTCCCCATTGCAGTTGTATAACTTACAAGCTCTTCCCAGAATTAGGACATGTAATGCTACTTAGCCTCTGTTTGGTGTCCAAGAACACACATACACTCATCATGCACTCGCCATTGCAGTTATATAACTTGTAATCTCTTCCCAGAATCACGATTTGGTCTGCTACTCTGGCTCCAAGAACACACATACTGAACACTCATCTGCCACAATATTACATTAAGCCCAATACTGTGTAGGTTCCCCTTGTGTCACAGGGGCAGCTCTGGGCCTTCAGGGCATGAGTCAAAGTCCTCTGGGGGGTGCTGTTCTGTCTGGCACCAGCGCCGGATCCTTTAGGTGTTGTTGGTTGTGAGGTAGGGACTCCATGGATCAGACTTGTTTGTCCAATGAATCGGGAGGAATTTGGAGACAAATCAACAACGTTGGACTATTTTCCTGCTACCCCCCAGACACGAGAGGCTGTGTGGACTGGGTGTTCTGGTGCATTACAATCATGGCCAGGTGACTTTTCTTGGTGACTTTTTCTTCATTGGCTTTTCTGTGGGATTGAACAAGATGGGCTGCCCTTTGGTCCCCGCAAGCATGAGCACGTGAGTGTCCATGATCCTGTAACTGGATTGCTGGTGTATAGTTGGTGATCAATGTCATTCTTTTAATGTCATTCTCTTAATTTCATTCTCATCTATTAAAACAGTTTAGTACCATTTCCTATAATGAAATAAAAAAGGGGCAGAGATGCCCTATCCTACTATATGAATTCAAATGCCCTCAAAATCTGAGAGGTACCAGATCCTGTTCCAGCATGACTATGCAGAAATGACGTACTGCCATTATTTTACTTCATATGCTTCTTTTAATTATTGCTGATTGTAAAAAGGATATGGGAAGTGACAAGTGAAGAGAGGACAAATAAATCAAATGAGATGAGACAAAAAAAGTGAAGTGTGATTGTTCACATACTGGAAAAACAGATAACAGGCAGATAACAGGTAATCTTAACTGTGTGATTAACATGCTGTGACGTTTCATTTAAGGTTGAGGAACATCACTGATAAGCAGCCTGGGTGTATCTATGTAAATTAAATGACATGATAGAAAGAAAAGATAGTGCTTCATGCCCTATAAACTTGATCCCATCAATTTACATTATTCTAAATAACATCTCAATAGGCAAAACTGGGAAAAACATTTTTACATGTGCACTACACAGGATCTAACCAAACATCCCCAAATTGGAGTGATGTCGATATTCTAAAAGTTCTAAGAGCAAAAGCAGTGGCAAAACGTGTATAGAATTACAATAGTCAACTAATCACACTAATAAATAATCCCAATGTACACAAAGTCTATGACTCATTTATGACTCATACACTTCCATGGATATCCACCTGACACAAATATTTACAATCAGCTGTGTGAATCTACTTCTTCAGCTTCAGGCCTGGAGGTTCAGTGTTCAACACAGTTTTGGTGATTCTTCCGACAAAAACATTCGGTACCAGAACACCAAGGCAAAAGTGATTCAGCAAGTAGATTCTGACACCTATAGACTCCACAGTGCTATAAGGACTTTGTATAATATGGTTGTGGTTGACAACATCATATATGACTAATGACTTCGTTATTTCTCAAGGAGAAAGGTGCACATTCATAGATAAAAAAACAACTGATTATTGTTCTGGGCTCCTGAGTGGTACAACAGAAATGCGTTCAACCTACTTCTGGTAGACACTAAGTCTGAATATTAATGATGTCATAGCCAGTCGAGTCAAAAGAACAAACAAACACCTATGCTCTCTGGGTGAAAGTGATAGTACACTCTGAAAGTTACATTGGCTTATCATGAATCTATAAACTTATGCATATGGAAGAGTTTCTTTGAGTGTGTTACACTTAAATGTTGCATATCTGCAATGCAACATCAACAGCATTTCATATTTCATAAAGCTTTGGTTGGTTGGCATTAGGCGCCCTAGAACAAGCACAAGAGTATTTCCTCTCTTTGCTTGGTAGCTGTTGCATGATAGAGCAGAGCTGGCTGCTGGTTGGTGCAAATTAAGAAGAAAGTTGGGGGGAAAAAAGTATACCTTGCAAGCTCTTCCCAGAATTAGGACATGGACTGCTACTCAGGCTCTGTTACTGGTGTCCAAGAACACACATACACTCATCAGCCATAACAGTACAACCCAAAACATTAAGCCTCAGTCCTGGAGGTCCAGTCCACCAACACAGTTTGGTGATTCTTCTGCTCAAGCACAAATCATTTAATTAATCTGTTCATTTCTAAGTTAATTGGGTGTGTTTAGGTGTTAGTGAATTGCAAACTGTGCTGGACACTGGCCCTCCAGTAGAGGATCTGAAGATCCGAGTACAGTACTAACCTGTCTACAGGGCAAATAAATTTTCCTTCAGTCACCCTTCCCAACAATTCTTTCTTAGTTACTCTTGGCATTTCTACAGTGACACCCCACCACACACAAACACACACACACATATTCCTGCTACAAGTATGGTGGTGTTCCTCTACATTTGTTCAGCACAGTCGCATGATCAACTAAGCTGCTACATCACTTTCCAAACTCCGGTGAATTAGCAGTTTTGTGCAGTTTACCCGCGCCAACTCCGCAAAGCTATGCAGTGTTCTACCTCTATCTACAGTACATTCAAGACTTTTGTATTAAGCTTTGGGGATTTGCCTTTTCAGCCAGAAGAGCACTAGTAAGGTTGTGCACTGATGTCAGGTGGGAAGGCCTGGGACGCAGTTGGCATTCCAATTCATTCCAAATATATTCTCTGGGGTTGAGGTCAGGGCTCCGTGTAGGCCACTCGAGTCCTCCCATGCCAGAAATTGCAAACCATGCCTTTATGATCCCTGCATTTTGTAAAGGGGCACTGTCATGTTTGGGATTCCTCCAGGGAAAGAAAATTATAATGTTACAGCATGTTAAGATATTCTATACAATTGTGTGCTACCAACTTTTTGGCAACAATTTGAGAAAGGCCCACATATGGGTGTAATGGTCAGGAGTCCACAAACCTTCAGCCATTCAGTGTACTTTCTTAGCCAACAATACATAACATTAGGCGGTCCTCTGAACCTATAAAGATGTTATATTTTAGGGACCTAAACTGTATCTACGTTGATTGATGTTTTCTTCATGTTTTTCTTACTACTACAGAAATGTTAACAACACACAAGACTGAAACAGGACAAAAAAAAAAAAAACTGCATTGTTAGACGGGCTCTAGATATCTTAAATTGCAACCTAATCTTTAAACATACAGGACCTACTTGTTTTCAGTATTTCTTTGTGCAGCAAAAAGAATATGACCATCCACCTAAAATATGGAGGTGCGCTTTATTAGCTGGTTTAAAAGGTTAGGAATTAATTCAATTGTCTCTTATCTTTCTTTTATAAAGAATAGAGATATTTGACAGTGGTGTAGTGGTTAGCACTGTCACCTTGCACCTCCAGGGTCTGGGTTTGAATCCTAGCCAGGTCCAATTCCCGCCTCTGTGTGCATGGAGTTTGCATGTTCTCCCCATGCTTGGTGGGTTTCCTCCGGGTACTCTGGTTTCCTCCCACAGTCCAAAGACATGTAGGTTAGGTCAACTGGCGTTCTCAAATTGCCCGTAGTGTGTGAATGAATGTGTGTGTGTGTGTGTGTGTGTGTGTGTGTGTGTGTGTGTGTGTGTGTGTGTGTGTGTGTGTGTGTGTGCCCTGCGATGGATTGGAACCTTGTCCAGAGTGTACCATGCCTCATGCCCTTAGTCTCCTGAGATAGACTCCAGGCCCCCAGCGACCCTGAATACAGGATTAAGCAGTATAGACAATGAGTGAGTGAGAGATATCTGACTCCCTTTGTAAGAGTCAATGAATGTGTCTTGTGAGCCAGAACAGACCAAAAGCTTATCAGTGCTCCAGGCTTATAATTACCGTGGTGGACAAAAGTATTAACACGACATATATCATGTATTATAGTTCTCCTGTACACAAAGCAGGTGATGTCACTGATTAGTTCGAGCCTATCTGGCTAAAGAGTTGTGCTAATTAGAATCAGTTGGTTTAGTTAATGGATGGAACAAATACGTGGCACAACTTTTGCATTCTGAAGCTGAGGTTTCCTCCTCTGCACAAAAATAGTTAAACAAGGGAATTCTCAAATGAATTGGGAACTTGGGTGGCAAATTCCTGTACATGATCTTCAGGAAGCAATCAAACAGGCATAGATTGAGCAAGTGACAGTCAAGGGCATAGAGTCAAAAAGATGTCTCTCAACATTATTAATTTCATCTCAATACTTTTGGCCGCAACTGTATACTATGATATCATGGACGAGCCTGGGGAAATTCCTACATATATCTGTTAAGGGGGTGCAATTAAAAAAAATAATATAATAAAAAATAATATAATACCATAATTTCATAGTACTTGTATATTCTTAAATGACTATCATAATTATTTATATACACCACAGATAAACAGGGCCCTTTCAGGTACTTCTCAAGAGACAAGATAAGATCTATTTATAAAATCTACTCATAGGAAAAAATTTCTCTGTCTCCTTAGAGTAGCCAATCCAGAGGACTTTTATCTCACTTCACTAATAAAGCACTATAATAAAATATAGAAGGCCAAACGCTCTACACTGCTTTTCTACTTCCAGTACACCAGAATAAATGTCTAGTATGAGAATTAAGAGGGAAAATAAATATTGAGCCTCTGTACATTCCATGCAGTAATGATATGTCATAATTAATTAAGCCAAATTTTGCATATAATTAAGATATATCACAGGGAGTACTCTACTGCTGGATATAAAAGTGTTTTTTTTTTTTTATGTGTGTTTTCTTGCTGAAAGTGCATCTGTGACTGTTTTTAAATGTGTTTTTTGGTAAGGCAGCTGCTCTTTTCTCAGTATTGCAGACCGTAGAGACCTACTTTCACCCATGCTGTGACTGACAGTTAGTGTAATTAACGATTGTTGAACACAATCTATGGGATGTGGAGAACATAGTTAAAAGTCTCAGTGCTGTTGCAGTCCATTATCAGCACTCATGACTCTCTTCCAACCAGATTGCTTGGTCGGTACTAACTCTTGTATAATATTAGGTATATTTCAGAGGTACTGTAGGTCCAAATTAATTCCATAAACATGTGACCTATTGTATAAGACCTATACATATGATCTACAAAACAGACCTGAACATTGATACATTAGAAAACGTTTTTGTAGGACGTATGTGTAGGTAATTTTTGGAGATAAATATGTTTGTGGTTTTGCATTCAGAACATATCTTTTAGATAAACTGACACAATTAATAGGAGTATTGTTATTATTATTACAACTATTATGGTCTTCAATAATATGTATTGTGGCCATGACTTAAACTGACTTCCTGAAACTCACTCTCACCAGACCTCACCAGTTTTAGATTAGCATTACCACCCCTACAGGTGTATACATATTTAGCATGGCACTGTACATCACATACTAATAATTTAAAGTTTTAATAATTTTAATATGCAATAGTTTCTGGGGGGTTTATATCCTCACAAAGTGAGCCACTCTTATTATTTTTTTCCAAAAAGAGACATGACAGCAAGTGGGTGATGTGCAACCACAGTGGTGTTATATAAAATACACTCATCATCCACAACAAGTGATCTGAATAGCATTGATTATCAATTATATACCATTAAACTGGTGACAATACAATACAATAAAATCCACCAAAAAAAAAAAAAAAAAAATATATATATATATATATAGAGAAGTTCTCATGATCCATGTTAATTCTATAAAATATTATATAATTGTATTGAATAAAAACACAATAATATTTATTTTCATGGATAAAAAAAAATAATAACTGTTGCGACTTGTTAGAGGAAGGGGTTCCAGCAACATATCTTTCCCCTACAGCAGTGACTGCTGATGTGATGTCATAGGTCACTCGAGTCCAACCATCTGATAATAATAATTAGATATGCATGCCCTGGTATACTTCACTTCTTTGCAAGACATGTTTAAAATTAGATTGTGTAGAAATTTCCTCTGTCCACTGAATTTGAATTAAAAAAAAAAAACTCAATCCGGGTAAGCCTTTTATGTACTGTACATTATAACCACTAAAGTTAAACTACTTTTAATTAAAATGAGACTGGCACTATGATCACAGATTAAGATCATGTGCTGAAATGTTACAATAGCCAAAATGTTTAATATTGTCTGCAGGAATTGGACTTGCTAGGAATGGAACTTGCTTAGGAACTTGCTTGGAATTGCTTGGGGGCAAAAATGATCTCAAGTCAGGAGTTTGCTGATCACATGACACTAAGGTTTAACAGTCACCGTGCTGCTCTGGTATATGGCATTATGTTTGTATGTGTTATATTTTAAAGCCATCTATTTTTTATTGCATAGATTTAAATGACAAAAAAACTGGTTATTGTAAAACATGAACATAAAGTTAATTTGAGCATGATTGTTGAAGGCAAATTATTGTAAAAATGTAAATCTTTAATCTATTTTTAAAACAATCATATCTAACACACTGCTGAGTGAAAATCTAACTGCCTATGTGATACTGCAGTGAACATCTGTGGACATTACTGCTGATCCAAATGTTTCAAGCACACTGCTAAACTGCACGTTCCACTACCCTGGCACCATGCCTACCCAAACACCCCTGCACCTTCCCTTTAACCCCATGACATCTGACTCTGTAACCTACCTATACACAGCTTGGTTCCATGCCTTGCTAGCCTCAGCTGCTTCCCAATGAGCAGTGGGATAGCGTGACGAAGCAGAGTGGCAGTAATAACCTCCAGCCTTTCGATCTGAAAAATCTGAAAGGACACGGTGTACACACAGAAACGAGAAAATAAACTTTCTTAAACCTGTATAAATAGAAAATGCTTATGCATCAGTCGACTTTTCGACCTCAGACTCAGCCTGGCTTAAAAGGAAAAGAGAGACACATAGTGGGTTGGCTTTGGTTTGGATCTCCAGCTGGGAGGTCAGCGCTCCTTAGGGACAATGTGAGGATATGACTGTTTAATGACATCTTCTGATAAGACGCATGGAAGAGGCGGGGGAAGGGGGGATCGAGCGACAGAAGGAAACTAAAGTCTAACAAGGACCTGCTTTCTCACTGATTGTCATTTCTTCCATCGAACCACATAAAACCTAAATGACCTTGACTGCAAGGTCAGTTTATGGCATGTTCCTTTAACATATACATTGCTCTTGTTATCCAAATATGTAAAGGTACTCCTTTTAAGGAATTTACACGCAGATGGTGCCTTTTACCATCTGAATAAACATTAAAGCAAACTATTTATGCTTTAATTCTCTGTCATGACTTACGAGAGATGATATCTTTTTAGCAGCTTTACACGAACAATGTCCATAGATTTCTGGCTTTAAATAATAATTGCAGTTGCAGTGTTAATTGGTAGCGGTTCCATTAAATGGTATACTAAGACAAATGGAACACAATCATCCATCCATTGCGTTGTGTTTCCTAAGACAGTACAAGCAAACAGTACAAGCTCACTGACCTCCACCCATATCTCTGAGCATTTTATCAGTTCACAGAAGGCCTCGTCAATGTTTTTATCTGTTTTACCGGACAATAGGTTCTGGATTCCTGCATTGTCTATGAAGGATTAGCAAGCAATTTAGATAACCATATCTGCGTGTCTAGACATCTAGGCAAAGCTGATGGCCTGACAATGTTGTGTACTGAAACAGTACAGTCCTATTCAATCCTTTGATTCTTGTCATTCCCAGGTAACTGCAATGGATGGTGGAATTCTGTTTGTTTGTGAACAAGCATTGATGGCAGATGTGGAAGGTGTTTGAAGAGAGTATGGTTTATTTATTGGTGCAGAGTTGAAGGCCAGAAAATATGCATTTGAGGCAAGGAATCCCTAACAGGCCCAACATCTGGAAAGCTGATGAGCTGCGTCTCAGATGTGGTGGCGAAAAGCTCAATTCTGCTGTGAAGACATGGAAAGAATTTGGCGGGACTGGGAAGGAAAGGATAGAATACAAATCCAAGCGGGGGCTGAAACGGAAAATCGAGCCAGTTGGTGTTGAATCAGAATTGAATTAGCACAGATATGGTCGTCCTGGCTGGCTTATAGTAAAAATGACTGTGGCTGAGAATCTACCGAAACTGAAAAAACAAAAACAAAAAAACATATAATGGAAAAAATTTGTGGTGACTTTTGTTGGAAAGAGTCAGTGAAGCTGAAATGCAAAAGCAGCATACTACCGTCTCTCTGGGTTTTCCCTCTTTGCATGTATACCATTCAGGGCTTCCCCAGCATTACAGACTTAACAGGGGTCCATTTTTTAGACACCATGAACTATAATGATAGGGCTCACCCTCCAACACCCAAACCCGCAGGGCAGAGGAAAAATGGGAAGCTGCAAAAATCGAGGTGGCAGAAATGAAGGTGGATATGGGTGGGAACTAGTCCTACCACTTTAAAATGTAGGTGGTGAAGTCTTTTGGCCCAGGAGATTATTGACTACATGGAGCTTAATACCAGGGTACTGCTTATTCCAAGTCTGTAGTAGGAAATTCTGATATTCTTTTTGAACTCATTTTGACCTCCTTCATTTAGAAGAAATGATTCATAACACTTACAGTACTGAGCATAATATTCTTTCCAACTTATGCACTGCATTTAGACTAAGGCAAAAGCATTCTAAAGAAGTGAGCATGTTTATAAGAACTGCAGCTTTCCCCTGCAAAGGTGTGAAAACCAGCAGATGAAAAAAATATAGCATGTGCATGCAACCTCAATAACCAAATAAACCAAACCTGGTTGGCTCACCAAACAGGCTTTGTGCTATATTCTATGTTTAGAGTCTTTTCCTGTGGAATGAAAAACTTTGATATACCCTAATTACAACAGGATGGCATACTGTTAATATCAAGATTTTGCTGAGTGATGAGTGCACTTTGGAAAGAAATTAGTGGTGCATCATAGTAGAAAGTGATGACACATCTGAGTTGTGTCATGTCATGTCAACTCAACTTTCCACTGAGTGACGTTTCTTATCCAGTATCTTATTCTGCTAAGTGAAACTGGAATAGGAATAGGATTCATATGAATTATTCACAGATTATTATTTTTCAGTAATGTTATTTATCTCTATTTCAAATATAGTTGTCATTGCTTTGCTAATGCATATTGAAACTAACTATGATTATCTGGATTGATGGCTTACTGGTATAATATGCTGTTTATCCCATTAAAAGATTGAATGAAAAACATTGCGGTTTGTTATTTATAATGTTCGTGATCATTAGGGACAAACCCCAGAATCAACAGAATTGTCAGGAAATGTGGGGAAGTTCAAATCCTAACATGACAAACAAACAAAAAAATACAGTGATATATTTAAGCAATAACTTTAAAGCCATTTACATGAAAACAACCTAGAATAGGTTTTGGGTTTCCCTTGTGGGAAGGCAGGACCTCTGTGGTGTGCTGTGGTGTCTGACACTAGGACATTGGCAGTGAATCCTTTGGGGGGCTGTGGTTTGCGGGCTGAAGTCTTCGTGGCTCTGACTTATTTGTCCGGCACAATCCATGGGTGCTCAATTAGATTGGCATTGAGAGAGTTTGGTGGCTGGGTTGGCAGCCATGGGCTCTTTGCCTGCTGGGACCTGTGGGGGATGGGTGAGTCTTGGGTCCCCATGATCCTGTTACTAGTTTGCTGGTGTATAGTCCTTGAATAATGTTGGCCCAAAGGCCATCCTTTCTGGTCCAGTCCCACAGAAAGGCTGATTTTTGTATATACGTTATATAATGATGATGAACCATAACAACAAAACCATTGATTGGTGAAGTGAATACCATTATCTTGTTACAATGACAGCTGTTAAAGGGTGGGATAAGTAGTTCTCTAAGGTGATGGGCATATAAGGAGCTGAGTGACTTTGACATTGGACAAATTTGTGATGGCTAGATGACTGGGTCAAAGCATGTCTATACCAGCAGGTCTGGACAGAAGTACTGGACCTGGTGTGATGAATCACATTTTCATTTACATCATGTAGATGGTAGGGTCTGATCCATTAAAGCCCCACCTTGCAATTCACAGGACTTTAAGGATGTGCCACTAATGCTTTCATGCAATATACCAGAATACACAAGAGGTCTTGGCTAAACAGATCACAACTGTTTTGGCAGCACAAGGGGGGACACAATACTCTACACGATATTATTAGGCAGGTGCTTTTAATGTTAAAAGCTGATCTGTGTGTGTACTGTATATATGCATAGGAACAATTTTGCTGTAAGTGTTTCTTAAGTATCTGATATATTAAAAAGAAACAACAAAAAAAGTATCTGCAATGGATACATTGATGCTAATGGACCCAATGGACACTTTGATATTAACGGCATGGATAATGCAGATATCCAGTCATCTGGCAGAAGCACAATGCAGAAACTAATGCAGATACAGGTCAGGAGCTTCAGCTGCCGTTCCTGCTTCACATTTGGCTGCTTTGATGATCACCTGCTTTGATGAGTAGAGCTATGGGTGTATCTATAAAGTGTCCGGTAAGTGTACTGTTGTTGTTTCTACATCTGTCAAAATGCTGATGGCTCGTTTGCATTACTTTAGCACAAGCGTACGCTTTATACAGTAACTTCTTATTTTAACCATGCACATATTCTGTAATACATCAAAAAAATTCACAGCTGCTCCACCCACTTAACCACAAGCATACATGAAGCAAATGATACATGTCCCAGGAAACGATGCTACTATCTATCAGTGCTATTTTATGTCAGCTATATTTAAGATGATATAATATCACAGAAAGCCCAAGAGGAACATCAAATCTTGCTTGTAAAAACATATAAAACTCCACTCACATCATTGTGACTAACTATAATTATGGATAATTTCCCTGTGAGAACAGACTGACTGAACAGACTGGGGTAGGCTGTCCTGACTTAGACTACTTATAAAAAACATTAACTATAGTTCAAATTTAGCAAACACAACTAATATTTTCTTAACACCTTTATAATCAGCCATAATAAATTAATAAATTAATAAATCAATTAAAAATGAAGGGTTAAAAATTGGGAACCGCAGTTGTAAATTATTTGTTGCACAAATGAAATAAGTTATGATTGAAAATATTCTTCCTCTTATTATTCATTCATGGTCTCACATTTAGGCATTCGGCAGACGTCCTTATCCAGAACAACCTACATCTGTATTTCATTCATGTGAGCAGTTAAGGGTCAAGGGCCTTGCTCAAGGGCCCAACAGGGACAACTTGTCAGTCGTCGGCTTTGAACCTGCGACCTTCCAAACTGTAGTGCTTTAACCATTTAGCTATCCCAGTCTCACAGTGTGCCAATCCATCGCAGGGCATACAAACACACACTCATGGCAATCTGGGAACGCCAATTAGCCTAATCTGCATGTCTTTGGACTATGAGAGGAAACCGGAGATCCCGGAGGAACCACAACATGTATGAGGAGAACATGCGCACACAGACCTGATGTGGAAATTGAAACCTCGACCCTGGAGTTGTGAGGCCACGGTGCTAACCACTATGCTACCATGCTGCCATTGTTATTGTTGTTGTTGTTCTTATTATTATTATTATTATTGTTGTTATACTGCATTTTATTGTTTTAGTACTGATCATCAATGCAAATCCAATCAAATGTTATCTACATTTACGCATTTGGCAAAGGCTTTTATCAAGACCGACTTAGAAAAGTGCTTTGTAGTTTTCATCTTTGGTTAGATCCTTACACTGGGTTACTAGGTTACTAAGTACCATCAGTCAAACCCATTGGGAATAATTTTTTTTTTTTTTTGGAGCTTGGGGGGGAATAGCCCAAGTGATGAAGGCCCTGATGAGTAATGATGACGTGTCAGAGAAAGTCCAGGAAATGTATTTTCCTAATAAACAACATTCCAAAGTTTATACATGTTTATACATATACAAGTCGGGTAATAAAGGATATTAGAGAGGTGGTTCAGAAGCAGTTGGTACAATACATCCTATGACAAACTTTTAACATTAAATATACTGTATAATTCCAAAAATTCCTCAGTTATGTTTTGCTTTTGTCTATAGCTTCATAGCAAACAAAAGCCTGGAGCCTATCCCAGGAAACTTAGGGCACAAGATGGGGTACAGTACTGTACCACTACAAGCATTTTGGAAAGGCCAGTAAACCTAAACCGCGTGTCTTTGGACAATGGGAGGAAACCCACCACTAACACAGTCCACAGTTTTACATTAAAACAGTTCATACATGGCAGCTTTGTCTTCCACCAGGACAGCTTATCGCCAAAGTTAACTTCTTGAGACCAGTATGACGACATGATATTTTCCCATTTACATTGTCCATGTATGCTTGTAGGATCCTCATATGAGGACCTTTCTGTTTAAAGACACTCATTAAGTTATGTTATCAGGTGCTAATGAGAAACAGCCACAAAAAAAAAAGAAAAGAAAAAAAAGAAAAATTCAGCGCACAGATACTGAAGGGATCTTTAGAAGTTATTAATATTGCTGCATCATTGCTCATAAATCGCAAGTGAATGAGTCAGAAACAGCTTGTCTGTGTTTTTTTACTTTAAAGGATGTGGAAGCCATTACTGAATGTGTGTTTGTGGCAAACTGCGACTTTATATATCAGTGTGTCATATCCTGCAGTAACAATCACAGTGCTGCATATTTTCACACATTTATGGTGTGGGCACAACATTTTTTTTTTGCATAATGCAAAGTCTTATATGTGTTCCATGAAAAGACTCTATAAAACACCCATCATATGAAAGAACAAATAAAAACAAAAATCAGGAAAGCATTATTTTATAGACCAAAAGCACTTAACACATCCATCTATCATCACTTTGTTTCCTTCCAAAAGCTGCCAGTGGCTCAAGGTTACAAACCCAGTGACTATCTCTCTATATTTCCTCAGGAAGCCCTACAAGGTCAAAAATTGTGGAGCACAAAGTATGAGCCAGTGCTTATGAACAGAAATAAGCTTCAGAAACAGTAACGGATATGTGTGGTTTTCCTAGAATGACGAATAAGATTCCTAATGACAACTGGGTAAATACCCAGCAAAAGAAAATTGCACCTGGTTCTCATATCTTCATGCAATCTTGTCAGATCTTTACTGTTGCATTGTAAGATTAAATGCTGTTATTAGATTAAATGGCATTACACAACAGAAGCATGGGTAAATAAATAATATTGGTAAAATCTGCTTCAGCTTTGGAAGTTAAATGTCACTTTCTGCCAGTGTCTGTGTTTTATGTTATGCAGTACTTGTCTGCACATGATTTTTTTCCCCTATAGGGATATTATTTTAATGTATGATGGTGCAATACAATAATGTATTATAAATGTCAGGAAAAGAATGTGGAGGAAAGTATTGGTTTCAAGGAAAAACATATGCTCTATGTACTGTGATCCCTAACATCCACTCTGCCTGGCCAAAAAATAAATAAAGAAAAGAAAAGAAAATAATCGTACATCGTACTGGTGGTCAGTTCTTATGTGAAAAAGATTACTCATGGTTCCTGAACCACTCTTTTGCAATCCGAGTCCTGGAATATGGCGGTGACGCCAGAAAAAAACCCACTCCATTGATAACTTGGTCATTCAGTATATTCAGGTCATCAGCATGACCTCATTTTATTGCCGCATAATGTTGGTGAACCTAAACCTGACCTACTGAAGCAAGCCCAGATCATAACACTGTTTCACTGAGTCTTGTGGGCACTATGTATGATCGGCGTATCGGGGTAAAAACTAAAGTGGATAAAGTGAGGCACCAATCATACATAGTGCCGTCTGTACAAGACTAGTGATGGGAAGTTTGGATCATTTTAATGACTCAGTTCTTTGAATCTCGTTCATCTTAATTAACAAAACTTTTTTTTGAGTCATTTAGTTCATTTCGTTCTTTTGATGTTACATTTTCAATAAACATACCTCCAGCACGTCTACATACACAAATTTTGGATATAGTTTCAGTAATGAAAATATTACAATGCAGCTAAGGACATATTATGATAAACAGTATGAGCAGCTCACCTCTCATAACTTCTGGTCAGAATCATTCGCTCTTTTGTCACGTGACTCTCATAGACGCTATGCAGTGCATTACACAGGAAAAAAGAATTGGTTCTTCTCATGAGTCTTCTAGTCCGAGTCGTTCGTTCTTTTGTATCTATTGCACTGCATAGCATCTATGGGAGTTACGTGACAAAAGAACGAACGATTCAGACCGAAAGACTCAAAGGTAACTACTCATTTCTGTTTCCTGTATATAACCTATGGAGGTCTTGCGATGCCACACATCTGTTTAGTCTCATGACATTGGTTGACAAAGTTAACGGTTCAGCACAATCCTTACAGGTTTTAAGTGTGTGCTGATCTTAACCCAGTTCCTATCATTTCAAATCTCCTTACTGGTTTACTTTCCTTTGAGGGAGCCAAATAATTTGATCCTTCTGAAATTTTTTCAGTGAGTTTTTTGGTCAGGAGTGCAAGCTGGTGATAACTTACAAATATGTTCAATATAAGGCCTTTTCGGAAAGATTTGTTATTTAAAAACTTTATGATGTCACACGTCACAAGGTATAGTATAAATAAATCAGAGCAAGTGAACACGTTTTCTGTTTTTACAAAACATGTCATTTGCATCAGCACGCCAACTTCCCTCAATAAGGTGTATCATAACCCCAGAGCTCCTGACTGGAATTTCAAGCATAAACAAGTGTGATAAGTCCAGACAGCATGGAAAGAATATAGTCCTTGTTTCTTAAGTATATTTGACAGTAAAATGCTTCACATAACTTTGGGTCACGTAGTTTGTCTGTGGAAATGCTAAAACAACAGGGATAGAAGTGCCTTAGTGACCATGTGCCGGAGCCTGTCAAAATCACTCTGTTCAGATTTACAGGACAGACCCTCACCGGCTGCTAAACTGGGCCCCCACAGCTGTTTCTCATCTTTGAAGCTTGCTTGTGTTGAGCTTTTGTGCGCGATGACACCTTATATGATTGAGTGATGACAACCATTTGCTGCCAGAGGAGACATGGTCATCCAGATGTAGGTTGGCAAGAAGACCTGGCTCATATAAAACTCACAGTGCTCATCCGAGAACTCTGATTTATCGCAGACACTTGCATAGTCGAAGCTCCGCATAATCTGTCTAATAAAATCTAGCAATTCTACTCAATCCATAATCGCAAAATGATATTTGACTGCAATGACTCACACACTAACTCCTGGACATTTGAAAATTGAGAATCAATTGGAGAAATATGAAGAACCCAAAGGAAACCCACCATGGGATGAACATGCAAACCACACACACACACACACACACACACACACACACACACACACACACACACACACACACACACACACACACACAGACCAGCATTTTAAGGCCCTTCCTGTCACTCAGGAGCCCTTAAATTCTTGCTTACTTAACTGACATTTACTGCACCCCTTCCTAGAGGTACTAGGCAACATTACTTACCACTAAGCCACAGTGCCACCATCTAATAAAAAAAACAATTAAAAACTGATTCTTAACTGATAAATATGTATAACTGGTGATACGTTGAAATTGAAGAGTCTTCATGATGGAGGAGGTGTATTGTGGTTTCTTGGTTGAAAAGAAAAGTTTCATTTAGGTCAAGAGAAAGTAATAAAACTACTGATTATAGTGAAACGGATTACTGAACTTATTTTGCAGATGTTTCATAACATTAAATGTTACTATAAGAATGGAATGAGAAATTCATTGTTATTCATGAATGCACTGGCAAATTGATTTGGTAGAGGAAGAAGAATAGAAAACTTTTCAAAAGTAATCCACTTTACAGTCTGGGATGTGCTGATTTTTACGCTACATCTTTAGCCTCCCTGGCCTACATTATTAAGAAGCTACCAGCTTATTCTGAACAAGTTTCAACAGGGTTATTATGTGCATTGCAAAGTGTTTATTTTGTATAACCACTATTGCTACATCAGGACCTTATCAGAATGCATCTTTATATGGTTAACCCACTGACTGTATTCAGGGGCTGTTTGCACAAAAATAAAGTTGTGTAACATAAAGAATAACTGTCGACCTGGTGTTAAAAAGGACACTGTGGATGTAAGTGCGAGTCCGTCTGGCCCACCACTGAGTTTGAACATTCTATCCACGGATGAGGGAGATTTTTTTTGTAAATTTTTTTTTTATGCTAAAGCTCCAGACTAAAACAACGTTAATGAGTTCCAGAGATGCAAAGGCTGGACGCAACAGTGTGCCAACAACAACAAAGCCACAAAAGGCAAAAGTAGTTCAGTTCCTGTTACAGCAGTCTGCTGTAACCACAATCAGCTCTCATGTACAGTCAGGTTTCGCTGCTTACAGCATGGCCCATATATATGCATATAAGTATGTACATGATTGTTGGGCAAAAGTTAACATACTTAACATACAAATGCACTGTCAGGATTAAGACTTTACAACTCCAGCTAGAAAGGTTAACTTTGTTCTTAAAAGAAATTTGTGATAAGGATCATGTACATCATGTACTATACAGGGAAACAAGAAACACTAGCACAGACGCTTAGCATCACAATCTAGAGTGTAAAATATGGAAAATATGGAACATTCATAACATTCATGCAAGTATAAAGACCAAAAAGTGCATATCTTGGCTCGATAAATCCAAACAAAGACACTTTCCAGGATTTTTTCAGAGTGGGGAGCCAGAATGCATCTTTTATATGTGAGACAGCCTTCAGAAAAGCAGCAGAAAGAAAAACAATCCTTAAAGTTTTGAGTAAACTACATAAACAGCCATGTGTATGTGCCAGAAACCAGTAATGGTATCAGAATGGAATGAACGAAGCCAGTAAGTACTCCATATTGACGTAACAACATGGCTAAAATTGCACATTTGCGTGTAGTGTAGTGTTTAAAGAAGCACATAACTAACGCAGGTTTACGGAAGGGAAAACCAGCAAAAATCCCATGTGGTCATGAATAAAGAAGATTGAAATGTTTCCTTTGAATCCTGAATGTGCTGTAGATGGAATAATAATGTCCTTTCAAAACTAAACCTAAGACCAGAGATATCCAGCATTGTGGACTTATCTAAGTGTATACGACCTCATCAAAGCCATGAACAAGGGTTGATATTAAAACTATAAAATTCCCATGTGTGGAAAGTGAACATTTGTCCTGCAACATTTGCCTCAGCTGGCCAAGATCAAGCTTCTCGCTCGCTCGTTAGGAACAACTACGTCCAAAAACAACAGCGTGAGAGCCAGCAAATTCTCGACTGACCAGTTTAATCATTGCTTTTGTATCATTAGCTATAATAATAAACAAAATTTTCACATTTGGTACACAAGATTCTTGACCTGAGTAGATGTTTTATCATACGGTCAGCTCCAGCTGCTTTTTTTTTTTTTTTTAATAAAAAAAAAAGTTTAAGTACATTCCTTCTTTTCAGCTTAACATTGAGAATGCTATATTGATAATATAATGTATTATTAAACATCAAGAACCTTTCCTAACTAGAGTATTTTTGGCACCCTTCCGATGAACCCTTCCTCTGAGAGAATAACAGCAATGAGAACAACAGCTCTATTAGTAAGGTATAACAAGATTAGAGGCAGATTTCTAGATGAAATCTGAAGACGGAGATGACCATTACCAAACAGTGATGTTCTGGCCTGCACACATTTCTGTGCTGATTTAAATGTGTATTAGTTGTATATGTCTGTGTGGAGTTTCACTCCATGTCTGCGTAGGTGGCTTAGTGGTTTTCACTTTACAAAAACATGCCAGTAGATGATTTAGCTACACAAACACCCTGAGGTGTCAATGTGTGCATATGGTCGCTATATATAAAGTACTGTGCAAAAGTCTAAGGCGCCATATTAAAATTAATGAATAAATAACATTACAGAGGAATATTTGCATGCCTGTAAAGAAAGTGACATATTACATTACAGACCAGTTTTCAGACGGGGAAAAAAAATTCAATAATGTAGACTCCAGAGTTTTGCATGAAAATAGACATGAGCGAAAGGTATCAAAAGAACTCATATTCTCCAGCATGCTCAATAAAACCTAACAGCTGTTTTACTTACAGTACTGTGCAAAAGTTTTGGGAACATCCAAACAAAAGTCATATGTAATGATGCTTTTGAAAACATTTCTACATTAAAGAAAACTTCTAGAAAAAGCACTAAGTAATAACGTAAACAATAAACGGTCAATATTTGGTGTGGAACATAAGCGGTAGTGTTACCGCAGATTTGCGCAGTATTCTAAGTAAAACAGCTGTTAGGTTTTACTGAGCATGCTCAGTATATATACAGACCAAAAGTTTGGACACACCTTCTCATTCAAAGAGTTTTATTTATTGTGTTCTTTATTGTGTTCTTTAGCCCAAACAAGTCTCTTCTGCTTGTTGCCTGTCCTTAGCAGTGGTTTCCTAGCAGATATTCTACCATGAAGGCCTGATTCACACAGTCTCCTCTTAACAGTTGTTCTAGAGACGTGTCTGCTGCTAGAACTCTGTGTGGCATTGACCTGCTCTCTGATCTGAGCTGCTGTTAACCTGCGATTTCTGAGGCTGGTGACTCGGATGAACTTATCCTCCGCAGCAGAGGTGATTCTTGGTCTTCCTTTCCTGGGGCGGTCCGCATGTGAGCCAGGTTCTTTGTAGCGCTTGATGGTTTTTGTGA
>JAAGKR010000410.1:9155-26066 GCA_011419295.1 Clarias macrocephalus
TTCCTGAACACTTCTCTAAACACATCCCCCCCACAACACACACACACACACACACACACACACACACACACACACACACACACACACACACACACACGGAGGAAACCATCACCTATATGTTTTCTCTGAGACAATGTTTCTGAAAGGCAGTAATTTTGGCTCAGTGCACATCTGGTACAACTGCATGTGTGTGTGTGTGTGTGTGTGTGTGTGTGTGTGTGTGTGTGCGTGTGCGTGTGCGTGTGTGTGTGTGTGTGTTGACAGCAGCAGGCGTGTAATTTGGGAGCACAGCTTGAGTTTCATATAAAAGCAGTTGAAGTAGAAGGCACGGCGGCTCTGATTAAAAAGCTCCTGTCAGGTGTTTAGCTGCACAAAGAAATGTTTGTGTCTTTTCTTCTCCAGACAGAGGGAATATTGATCTCTCACTCCTCTCTTCTCTTCTCTTCTCTTCTCTTCTTTCCTCACATCCACACTGCTTGAGTTATTAATATGTCTTTATTCTTGCACAAATGAGTGTATACTTCTTTTGATAAAAATTGTATCTTTGTTTGTTTTTTCATTCTTTCTTTCTTTTTTCTTTTCCTCTCTTCCCTTCTTTCTTTCTTTCTTTCTTTCTTTCTTTCTTTTTCTTTGCTGTCCTTTGGAAGGGTCCTTAGTTTTTTTTCTTTTCTTTTTTTTTCTTTTCTTTGATGTCCCTCCCTCTTTACTTTCTTCGTTTCTTTGCTGTCCCTTCTTTCTTTCATTTTACTCTTTCTTTGCTGTCCATCCTTCCTTCTTTCTTTTTTCCTTTTAGTTGTTATCCCTCTCTCCCTCTCTCCTTCCTTCCCTTCTTCCTTTCTTTGCTGTCCCTTCTTTCTTTGCTTTCTTCCCTTCTTCCTTCCTTACGTTCTTTCTTCTCTTTGTCCATCATTTCTTCCTCTTTCCACACTCACACTTCTCTCCTTTTACCTACTTCCAATCAAATTGATATTCTTCAGTTCCCGCCCACTTCTCCCAAGCCCCACCCCTGTGTTTACCTTCCTCCTCATTATTTGGCAGCCTCACTATGCCCTTCATTCTTGTCTGTAGTCTAAGCACCAGCACCCAACCCCCCCTCCACCCATCCCAATCCCCCCCCCCCCCCCCAAACACACACACACACTTACCTTTGTACTGAACGAGGCAGGATTAATGAGTGCGCACTGTGTGCTTAGTGCAACTCTGTTTAAGTGCTGAGAAAGTGGAGGAAGAGAGTTACGCGAGTCTCTCAGGCTGGCCTGAAGGTAGGAGGAGGGACGAAACGTGGGCTCTTTCCCCCCTGTATGGGGTGGTGAGAGTGAGGAATGTGGGAGGGGGTAGGTGAGAGAGAGAGAGAGAGAGAGGGAACAGGGGTAAGAGGCAGAAGGAAGAAGACGTGCTGCAGCAGTGTAACAGGACTGGAGGAGTATTTTTCACGGCTTTGGACAAACCTGGACTCGTGCACGTATGTATTCCTGTGTGTGTGTGTGTGTGTAAGGATGTGTGTGAACAGGCAGCCTTTATCATGCAGGTCGGGTATTTGGAGCTCTTCACACCTTCTTTCACACACTGGTACTCTGATGAGTGTGTCTGGCTGACCAGCTCTAACACACACTACACACGTCTCCTTGCTTTAGCTGTTAGTGTGCGGCTCAGTAGGCGATTCGGGGTGTCTCACCCATGTCTCTTGAGCTTGATGGGGTTTTTCTATGCTTTAATAAGTCAGAAGGCCGGAGGAGTAGGCGGGCAAATCCCATGATTGAGTGAAATGCTTGGGTCAAACGTGGGCGAGTCGTGGTCTTAGAGTAACTAACTCCTGAAGACTAAGAGCTGTCAGGGAGTGAAGGGAGGTTTTGAACTATATGTATATATGTTTAAAGATTTCTTGTCTAGATAAAGTGGTCTGTTAGATTAAGTGAAGCAACACATAGCAAAGTAATAAAAAGAATCAGAGTAGCTGTGTATCTAACATTGACTTATTTTCAGCTCATACTTTTGCACCAACCATAAGGGTATATAAATGTAAAAACTGTACATAATACAGTACAAAACAATTCATTTTGAGATTTGCCTGGAAGTACAGTACGTGATGTTATAAGCAGGAACCCTTAACTGTAAAATCTCAACTGAGGAAATCGACTTGTCCATGTATGGTCGTCTTCTTTGTCATCTTTTGTTGTCTTGTTTCTAAAAGTTTGAATTGGACCAGACAAAGAAATCAGCCAAACAAAACTACAACTGATTTCAACTTAGTTTATATCATCACCATTTTGAGAATGTTTCCTCTATTTGTCTGTCTCTAAGTGTGCTTAACCCAGCTGACCTCTTGAAGCGCTACATCTCTTCTCTCCCCCAGTTCCTCTGCTGCAGTCCCCGATCGGAACCCTGGACAAATTCTCGCCTAAGCGGATCCAGAGCAACACAGTCATTCTTAGCAGATCCAACCGCACCACATCCGTCACCTCCAGCCCCGAGCATAGTGACCACGCTCTTTCAGCCAGCAGCGACTCCGGTCTCTCGAGTACTTCCCTTTGGACGGAGCGCTGCCCCGCGTCTAGTGGAAAGTCCGGTGGTCCCAGTGACCAGGAGAAGGCAGATCTGACCCGCCTGCTGAGTGGATTTGGGATTGATGAGCCTCAGACAGATGACGCAATGGAGCTGACCTCAGCCTCTCAGGGAGTCCTCCATCACCCAGTGCAGGTCCATATCAATGGCAACTCCCGGCCAAAAGATAGAGAAACGGACATCCTCGATGACGAGGTTCTGATGTCGGGCCATGACCTGCGCAGTGTGGACAGTCTGGGGACTCTCTCTTCATCGTACCACAAGAGCAGCCAAAACTCTCTGCTCTCTGATGGCTTCTGCAGCCCCGGTGTGATTGAGGACGTCCCACATCATGGCCCAGCAGCCATGGAGGAATATGAGCGAGCATATGCTGAGACCCGGAGAAACTGCTTCGCCAAGAGGACCGTCTCTGTCCCTGTCACCACCTCTTCCACCACAACGTCTAGGGGGCAACAGTTCCGGCAGGGCAACTACTCCACTCAGACTTGGGTCCGCCAGCAGCAAATGGTCGCGGCCCCACACTACTCCTACCTGTCTGAGGAGAGCGGAGCGGAGGAGAACTTCCATGGAGACAAGCAAGAGATTTCACCCAAAGTGCCCATCAGTAATCAAAACCATGCCGCTCTTAACCCAAAGGTTTCTCCAAGTCAGGAGAGTGAGAAAAAACATGATGAGGAGTTTAATTCCCTCACAATGGACATTGACAACTCCATCGACCAGCTTAACCAGTTGATCCTGGACTTGGACCCTACATTCGTGCCCATTCCAACACGGACCAATTCGGTTAACAGAAATGAAGGGTCGGCAAATATGACAAATACTACGTGTAACAGCAAGGGCTTGACACTCAGACTCAATGAGAGCAACCGGAATCAACAGACAGGTAAGACAGAGAAAAGATTTAAAAGCAGTAAGACTTGACCTCCTGGCTTTTTGGCTTCTAGGTTTGGATTCAGTCACTGAATTGTGAATTTGAGCAATTCATTTATTTTTTATGTATTTTTTAACCCAACCTAACCTCAAAATACAGTTTGCTAAATCTTCGCACAAATCTTCCCTGGTGGTGGGTTTTTGTAGTGGGATGACAACTTATGAATCAAAAGTCAATGAAGCTGCGACTGCTGATCATTTTTTCTACTCTTACTGGTGATGGATTTGGTGGTGGTGTTACAAATTAGAATCCAAAGTAATTTCATCTGGTAAACATTCCTTTACTCTTTCTGGTGGCGGATTTGGTGGTTGTCTAACGACCTAAAAATCGAAATCAGACCTGAAAACATCTGGCAAATGTTTCTGTACTTTTTCTGTTACTCGTTCTGGTGATGGGTTTGGTGCTGGTGGTGGTGCTTCAAAAATCCAGCTTGACAACATCTGGTTAACGTTTCTGGTGGTTGTTTTTTTTTTTTAATTTGAGGCGATCAACTACAGTAGATGAACAGCAGACTCCAAAATATACTCAGGGGCATCACAGGTAGAGAATCAGTATGATTTTGTATGAAATGTCCGTATATCTGGATGGGAACCTTTGGAAGGTGAGAAATTGGGGAGGAAGAAAGGAAAGAAGATATTGCAGTGATATTTGCTGGTATAACATCTATCTTCAGTTTTCACACCAGTTCTAAGAAATTACTCAGAATTCCAATAGCTCTTGGTAATGATTTTAATATATGGTGCCAAGCTTGCATTCACACCAAACACTTGAATCAACATTATGTTAACCTTAATAAGATCCAGATTTTACAGACGTTTTTTTTTTATTTGTACAAGGAATTTTTTTTTTCACATTTTCGATGTAAATACTGCACATTTTACTGGGTCTGTCAACAATATAGGATAAAGGATCACCTATTTGCTGCGGAAAAGTCTTGCCAAAAAGCGAAACAAATGCCATCTATTGATGCATGCAGGCACCATTTTGTGACTTTTCATGCTTAACGCTATTGCGCGTATGCCTGACAAACAACATGGTTAAAGGAATTCCAAGCAGATTTTTTTTTTTTTTTTTTTTTTTTTTTTTACACAAATAGGAAATCAGAGCTCCTGGCAGAATCTTAGCTATGTGACGAGGTTTAGCTGTTGGGACTTGCCTTTACTCTGGTATCTGCTTCTTTGAGATCTAAAGCATGTTCCCTTTTATCAGCTCCTATTGAGGACAATCTTTAACCTGTCATGGGCTGTAGAACTGATTCTAGAACATAACCTTTGAAAAAAATTTTTTTGCAAAAGATGCAAAACCATATGTCAGGTATTTAGCGCGGGTAGCAAAGAAGCACTGGATGGTTTCCTTTAAAAGGCACAGAAACTTTAGAAGCATAATCCAGGAACTTTGTAGCTTGGATTGAATTTAGAGCAAAAGGTCACATTTGTGCCCTCAAGGGTGTAAAAGAGGGATTTGACAAAAGGGCTGAGAAGATGTCCTAGGAATTCATTTGAAGTGAAAAGCCAGTACTACTGTACAAGCGAGACATGGAGACAAAGGACAGAAAGACAAATAAAACAGATGAGAGAAAATGGTGGGAGCTTAAGGATGGGATTTTGTGATATTGATCAAAGGCGAAACATGACTTCTGTATTAGCACACTATGCTAGTTGATTGATTATCAGCTAGCATTATCTTGCAATGTTTACAAAATGCTAGTCTTGAATGCTGCCTGTTTATCCAGCTGCTCGAGTACAGTGGTATTGCCGGAGTCCCCTGTAGACTCAGACACACACACAGACGCACCACAAGCAAGATTCTGCTCTGGAATGTGGGAAATGTTTATGGACTATTAGAGACTATAAAAGCTTTAATTAGATTGTTCACACCTAAACAGCAGAAGTAGTTACACAGGTGGAAGATATGGGATATGAAAAGTTACAAGCCTTATGGTTTCGGTGCTCTTTGTGTATTATTATAATAATAATAATAATAATAATAATAATAATAATAATAATTATATAGTTTTAGCACATTTTATGGCTATGGAATAGTAAACATGAAGTTGGGGAAAAGACCAAAAAAAAAAAAAAAAAAAAACATATTCCAGTACTTTCTCTGGTTACGATGTAAATTGAAGACAAAACAAATAATAAAAAAAAAGAAGCTAGACAAAACATTATAGTTTCAGTACTCTCCTGCTGTTACATAAAGACAAAACAAATCAGGAAAAAAAGTTAAACAAAAGCATTATGGTTTACATAATGTTTCTGTTCATGCCATACATTTACAAAACAAAGAAAAAAAGTTACATCACAAAACATTTTGTGGTCTCTGATGATTTAAGTTATAGCTATCATTCTAAAAAAAAACAATAATAATAAAAATAAAGGAAGCAGATAAATAATTATTTCCATTTACTCTGTAAACCAAAAGTCACAACATTCCATAATATAACCCTACATATTTAACAATTACCAAATAATTGTTTCGTTTTATGTTTTTTTCCCATTAAATTTTTCTCACCACATAAAAAAAAAATAAAAAAAAATAAAAAAAATCAGTTTCTAGTAACAGCCATGCCACGTGTGTGTGAATGTCCTCTGATTGTTAACTTGAGCCTTTACTACATTTGAGAACCCTAAAGAGCTCCTAAATGAGTCACTCATGGGGAACGTCTAACATATGGCCTCCGTCTAGCCGTTCGATAAACCCTTTTTAAGGACCTGATTCCTTTAGAACTTTAGAATTGACGTCAGTATTGAAGAGAGGATCGACTTGGCTATTGATATTGATTAGTGTAGTAGACACATGGTCAGGACGAGAGCATTTCCTGCCCGCAGTGTCGGTTTATACTGTAGACTAAAGATCAGACACAGAACTGGAGCACATCAGTCTCGATAAGATCAGTGTATAGACGTCAGCAAGGAGATCAGATGAACTTCACTATACAGTACATCTGATGAGCTGAGAATCGGCCCTAGGCTGCAGCGCCCCCATATCTGACGCAGTATGACTTCTGTCTTTAGACATGAAAGTGCTGATTCACACACATAAGCGAGTGCAGAGCCTCAGTGACTGGATCAGCAGCGAGGTGGCTGCATGAAACTGGAATTTCCAGGAAAGGAGCAGGAGTAGCCCGAGGCGATGCATTCTCCGCTCCTGACTGACAGCCAGCTGCCCCCAGACACAAAATAACATGTGTGCAGATGCCATTCGGAAAAGAAAAAAAAAACAGACCAGACCGGAAACCTGCTACAAGACGTATCTCAGTTACAAGTTGCGTAGAGTTTTGAAGCTTTTTAAATTTGTCATCATCAGCGATTCACTCAAGTGAATAATTCAGAAGTAATTCAACTTTAATTATTTAAACAAACCTCAAATTGCTTCAGAGTTTAAACATGTATAGAATTATTTCATTTACCTTACATTATTATTATTACTATAATAATAATAATAATAATAATAATAATAATTATTATTATTATTATTATTAGTAGTAGTAGTAGTAGTAGAGGTATAGAAATTCTATTCATAGACAATAAATGCATACAATATAGGAATATAATAATAATAATAATAATAATAATAATAATAATAATAATAATAAAATTACAAATATTTTAATATCTATTTTTTAGATAAGAATAAGTTTGTAAAGGAGAGAGAGAGGGGGGGGGGAATTAAGAAACTACTACGCTTTAAAATGATTTCAGGGAGGCGCATTAAAATCAAGGAAAAACAATACAAAACTAAAAGCAGAAGCTTTTAAACAACATGTGATTAAATATGATGTTGTGAAAATCAAAAAAAAAAAAAATCATATAACCCTAAAATAAAGCAAAAAATAAAGCAAAACTGCAATAAAAATCTGTTTATATGTACAAAAAAAGTTTTTTTTTATGCTAGAGGATTAGGATTTTTAAAATAATAATATTTAAATAATTTTAAATAATAATAATAATAATAATAATAATTGAATCAAGAATCAATTATATAGAATCAAGTATAGAATTATTTTCTTGACTATTATTATTATTATTATTATTATTACTATTATTATTATTATTATTATTATTATATGATACAGTTCTTTTCTTTGAATGTTCTTTTACTGAAAAAAAAAACTAATTTCAGCTGGATACTGTTGGTAGAGTGAGAGAGTTAGCGTGTGAGCGGCCGACTCGTCCCGGTGCTCCACATGCCCTCTCCTCCATATTTGCATTCCACAGACAGGAATAGCTCGAGTGCTGTGTGAGCAGTGCAGATTGACACTTCTGTGCTAAATGACACTTCACACTCCGAGCAGACGCACAAACACACGGCAGTTTGCTCGCGCTCCAGAGGTACGGCTCCGGATTTCTGGGAATTCTTTAAAACAAATAAACAAACAAACAAACAAACAAAAGGAGGCGAGTTTGTATATTCCTTAGTAAGTCAGAAATGAAATGAAAAGCTTTGCATGATTTCAGATTGTTCTTCATTGGTCATAACCTTGTTCTTTAACACAGTATAAACTCTTTATCTGCTCTTCTTTCCACATCCTGCATGCACTTTTTTTTTACAAATCTTTTTTTTTTTTTTAACCTAAATAAATCCTTATGGTTGTGATGAAACTAACTGATTAAAGATAAAAATGTACTGTACTTCTATA
Organism: Clarias macrocephalus; assembly: GCA_011419295.1. Lineage (NCBI taxonomy): Eukaryota > Metazoa > Chordata > Actinopteri > Siluriformes > Clariidae > Clarias > Clarias macrocephalus. Next base: position 17,291 of record JAAGKR010000410.1, read on the forward strand.
AAAGCAATAAAGCATTAACAACATGCAGTATGTGATTGAGAAATACATGGTACAGTGTCCCTGTAACAGCTCTTACGTCACAGCAAGTTAATATTTCTAGCAATTAAATAAATAAATGAATGAATTTCCTGGCAGTAGTAATCCGGAGTGTGTGTGTGTGTGTGTTTTTGAATGTGTCTGATCAGCCGCCCCAGCTGCCGGAGAGAGTTTGCGCTCTCTGAGTCGCCAGGGCAGCGAGGTGGCCGAACACTCGACGGGGTGTGTGCGACCGGCGTGGGAAATGGAACCGGAGTTCAGGGACCGACTGACCTATACACACAATGTATCTCCACCACAGGTAACACACACACACACACACAACAATAATCAACAACGTTTGGGCTTCAAACATTAAAATAGTAACATGAAAAGCTCCGACACCTGTACAGATATTTGGAGCGGAGTTGTGATTGACACATCCATGAAAACAACCTCATATGAATGAAAACGATTTGTGTTTCAGCGAACTCCTCTGTACAGAGCAGACAGCATGGAGTACCGAGGTCCGAATGCTGGGCTGGACGCAGGAAGTGACATGGTTCCTCCAACACCGGCTTTCCCCATCTCACCACCCACGCCTTATGGTGAGACACCGACATACCCATACACACACATATAAGACATGCATCACGCCCGTGAGACCGAATATCAATCAGATAATGCGTTTGTGGTTGCTATGGTTACTGTATAATTAGGTGTCCTGGTGTGGTGCTAGGGTTCATTTTTTCCTACTACTAAACACCAAATTATTCACGCATTCCAAACGCCAGACTCATCTCCTACATGCCATGTGCTTCAGGACTCCTAAAGATCTCGCACTAGGTAATGAGACACCAACAAACTAATCTGATCTGAAGGCTTGGGCTTGTGGGCCAAATATATGACACAACACGCTTGTTTAAACTTGTGCCTGGAAGGGTTGTGGTGCTCGTCACCAGCCAATCCTACGGTATGTGTTTCAGCGTTCAGCATTTTATAATATGTGATTCATATGTTTCTGGAGGAACCCTAAGGGGTTGTGAACACAAGTGTAATTGTTGGGTTGCTTAGATATCAGGAATGCACGAAATCATCATCATTACTTTTTTTTTTTTTTTTTTTGGTTGACCATTATGTAAGATAATTTAAACAACATTGATTTGAGCTTTGGTGTAGTGGTTCGCACTGTCGTCTTGTACCACCAGGGTCCAGGTTCGATTCCATGCAGTTTGCAGGTTCTCCCCGTGCTTGGTGGTTTTCCTCCGACAGTCCAAAGACATGCAGATTAGGCTAACTGACAGTCCCAAATTGCCCGTAGTATGTGTATTTGTGGATTGGCACCCTGTCCAGGGTGTACCCCGCCTCATGCCCTAATGCTCCTGGCATAGGCTCCAGGCCCCCCATGACCCTGAATACAGGATAAAGCGATACAGACGATGAGTGAGTGAGTGAGTTGTTTGAAATTTGATGTAGATGTTGACAGAAAACACAACATTCATCGTTATTTGTCAGGATTCAAGGATCAGACGTTCCAGCACATGAGCAGAGGCACATGCTGAGCAAGACATGATTAGTGATTAACACGCACTGTTATGTCTATTTTACTTCCAGTCTGGTCTGAATGCATCTGAACTATAGAAAGATGTAACATAAAGATGACTGGGTTATCTTTAGTAGGCCGCTTTCTGCTTCCATATCCACCTGTCGTTGTCTTTACTACTGAAACTCTAGATTTGTTCCATGGCATTGACAAAGACAATGATGAAGCTATTTTCAGGCACTGACCGTCACATGCACATACCGATGTTTAAGTATGTATACGAGCTCAGGGCGTGTCCTTGATCCCAAATTTTTGTTCCAGGTTCCTTTAGAATATATTCGATCTTTGTGGAAATTGGTCACCTGCAGGTCTTCCTCTATCCATAGTTGATAGTTTGTCATTTGAGACTTTTGGTGCTGAGTTAGCTTTCCAGTCAACCAAAACGAGATTAGCTTTCCACGGGAGATCTCGCTTCCCTTATGGATTAAATAATAGATTCATAATCTGAATAATCCGTCCCAGGATCTTGCGGTCTTGTGTTACCACCATTCAGCAAGTCTTAGTCTTCTGAGAAAGTCTTAACAACAACGCAATGTCCGTACAGTAATCGCATCACTTACGCGAAGAAAGTGAGTAACGTCTGTCTGAAATCCCCAAAATATGACGTGAGGTCAACCCGCTCGCTCCAACATGTCCGACCACGACTGTGCCTCTAAAGAGCCGGGGTGGTTTTTAGCCAGTTCCTGACCAGACACACTCTTGTTTAACTCCTTGTCCACAGTGAAGACAGTGGAGTTCAGTCACTTCGCCCAGACGCCGTCTCCCGGGATGCCGATGTACGGAGCCTTCAGGACGGAGCACGGTAAGCAGATTCTTTCCAATCTGATTGATGGACGTTATTTTGGAGAACTAGATGAGTAACTAGATGCGTTTTTATTTATTTATTTACTTTCTGGCTTTAAGATATGATCAGGGACAATTACGGGTAAGCAGTCTCAGACTAAACACCATGTACAAGTCCTGACCCGGCAGACCTGCGTACATGTTTGTGCACTGTGGGAGCTTCAGGAATGCTGCTTGGATTGTGGCCGAGCACCTAGAAGAAGCAGTTAAAAAGAAATACACCCTTTAATTCTTCTCCTTCTTTTTTTTTAAAATCCAATATATAGTTCGTGTTTCGTCATGAAGTCGAACAAAGTCAGAAATGTTAGTCCAAAGTTGAAGGCAAGCTCACAGCTTAGAGAGACGCACACACTGTGGAGAGGTGGCTTTATTGAAATGTCAAGCCTTTTGTACACACATATGTGCTTCCTGACCTCGGACAAAAGGCCAAGATGGTAGGAAGCAGCCTGCTGAACAATAGAGGAAAAGCCGGCTTAGAAGAAGTGAAAGGCGGCTCTCTGTTAGCTCCGCGCTTTGATTGGGTTCTAAAGCTGAAGTATCCGCCCCTGCCATTTGGAGAGCTGATTCCCCGAGGGGCAATAAAGATTAGCGTAGTTCCAAAAGTACTTGACGCTCTTTAAGAGATGACGCTCTCCAGATGCCCTCTTTGAAGAGGCCCGGTAAAATGTTTTAGGGGTAATGACTTATACACTATTATGCTTGTTGGACCCAGTTTGATGAAGGAATGGACAAGAACAAGACAAGAACCTCCAGCTTAGTGTAAATGATGTTTTTTTAATGTAGTATTGAGGAACAGTTCTCCAGGCATCCTGACTTTGAAGTTTTTGGCTCTCATTTTCAATCACGTCGTTTGGCAGACGCCCTTACCCAGACTGTCTTACAGTTTTAATCTCGTTATGCATCTGAGGGTTACAGTTGAGGGTTAAGGATCTTGTTTAAGCAACAAGGGGTTTGAACCTGAGACCCACCGAACTGTAAGCCAATGCCATAACCACTGACCTGCCCCTGCACCTATCCCTAAAAAGCCGGGGTATGACAGATGATCAGGTTGGACCAGACGAGATGGGAAACAAGGTTGCTGCTGCTGAGGTTCTTGCATAAACAATAAATGTTTGAATTGTATCTTTAGGCACTTTGCAGCCTGTTACGCTAAAACATCTGTTCCCATTTCTTTAATTTCATATCTTATAATAATGTATTTACATTTAAAATGGGGGTCAAGACTTTTGCACAGTACTGTATTATCAACACTGACTCAGTAGGAACTACCCAACCCAATTTTTGCCTTTGCTGTCTGTCCAAACATGACAGTGTCCTTGACTTCCGTTGCCACGGTGCTCTGTTGCTGCAGCAAATGGTTTTTAGCTTTGATGTCACGCTAGCGTTTAAGCTAATTAGTCCTTTTGGTGGTTGTGACTGAAAGAACGATTCGCGCATGAACAAGTATTCATACAATTGTGGCTTGATTTCAGATATGAGAGCTTTTGCAGATATTATGGGGCACGACGAGAGCAGAGTGAACATGTCACACCGAGCCTTCACACACACCCCATCCACTGGAGGAACGATAACCCTGACAGACAGGTAAGATGGAGAGTTTGCAAGCAATAAGCCAAGCATGGAATTGTATATGGAACTGGTATGATCTGAATCAATCAAGCATAAGGTCCAGCAGTGGTTCTCTCATAGACCTGGGATTCTACGCTTGACCTGATGCTAGGAATATTGCCGAATCATTGTGAAACAGCAGCTCCAACACACACTGTTTTACTAAACACTCGTTCGTGTTTCCTCTAGCTCGGTTCAGTCCTCCTGTCCAGAAGGGGCGCTGCTCAGTCGCCAAACCGCCATCAACACCCAACATCAACACATCAACACCCAGCACCCTGTCACCATGGGTTACAACCAAAACTCACCTCCATCCCAGCATCTTCACCCGCACCCTCACCCCGCGCCCAACGCCCACAGCTCGCCCCGGGGCAACCAGGTGACCCGAGTTGTGCATTACGCACTGAACCGCAGCCCGGCACTCAGCTTCGACGAGGAGCCTGATGGTCTGAGCTACGAGCCCCAGCAGCCCCCGCTTCCTGAGAAGACGCGTGCCCTGGACTGCGAGCGCTCTTTAGGGTCTGTGTCTCCGGCACCTAGCGGCTTCTCCAGTCCCCACAGCGGGAGTTCGCTCTCGATCCCGTTCCCGAACTCGCTGCCAGAGCTGCAGGCCAGGAGCAACAGCGTCAGCCCACTACCGGGTAAACTACACACGCTGTCCCATAATGCACCAGGTCTCCGTTTTTCGATTTCTGACACAGGCTCTCTTCATTCTCTTCTTTTGTTTCTTTGCTGTAGATGTTCTGATGAACAAGCAGGTGACGGCAAAGTTCGTCCAGGACACTTCGAAGTACTGGTACAAACCAGACATCGCAAGGGAACAAGGTAAATATGACGGAGCGAAACATTTTACTTAATTTAATTTTAATTATAATAATAATTAGTAATAACGAGTAACACGTCTCTCTCCACCCAGCCATCGCAGTGCTCAAGGATAAAGAGCCCGGCTCCTTCATTGTCCGCGACAGCCACTCGTTTAAAGGCGCCTACGGATTGGCTATGAAGGTGGCCACGCCCCCTGCCTCGGCGGTGCAGCAGAGTAAAAAAGGTGAGGGTTGAGTGAAAAGCAGGCGGGGGACGGGATACCTGAGCGACGGTTGATTGGGGTGTGTGTGTGTGTGTGTGTGTGTGTGTGTGTGTGTGTGTGTGTGTGTGTGTGTGTGTGATTTTGTTCCAGAGCATTTTCCATTCAGCGCTGCTCTAGTGGCCTTGGCTTTCTCCTCCTGCTGACATGAAAGAGTCCTTTTGTTATCATGTGCATTGAATACAACTCGTCTGTGACTCAATATGGAAAACCGATAGGTCTTGCTTTCCATCGATGCGTCCGCTGGTTTGGTTTCGTCGCTCAGGGCTTTTTAACTTCTCAGCCACTCGGACGTGTTCTTATCTGATTTGTGATGGAAAATGAACCGATACGGTTTACCTCCAGGACAGAATGCCGTGCTCGTTTTATGGTGTTTTTTAAAATTCCAAAAATTTCAAAAGTTCCTGTTACAAACATCTGATTTGTTAATAGACTAATTTCCTGAAATGCAGACAGAAGCATCTGGGCAGAGTGGAGGAAAAATAAGAGGAAAATAAAAACTAAATAGTTGAATCTAAATAAATAAATAAATAAATAAATAAATTGTTGATGATTGACCAAAAAAAATCAGAAAAAAAAAATTTTGAATGTAGAAACAAATGTACATTTATGTTACACTCACACATTTACATTCCTTTTTTTTCTTTTATAAAATACATTTTCCTCTCAATACAAACAAACAAATAAACAAAGTATTAATTAAATAACATTTCAAGATCCAAAACAAATTGTTGAAAATTAAGAAAGAAAAGTAAAACTTGCCTTTGTTACACTCACACATTTCAAAAACAAAATGTTTCAAAATGGACGTTTTGATTTCTCTTTCATCTTAGGACAAACAGAAACAAATAAACAAACAAAGATAAAAAATTTAAAAAATCCTAGCAAACAATACATCAGTTCACTACAAGCAAGGCAATCGAAAATAAAATAATACAATTGATTGAAAAGTCAAATACACAATCTCTACCTTGACAGGTCAGTTCAGCTTTGTATAGGCACACACACACACACACACACACACACACACACACACACACACACACACACACACACACTACGTTTGTGAGAACCTGATGAAATAATGTGTCTAGCTTTTGTGAAAAGCTCCTAAGAACGTGAAACACAACGCTGAGGTCTTTGTGCTCGGTCCTCTCCGCCTGTTGAGGAATTCTGCCTCCTGAGGCCCTGTGGAGAAACCCCACCTCTTTCTGCAGGCCCACCTGTGTGTGTGTGTGTGTGTGTGTGTGTGTGTGTGTGTGTGTGTGTGTCTGGGGAGGGGGTCGACAGGAGAGAGAGAGTGCAATGAAACTAACAAGGAATAGAAAATAGAGGCGAAAGTGATCTGAAATGTGAACTTGAAAACAATTGAATATTGTCTCCTTGTAATTCATTCTTGTTTGAAAGATTCTCTCTCTCTCTCTCCATTGTCCAGGTGGAGACTTGTCCAATGAGCTTGTCCGTCATTTCTTGATCGAGTGCACACCAAAAGGAGTTCGACTGAAGGGCTGTCCCAATGAGCCTTACTTTGGTAAACTTTCCTTCCTTCTATTCATCCATCCATCTACATCCCACCAGCCATCCTTCTCCCCAATCTATCCATCAAATCTTCTGTTCATCCATTTGTCAACACCATCCATCCATCCATCCATCCATCCATCCATCCATGCACCTATTCATCATGTTCTTTGTTTATATATCGCCCAGTCAAACAAGCATCCATCCACTCATCCATTATATCATCCATCTATTTAACAAGTTGTCAATCATCCATTCATCTTGTCAATTAATCCCTCCATCCATCCATCCATTCATCCCTCCATCCCATAATAAAACAATCTTGTGTGTGTGTGTGTGTGTGTGTGTGTGTGTGTGTGTGTGTGTGTGTGTGTGTGTGTGTGTGTGTGTGTGTGTGTGTGTGTGCTTTGCAGGGAGTCTGACTGCACTGGTTTGTCAGCACTCTATCACACCACTGGCTCTGCCGTGTAAACTCATCATCCCAGACAGAGGTATGAAACAAAACAGCTCTCAGACACGGACAGAAATTTATTCACATTTATTCTGCCTATTTCCCATCATCTTTGATTTCTTTAGAACCCTTGGATTAAAGAATGTAGGTGGTGATTAGCATGCAGCTCATACATACTGTAGTAGTGTATACCGTATAAATTTTATTATTTTTTTTGCATTCATTAATTGCATTAGTAGTGTGTGTTGAAGTGCGTTGCCCTGTCTTCCCCTTCAGATCCACTAGAGGACACCGGTGAAACAGCACCGCAGTCCATCACCAATTCTGCAGCCGAGCTTCTGAAACAGGGAGCAGGTGAGTGGAATTCTAGTGAGAAAGCAGCTCACGAACCCTCACCGTACTGGATTATTTATAGTTTTAATTTCAAACTACGCACTATCTTCTTTCTTTTAATATTTCCTCATTTTAACACATTGAAGCTCTTATTGTATTGCAAATGTGAGCAGCAAGATTTCTATTAATTGATTAATTAATTATTAGCAACGCACCCATCCATCCACCTATTGTTCCATCTATCCATCCATCTGTCTGACCATCATTCATCCATCCAAACATATTTATCCATTCATATATTGAAGCATTAACTCATCCATTCACTCATCAATCCATCCATCCATTTTTAATTATTTATCCATCCAATCATTCCATCCATCCACCTGTCCATCATTCATCCGGCCAGCCATCCATGACTTTGTTTATCCCTTCATCCATCCAGCAATCTAGCCAATCATCCATCCTGTTATCCGCCCCTCCAGTTATTCATCCATCCATCATTTATGCCTCCAATATGCTCATGCCGATCTGTCCATGTCTTAACGTATCCATTCATGCAGCCATCAGATTTTTCCTTTTTTTATTTTGTTTATACAATAATTAATTAGTCATCCATCCAACTATTTATTAATTCATCCAACATTCCATCCCGTTGTTTATCCATTGATCAAGTCATTGATCCATTAAATTATTTATTATCAATTCATCCATCATTTATCCATCCCATATTCTATTTATCCATCTCTCCAATTTTCAATTATTTATGCATCCAGTCATTTAGTTTCTATACAGCTATCCATTATTCCTTCATCCCCTTCATCATCTTTGCTTATCTGTCCATAAATACAACCATCCATCCATCCAGCCATAAATCCAAACATCCTTCCATCCATTTGTATCTATCCATTCATTCATCCATCCATCCAATCTATTTATTCATGAATCCATAGGCCATTATTTATAAATCCACGTATCCATGCATGCATCTCTCTAGAAATATATTGTCTTCTATCAATCCATCCATCCATCCATCCATCCATCATGACAGAAAATTATATTTGAATGTAAACTGAATTTTTGAATTTTTTGAATTTTTGAATCTTTCCTTGCATTCAATAAGATTTTTCTATCTAGAAAACTTTAGTCCATTATTTACGGAAGCGCATTGCATTCACAGGAATTATCTCATAATTATGACATCCTGATCTCATAATTATGACTTATTATCTCATAATTATGACTTACTATCTCATAATTATGAGATCCTTATCTCATAATTATGACTTATTATGTCATAATTATGACTTACTAACTCATAATT
>JAAGKR010000410.1:26086-151086 GCA_011419295.1 Clarias macrocephalus
TCCATCATTTATCCATCCCATATTCTATTTATCCATCTCTCCAATTTTCAATTATTTATGCATCCAGTCATTTAGTTTCTATACAGCTATCCATTATTCCTTCATCCCCTTCATCATCTTTGCTTATCTGTCCATAAATACAACCATCCATCCATCCAGCCATAAATCCAAACATCCTTCCATCCATTTGTATCTATCCATTCATTCATCCATCCAATCTATTTATTCATGAATCCATAGGCCATTATTTATAAATCCACGTATCCATGCATGCATCTCTCTAGAAATATATTGTCTTCTATCAATCCATCCATCCATCCATCCATCCATCCATCCATCCATCATGACAGAAAATTATTTTTGAATGTAAACTGAATTTTTGAATTTTTTGAATTTTTGAATCTTTCCTTGCATTCAATAAGATTTTTCTATCTAGAAAACTTTAGTCCATTATTCCACCATTGGATTGATAGATTCATAAAGTTTTTAATAATTATTGCAATTGTAAAATTCATTTAAGTACACTAACTGGATAAAGCTCAACAGAAATTATAGAAAGAATAAATAGAATCAGAATAAATAAAATAGAATAGAATGAGAATAAATCAAATCATGCGCTAAATCCTTTTCTTTGACATGACAGCGGAAAAGAACTCATTTCTTCTGTATATGTCATGAGTAACACTGCTGCATGATTCTTCTCTCTCTCTCTCTCTCTCTCTCTCTCTCTCCTGAGCAGCGTGTAACGTGTGGTTCCTGGGCTCCGTAGAGATGGAGTCTTTGACAGGCTACCACGCCGTGCAGAAAGCCACCACGGACCTGTTGGGCTCTGAGCCTGTACACTCCTCCACCGTAGTGCACTTCAAAGTGTCCTCACAGGGCATCACGCTCACTGATAACCAGAGGAAGTGAGTCCCAGTCTGTCTGTTCACATGTCTAAACACCATAAACACTTTTCCTTGTCTGACATCACACTCGTGTCTTTCTGACAGGTTGTTCTTCAGGAGGCACTACGCTGTCAACACTGTTATTTTCTGCTCTTTGGACCCTCAGGACAGGAAGTAAGCATGAAAAAAAAAAACAGTTATTACAGGATTCTTCAAAAGCACAGCTAAAGTTCAGGCAGTCATTCTGAAACGGGTTGGTGTCTTTATAGTGGTTTGCATAAGTGTTTACCCTGAACATGAAGCATGATGGTGGGAGCACCATGCTGAGCCGTACCCTTAGCTCACCAGATATGTTTGGATACCTTCTTGGTGTTTATGATGAATTTTGATTCAGAAATATTCATGTGTATTTATATATTTAGACCATGTGACACACTTTAGCCAACTAACTGGTTCTGATAGCGACTAGCTGCACTCAAGCTAAATTAAGGGTTTCATAGGGAGTCAATACTTGTGCTTTCACAATTTCATTTACATTCAAACTGCAAGTGTGATGAAATTTCTTGTGAATGAAATTGAATGAAAGTTCAATTATCTCTGTGCCATTTTCAGACAATTTTCAATTATTTATGCATCCAATCATTTAGTTTCTGCTATACAGCCATCCATTATTTCTTCATCCTCAATCATCTTTGCTTATCTGTCCATCCATCCATCCATCCATCCATCATGACACCTGGGACTTGTGGTGAAGTTCTCGTGAATGAAATTGAATGAAAATGAAAATACCCACTGCAGTCGTTCCTGTGAACATTCAAGTAGTGGAACGACCGATCCTTGAAAATTGATGCATAACTTGTCGCCAACTTGCGGAAGAGATGCACCTGTCCGTGGGAACCGTACACACAGTGATTCACCAACACCACGTGCACATTACAGGACCTCGGCTGGGAGTTATTGCCACGTCCCTGTACAGTCCTGACCTCACTCCAAGCCATTTCCACATGTTTGGGCCATTAAAGGAGTTCCTGGGAGGCCGTTTCAATCATGGCTCCGTCATACTGAGAAAACTTACTATCTTGATGGTGTCCAAGCACTAGTGAAACACTGGGATGAGTGCATAAGTGAAGCAGGGGATTATATAGAGAAATAAAGGGAGTTTCATTCCGCACAATCAAACATCCTGGTTTGACTTGAATGCCACTTGTATATAGACTTCCCCATTTTTACTATCAGGGTATTTTGTGTAGAATCATGCTATGGAATTGCAATTAAATCCATCTCAGTTCAGGATTGCTACAATGAAAAAAAAAGGAGAGTGTGGGGGGGGGGGGGGGGCTGGTGGTGTGTGTGGGGGTGAATATTTATGCAAACCACTTTGAAATTTTCAATTTCACTAATTAGGCTTTGACTCCCTCACATCTGATGTGTAAAAGATTAATAAATAAATAATGCAGTAACTCTGCGCACATGTTTGCTAATTTCACTAAAAGAAGTAAAGTCATGTATTGTTCTGGTCACATTATATTTTTTATATTATACAGTATGTTGAAATGAAATGATGCGAATTAAGACTCTGTATGAGACACTGAAATCCAACTCGTCTCATTCCGAGACAGTGTTAGCTAGCTAGTTTCAAACTAGCTGACTAGCCTGCTAACACCAATGATATTTAAGGGGAAAATAATATATATATATAAAATCGTGTTTAAAAAGTGTAAGGATGTTTCTTGGGCGGTTTTAATGCTTTCTATGGCTTTATATGCAAACGAAGCAATTAAAGTTTTAAAGTAGTTGTGCTAACGATCTGAACTGTGTTGATTCGCAGGTGGAGACGGGATGGATACCCGTCAGCTAAGTAAGTCTGATGTTTCATTTAGGTTTACACTGTGGTTATGATCACCTTTAAACTCTTTGCTTCAACATCTAAGATGTTAAGTAGATACGCAAGAATTCTTTGTCAATTTGTTTGATTATCTGAAACATTAAAGTGTGACAAACATGCGAAAAAAGAAATCAGTAAGGGGGCTAATACTTTTTCACACCACTGTATGTTGATTGGGTCTGTTGATCGCTGCGCAGGATTTTCGGTTTCGTAGCCCGGAAGACGGGCAGCGGCATGGACAACGTGTGCCACCTGTTCGCTGAGCACGACCCCGAGCAGCCCGCCAGCGCCATCGTCAACTTCGTCTCCAAGGTCATGATCGGATCGCAGAAGAACGCTTGAACGCCTAAACTCCACCCCTCCAACAGACCTGCTGTCCCCTACTGATGACATCACATTGCGTCACATGAACGCAAAGAGCTATTCGAGTGATATTATTAATGAGGAAGGACTCAAATTATAGAGAAAAAAAAAACATATGTAGGTTGAGACTGTGCTGCTACTCAGCTTAAAAAATATATATATATATAAGTGTATGTTGAGTGTCATGTATATTTTATATGTATGTAATGGTATCTAACCAAACTGTATTTATTGTTTTGTTTTTGTTCTCTATCCTTACAGAATAGTTATGTTGTTTTTTTTTTGTTTTTTTTAGGATATACACTTTAACCTTTGCTTTTGCCTTACATGTGGGGATTTATTGTTGAGTTTTAGCTTTTATTGGAATTTTACTACTGAGCATCCATAAATGAATGGTGTATACACACACCCAAAGCTGGAACGGTTTAAAGGACCAGGTAGATTCACTTTTTTCTATTTTATTTTTTTATAAAGGACTGTGTGTTTATGTTAAAAATGGCTAAGCAGAAAAGTCACTAGTATTGCTACAAAGACTGTAAACTTTTTTTTTTTTTTTGTCATTTAGCTGGTAGCTAGGGGGTCTGATTGTCCTTTCTTTATTTCTCTCTTTCCATTTATGAATTTTTAATGCAATTAAGATTTTGATTGTGAATATGTTTTTTTGTTTTTTTCATTGCTGGTAACTGAGGGTATTAATCATAGATTTTTTAAATTTCTAGCTAAGTGCTTTGGTCACATGTCCATGTTTTTTTTTTTTTCAACACAAATGTTATCGAATACACCTATCAGCTTTAGTTACAAATTTCATGCACCGATCAGCCATAACGTTACCATGGAGACGGGATATCATGGCCACCCAAGGCTCACCCCATGGGCATCATGGGGACCAAAGGCCAACTCTTCAGGTCCCATCCCACAAAAAAGCCGATGCAGCAAAACTTTAAAAAGTCGATGTTTGCCACGATGGAAAGGCACCAGAACACCCAGTGCACCACAGCTCGCCATGTTCAGAGCCCAGCTGACAAGGCCTTCAAATTCCCAGATTTGAATCCCATTAAGCACCCATGTGATGCAATGGACCAACAAGTCCGATCCACTGCCAACATCCTGCTGCCAGACACCACACCACATCCCCAATGGGCTTGAACTGGCTAATGCTGTGGCTGATCGGTGTGTACATAATGAATATTTTGAAGTTAATTTCAATTAAGCTTATTACTGCCTATGCAAGATGTGTATTAAATGCAGCACAAGGGCTGAACGTTCGTTCACCACTTTGAGGTATTTTTTTAAAAGGAGAAAATTCCTATTTTTTACTTCAGCATTTAGGCCAGTTGGCCGAAAACTGGACCAATAATTATATCGAAAGTTACTTTCATGTTTATTTGAAAGCATAGTAAAAGCAAATCTACGTATTTTTCTATGTAAACCTTAATATATTCACTATCCAGTGGCTTTATGTTACATTGAACAGGCTGACCGCACTACTGAAGTGCCTCGGCCGTTGCTGGTGTGATAGGAGCGATTGTTTCATAAGCGATGTGTTGATAAAGGGATATATATCTGAGCAGTTTGTACTCTGATTGTAGTATCACAGTGTTGTGTATCTGTTACCATGTAAATGCTCGTGCAGGTTTATTACCGTTTATCTTTGATGCTAAAACAGATACTATTAAAAACAACAGTTTGTTCTTCATTGCTGCTTCGTTACGGTGAATGTGCTACTACGCTGTGATAGGATGGAACCGAGTAGAAGAATTCAACACTCATCACTGGGGTACAGATCAATGCATCTTGCAATAAAACTGAAAATATATGAGAGTGTATTCAGTTTATATGAAATAAAGCACCTCAGGACGTGTCGGTATAAAGGGGGAAAATCAACAACAGGCTGGTTTGAGAAAGTAGAATTGATTTGAAAATAATGCTAATGATGCTCTGCTCTATCAATACTTAGGCAAACCACTTTACGAACGCAGTTTTCAATATCACTAATAACTGCTTCTGATTTCAAATACTTGCTACATGATTTAACGGACTGCTAATCACGCAACGGCACAAATTAGTCAGCAGGTGGCGATATTACTGCTTTATATACAGTATAATGTAATGCCATGCGGAAATGTAGTGTGGTAGGACAGATGTTTGCAGTGGTTTTATATATATATATAACCATAAAACCCAAAGAAACTCTACACACAGCAACCTGTTGAAAGGAATCGAAAGCCAGTTTAAATTTAATTTTATTGATTATGTCTATACCTGTTGTTTTTTGCTTGTTTGTTTGTTTACTCTGGGTCCCAAGATCTATGGCCATCCTAGATACAGTAATAGGGTGGCACTGGTTAGCCCCGTCCATGACTCTTCTACACCCCAGTAAGGACACACAATTTTGTATTGGAGGAAATGTAAGAGTGTGACAGAGGGGGCCTGGTGAAATGTCAGCAGTGAATGAACACGTAATGAGTGAGTGTTTACACCTGTCTGTGCTTAATGATACACCTTGCATTTTAGTAAGAGGAGTGTGTGTGTGTGTGTGTGTGTGTGTGTGTGTGTGTGTGTGTGTGTGTGAGAGAGAGAGAAACCTCATGAATGCAGCTCATCTAGAAATCGACAAATTTGGTTCAGACTGGTTTTGTGGACAGTAAATTGAAAAATTTAAAAGTCATCGTGGCTTAAATGACCTGAATTCATCTAAAACTAGGCGGAGCTTACATTCTTCAGGTGATGCATCGGTGGAATTTGCTTGGACAATATCAGTAGAGTTGTTACAATAAACGCCAGAGGGGATTTATTACAAATGCAAGGTGACCAAAAAATCTACAATAAAATGTGTTGCCTGTTCCTTGAGAATGACACAAATATAAATTTTTCAGCTCTACCATTAGTCAGTCAGTGTCATGCCACCATTAAAGCATCCTGAGACCACTCATGTGTCGGGCTCACTCACAAATTTTGCCTAAGAACACAACCATGAATAAAGAACATCATGAGAAAACATCTTCTCCCAGCCACCCAAGAACAGCTGGGTGACGTAGAGTGCCTTTCCCAGCATGATGGGGCATCTTGCCATGTGACAGAAGTGATATTTAAGTGGCTCAGGGAACAAAACATTGACATTTTGGGTCCATGGCCAGGAAGCTCCCCAGACCTTAATCCCACTGAGAACTCGTGATCTGGCTGGTGGACAAACAAAAACCAACAAACTCCAAGTATTGATTACGCAAGAATGGACTGCGCCATCAGCCAGGATGTGGCCCAGAATTCCATTTCTTGAAAAGAATGTCAACACTGCGAATCCTGACTCTTTGCATAAACTTAATGTAATTTTCATGAAATGCTTATGAAACGCTGGTTATTATACTTCCTTAGTATAATATAGTATTCCATAATAATATCTGGCAAAAAGATCTAGAAACAGTATAAACAGTAAAAATATATACATACGTCTGGTTAGATGCTAACTGACTTTCATTGGCTCTACTTTGCACAATGACAATTAAGTTGACTCTAATCACTAATTTTTCACGCATCAGCAGGAGTGGCCAGCAGGAGGCGCTTTCGCTTCAATAAACTTCCACTTCCTGTCTGAAATGCTCCATTACATATAATAATGAAATGCCTTGACAGATCCATTACTAACCCACTGGGCATGCTGCCATTTTCATTTAACAAACACTCCAATTGCTCCCAAAATAACCCTCGGTGGTTCTGTGGATTTGTGCATGACGACATTAGAGAACAGGCACATCAGCTCACACTGCACACACAGTCCAGCAGCACACAGGTGTGCAAACACGCATGCTGCATGTTGCTGCTCAGTTAGTTCCAGGCCAGCTTCAGTGTGCGGGTCTGTACAAGTCATGAAGCCTATTGACAAGTGGGACGGTGTCAATATAAGCCCCGCCCCTAATCTTTGTAAGGGTTCACATGGGTCATGTGATTAGCTCTATTCCGTATTCTAATCGCAGTTCAACCAATACCTCGGCGCACTTATGTGAGGGCATGAACTTTTGACGCTGACCGACTTCTCGCGGTTATGAATACACTCGAGTTTTCGCTGAAGAAGAATTCGTCTTTGTTTTCTTCCCCACCCTTGTAGCACAGAAGAGTGCAAAAACACAATGCAGTTTTTCTGATGTGTGTCGTGTGGAATGATTTGTACCGGCAGCAGAGCAGGTGTGTAAATATGGACAGTGTAGCCTTCCTGGTTAATAACATAAACAGCCGCGGTGAGTTCAGGTTCAGTGAAACCCGGGAAGATGAAGGATCGAGATACGAGGCTGCGGATGAAAGAAGAGCCGTCGCTAGCTTCTGATGATTCGGGCGCACTGGTGAGGGAACTGTCAGGGAGCAGATGTCTGTTTATAGAAAGGGTGTGTGTGTGTGTGTGTGTGTGTGTGTGTGTGTGTGTGTGTGTGTGTGTGTGTGTGAGAGAGAGAGAGTAAAAGAGCGATAGAGAGGGGGAGAGAGAGAGAGAGGTTCTGACTAACCTGTATGTTGCCATAGAGACAACAATAGTCCTGTACGAGGAATTTACAATAAACAGCCGTGATATCATGAACGTTTCTGGGAAATCACTGGAACTTCTCCTGAAGAATCACTGAATCGATTGAATTTCAGCCCTTTTGTCTGCACTTGCTTTGATTCAGAACTGAATAAACTTAACCCAGGACCAGGAATACTTGATTCAGGACCTGACATGGTTGATTGACAGGAGGACATTGTTTGTTTTACAA
This sequence comes from Clarias macrocephalus, assembly GCA_011419295.1. Lineage (NCBI taxonomy): Eukaryota > Metazoa > Chordata > Actinopteri > Siluriformes > Clariidae > Clarias > Clarias macrocephalus. The sequence continues at coordinate 33,961 of JAAGKR010000410.1, forward strand.
CTGGACACTGTCTGTACAGAGAGCCGTGAATAATTGATTCAGAACCAGACAAAGTCGATTCAGAACAAAACCAAACGTTGTTCTCTCTCAAAACCACATGTTGCTGAATCAGAACGATACGTGCTGCAGTTGACTCATAACCAAACAAAGTTAATTCAGTGTTGGACACACTTGACTCACAAACGAAGAGAGTCGATTAAGACATGGACGTAGCTGTCTCACCACCAGATGTACCTGAATCAGACACTGATAGCTGATTAAGGACTGATCAAAGCCCATTCAAAGAGTTGATTCAGGACCAGACAGAGTTGATTCGGAGAGGGTCATAGTTGTCTCAGGCAGTTTTAGTTGATTAAAAAAAAATGTAAAACAGGACAAAGTTAACTCAAAAAGCTGGAGATTGTTGATTCAGAACCAGAGAGGGTTGATTGAGAAAGGAACAAAGTCGTCTTTAAGAAAAAAAAAAAGGTGGGGTTGTATCAGGCCTGTTCTCAGAACCGAACAAAGCTGAGCATAGTTGATTCAGTACCGCACCAAGTTAATTAATAATTCCGTTCGATTCAATTCAATATGATTTGTATAGAGCTTTTAACAATCGACATTGCCGCCAATCAGCTTTACACAATCAAAAGAATGATATAAGTCTGTATGAGATGTGAAGGTGTATGACTCAATAATGGACTCTGTTGCCCCGAAGCTGCTGGAACGCTGCACACGGTTGGTTCAGAAGCAGACGGTTCGTCCAGAGAGGACTATAGCTGATTCAAAAACAGGCATATTTGAATCACACATTTGCAGTTTTAGTTGGAAATAATAACTGATTCAAAAAAGAACAAAGTTGACACCAAAGTTGGACACCAGAGAAAAATGATTCAAAGAAGAGCAAAAGGTGTCATACAAAAGATGTAGTGGTATCAGGCCTGTAAATAGTTGATTTAGAACTGAACAAAGCTCATTTCAAGCTGAAAACCACATGGATTTTAACCCTGTATGTTGCTAGATGATTCAGATCTCCAAACAATTGATTCAAAGCTGGACGTGGTTGAATCAGAACCAAACATTGTTCTTTCAGAACTGAACGAAGATCATTTCAAACTGGAGTTAATAGGGTTCACTCAAAATGGACACATTTGACGCATGGACATGGACATAGATAAATCAAGCCTGTGCATCGCTGATTCAGAATTCCGAACAGTGGACAGGATGGAATTCAGATCAATTGAATTGGAAACTAGCACAAATTATTTAAACATCAACAAAGTTGATGGAGAGCTGTACTGTATGTAGTTGATGCAAAATTCACTCACTCACCGCCTATACCACGTTATCCTGTATTCAGGGTAGCAGGGGGCCTGGAGCCTCCCCAGGAGACTTATGGCGCCAGGGCGAGGTACACCCTGGACAGGGTGCCAATCCATTGCAGGGCACACACATATACACTTAGCCTAATCTGCAGGTCTTTGGACTGTGTGAGGAAACCGGAGCAATGGGAGCAAAGCCACCAAGCATGGGAAGAACATGCAAACCCCATGCACACAGAGACGGGAATCGAACTTGGCCAGGAATCGGACCCGGACCCCGTAGGTTCAAGCCGACAGTGCTAACCACTACGCCGTTCAAATCATTCAAAACCAGACGGACTTGATGCAGAAATGGACATAATTTTCTCACAACCAGATGTAGTTTAATCTGGCCTGTCCCATACTTGATGATTCAAAGCCGGATGTACTTGATTCAGAACCAGATTGGGTTGGGTAAGTAACGGACATGCTCGTTGTTTCAAGCCCATACGTAGTCGAATCAGATCTGTACATAATTGATTCACCAACTAACATACCTCATTCACCACCATACAATGTTTACTGAACGCTGGGTCTAGTTAATTGAGAACCAAAACGAGCTGATATACAGTAGCACTATCTGATATTTGATCCAGAACACAACAGATTCAGAACCAGACATGAACTGGACAGAAAGAGTTGTGTCTAAGCCTAGTATCTTGTATTGTACAGTCAGAGTGTGCATGTGAGGTAAACCTTTTTTAGCGAAAACCTTCCAAAACCCACAGCTAGCGGCTATGCACTGCAAGCCGGGTCTACTGTTTTTTTCTCTCTCTACATGTTCCACATTAATCATTTCTGAGTCTGCTAGTTAGCCGCTACCAAATCCACTACCGTTTCAGCAAGGGTGAATATGGCTCCCTCGCCATTCAGCCATACGTCTACTGCAACATTTGACAAACGATCAGGACTTTAGCTAGGGGTCCATTTTCCCTCCAGACAACCCGCCATTCATTCTCCAAGCATTCAGCCTAAAGGACTCATGCAAAAGTGGTGAGAACATTGTTGTGAAAACTGCATCATAACTTTTAATTAAACGACGTTGTTGAATGGTTTCAAAATGCGTCCGCGGAAAGGAATTCAGGCCGCTGGTGGTTATCTCAGCTTCAGGAAGCACAGTTACAGTGCAATGTGACTAGGGCTCAGTTGGGTGGGGGCAGAATAACTGGTATTTTTGGAGGTCAAAGATGTGGGAGAAATGGGAAACACCAAGCTCATACAGGTTCCAAACACCCCCACCTCAAATCCCAACCACAAACAATGTGGTCAAGTCATACAGGGACAGTGGGATATTCGAGAGCCAGAAGATTACTCAGCCATTCATTTTCGAAACGGTTAAGAATTAAGAGTTTCAAGAACTATATTAAGATTAATAGGAAATGATCAAATCCGGAATGTAAGACCACAACAGCTGATGGAGTTTAAAGCCAGATGCCACACCCTCGTGGGCTCAAAATCTACATCAAGACAACCATTACAACAGCATGTTGCATTTTTCATTCGAAAGAGCTATTAGGGTGAAAATACTTGACAACCGGCGTTAAAATTTCACATAAGAGCTTATGGAATTATTATCACCGACTAAACTGTGTAAAATAATAAATATTTCACTTTGTACAGGCTTATAAATAAAATGTCACCTTTTGCACACGGGCTATGAACTAGTGAACCAGTGTGTGAACCAGTGTGTGAAATTATGTGAATGTTCTTTCCAAGCTAAGAAAAATGATTTGCCACATGGAGAATGAGTCATAACCATAACATCAGTATTGACAGAATCCCAGAGTTCTCTCTCTCTCTCTCTCCCTCTCTCTCTTAAACCCTCACATTTTCTAAGGAAATGTCTACACACTGACTACATAACACAACATGTTTAGGAACATTTGAGACAAAATAAAGTTTTCGAGAAATATCGGCGGCATAGAAGGTACTGACTTGCATTTTAGAGTTTCACATCTTCTCCTAGAGCTTGTGAACTCAAGTTCTATCTGGGTTCCTCTGGTTCCTCCTGTGTTTTGTGTGTGTGTGCATGGTGTCTTGGGATGGATTGGCGTTGCCTCTTGGGTGTTTTCCCAATGCACTCCCAGTGTTCCCTGGATTCTGGATTCCACACTAAGCATAATGAAACAATTAAAGAATGAAACGAAAGACATTTAGCTGTAAAATGAAAATACTGTACAATTTTATTTGGTATTTGGTATGCCCTGGCACATCCAGTCTGTGCGCCTCTCCTTGTGCTTGGTGGGTTTCCTCCTGGTACACTGGTTTCTTCCCACAGTCCAAAAACATGCCGTCTAGGCTGACTGGTGTTCTTGGAGGGGTGTTCGAGTCTTCGGGTACTCCGGTTGCGTCCCAATGACCTGCAGATTAGGTTAACTGGCATTCCCAAATCACCCGTACTGTGTGGCCTGCAATGGATTGGCACCCCATCTAGGATGTACTCCGCCTCATATTCACAACCCCTGACTGATGAGTGAGTGATTGAGTCACATCTGAGTCTCCTAAATGTAATGGATTGGCATAGCTAAGCTAACTAACTCAGGATCACACTGTGCTCTCCACTCTCAACAAGATTTTGGAGCATGCATGGCTGTAGGGATTTGTCATCATTCAACCACAACAGGATTAGTGAAGTCAGGCACTGGCGTTCGGTAAGGATGCCTGAGGTGTAGTCAGTGTTCCAGTTTCCAGTTTCGAGGTGCTCAGTTGGGTTGCACCTTGGCGACCCCATCCCCTGCGACCCTATACAGGATAAAGCGTTAAGATAAGAAGATGAATTTAACTACCTACGTCTTTCCCTTACACAAGTCTAAAGGAAGCAAATGTATCCATCTGAAACAAACTGATGTTCCTTGCGACTCTAAGAGACCAAACAACTCAGTTGCGTCGTAGCAACCAACAGTCAACGTTTTCTTAAATTGAAGATATTTTGTGCTTGTGCTAACATTTTTTCACATGATAATGCATGCTCTGCTCCCAAATCGGCGTTACTAATTTAATACAATCATCCCAAAGCATTTCATAGCAGGAATGTTGATCTGGGATCGGATTCTTCGCGGTGTTTTTGGCCACGGTTCTGAATTTGGATTCCAGCTCTGGGAGGCGTTGTGAGTCCTGGCCCGGGTCACACACACTTCAGTCCAGCAAATGAGTCAGACATGCTAACCGCAGCGATACACAGAGCTGGCCAGATCGAATCAGGGTCAAAGAGTGAACCTCTGCAGCGTTTTTGGCGCGAATGATCCCCCTTGCTCAGATCAGCGCGACTGAAACATACGTTTGGGTTTTAACGACCGTGCTGATGTTCTTAAGCCTGCGTTATGGCTTCTTCACTCATTTCATTAAGAACTAGTCATTTTTCAGTAAAATCCCTCAGTATTACGGGCTGTTAGTGAAAGTGTAGCAGATAGCCTCGAGAAGTTTGTATGTCTTAGCTGAATACCCCTGGTAAAACTTTATAGACTGTCGTGAAATATGCCACTTATTTAAAGGACACAGTGCTCCTCCGAATGCCTTTTATGGGCTCCGGAGCAGCGTGTTGCTCAAAGTTGCTCATGTTTGGTGATTCGGAACGACATTGTTTGAGGAAATGGTATAGAATTAGTGCTATTAGGAATGTCTGCTGTAAACACAACAGAGTTCTGGGCAGTCCAGGGATTGAAGACGCTGTCCGAAAGAGCCGAGCTCCTTCTGTATTTTTGTTAAATATACTAACAGCAGCATGAATCCGCTCTGGCGAATGTTTCAGATGAACGATTTTAAACAGCAAACCGCAGCATTTTCGTTCTCTTTATCTGCTTTTGCAGCTCATACATTCTCTCTTTGTTATTGTCCACATGGGCTACGCGCCGCACGCTTCTGACAATCCGTTCTAATTATGGAAAAAATGGGAAGCAAACCGCAAGTTATGTAAGATCTGAATAATAGTTTGTAGGATGACATTTACAGACATACATAAGCGCTTAAGTCACAGGAAGTGAAATGGGAGCAGATTAGGAATGATGGCACTGTGACAAGAGGAACGCACGTTTATCAGATTGGAACATCGCCAAGAAGTCCTTTCAAATTACATTTCAATTTCAACATTAGTAGTAGAGCCCCATTCATCAAGTTAAGCCTTTAAAGCTCCTCCTGGTTACAGTATCAAAAACAGGGGTTTCCGTTCTCTCTCTCTCTTTCAGCTCTCTTCTTCCATACGGGGCGTCTTGATTAAACAAAGAAGGAACCATCGAGGAACCACTGAGTGTGTGGAAATGTCATTTGCATTTTAGGTGCAACTAGCATCCTGGAATCTAGAAACAAACCTACTGTAAGAATCCCCAGCCATCCAAGGAACAAGAGTGCATAAGCTATAAGCAATATCTAGTACACTTTGCTCGACCTTCTGGTTGTGAGTAGAACCCTGCCATGGCGTGTTTCTCTTTAAGACAAGAAAGAAGAAACATGTAATGCAATATCTAAACCTTAGAACTTCTATACGAAGCAAAGAACCCTCAAGGTTCTTTGCTTAGTATAGGGTAGATGTATTTGTACAGTATATACACAATATCGCCAAAAGTATTCGCTTGTCCACCTTCACATGGATATTAAATTGAGCAACATCCAATTCTTAATCCATAGGGTTTAATATGATGCTGAACCCTTTGCTGCTATAACAGCTTCAAGGTTTAGGAGTGTGTTTATGGGAATGTTTTGTCCTTCTTCCAGAATCACATTTGTGAGGTCTGACACTGATGTAGGACAAGAAGGCGTGGCTTGCACTCTCCGCTCTAATTCATCCCAAAGGCGTTCGGGTTGAGGTCAGGACTCCAGTCAAGTTCTTCCACACCAAACCCGCTCTTCCTTGTCCTTATGGATCTTGCTTTGTGCACTAGTCAAGTTGGAACAGGAAAGGGCCGTCTCCAAACTGTTCCCAAAAAGTTGGGAGCATGCAATTGGTATGCTGAAGCATTAAGACGTAAGGGGCCGAGTTGGGTCCTGAAAAACAACCCCACACCAGTTCCAAAATCACTGTGCGATATTAAGGGGGAACATTACATTCATGTAGAGTACCAGAGAAAGTCAAAAAGAAAGCAAATAATCCTAAAATATCTGAGGAACATCTGAGGAACCTTGCTACTGTATGTAAGATACATGGAAGATACACAAACAGATCTAAGCTTGGAATACTCACTCACTCACTCATTGTCTTTACCGCTTTATGTTGTTTTTGCGGGGGGCATGTAGCCTATCCCAGGGTACTTAGGGCACAAGGTGGGGTACACCCTGGAATGGGTGCCAATCCATCACATTGCACACACACTCATTCACACACTACAGGCAATTCGGGAATGCCAATCAGCCTAATCTGCAGGTCTTTGGACTGTAGGAGCAAACCGGAGTCCCCCAGAGTTTTATTATTATTATTATTATTATTATTCTCAAAGTATGGTCTAAGTAGAACAATTTAGAAAGCTATCCAAGAAACATGATGGAAAAAAGTGAATCAGTTTCTGTAAATGAAAGATCCTCGAATCTACATTCTTTAAGGTTCTTTTCTTGTTTATCTTGTCCTTGACGAATCCTATTATTGAGCGTTTGCTCCTCAGAGTGGGTTTGAATGTCTTCAGTGAACCAAGATCCTTTGAGGAACCCTTCTTTATAAGAGTATGTATGCGTAGTTGGATTGAGTGTGTGTGCAGGTGTAACTACTGTAGAATTCCCAGCCAGTACCCAGACTTAAAGCAGGACTTTATGTAGAACACTAAGATCTCTTCACTATCCATGGAGCCATTGAGGGGCCTGTTTTGAATAAGTGCACATGGACCAGGTGTTTTCCTCAAACAATAAAGACTTCAATTATAATTTTTTATGGTTCTTTACAGAACTATACAACATAATATTTCTCTCTCATACAACATTCACTAAAAAAACGTTAAAAACCTTTAAAGAATCTTTATTTTTGCTTTTCTTTTTCTTGTACTTTCTCAGCCAACTGGTTTCAGTTACCAGAACGCTTTCAGAATTGTTCTTTTTCTATGAATATTACATCTGGCAATTTTTCCGGTGTTTCCTGAAAACATTAATGTTCCTTTCCCAAAACATTGTTATAACAGGGACGTTGTTTTTGATTTAATCACCTGCAGGTTGTCAAAGTGTTGGGAGACATTTTTTCCCGGTTTGACTGGACCCTGGGCCTTCAATGTAATGCAAACTGCGCTAGTATGAAAAAAGAGACTGAAATGAGATGAACGTACTCTATACTGCTCCGGTGTTGATTCGTTCATTACTTAGCAACATGAACAATGAATGCATTAGAAGATAGAATCTGATTATCCCAAAGTTAAGCAATGGAGCGTTACTAATTCATCTGTAATACTTTGCCAATGTAAGTAGGTCCTTTGTGCTCGTACTTCATCATATTTAAGTAAAACCTTCAGCATTTGCGCTTTCAAGCACTAATTATTGTGTCTCAGACTATGCATGCTTCAGTCTGAGACATTCTTCCCAGACTCTATCAGATACTCTTCATTTCTCTCCAGGACCCCAGTCATGTGTGTGTGTGTGTGTGTGTTTGTGTGTCTGAAATGCCAGTCCTTTCTAACCCACTCCTACACACCAGCTGATTAAACTCTACCTCAGTTCCTCTGTGAGTTTTGGCGGTCCCTTTAGATCCCCCCCCCCCTCCCCCGGCCCCTAATAGCATAAAGCCACATTCTATTTTTTATTCCTGTCTTTTTCTCTTTATTCACCTTTCCCTCTTTCTACCGTCCACTATTTAATGTTCCCAAGGGCCAGCATGCTGGTACAGCTGGCAGCATTAGCACTTCCCAACTTGGTAAGATCCTGGGTTTGAGATACTGTCTGTGGTTTCGTATCTTCTGATCATGTGCCTCCGAGTGTCCTGTGGGTCCTCCAGGTTTGTTCAACCTTCCAAAAACATCCCAGGTGACTCTACATTGCCTCGGTTTTTATTATGAACTCTAGATCAACTGCGATAAACATTTAGCGAAGATGAATGGGTTCCGTGCTTTAGTAAACAATAGCACAACGCTGTTTAGTATTGTTGCATCATCAGATTTAAGAGCCAATCACGCTTCAGAGGGCAAATAAATGTCGCCTAAAGAGGCGCCAAGGCTGGGCTACGTTGTCGATTTTGCATCTTTGGAATTGGTCTCGCTAATAGAGGGGAGACAAATAGGACAGTGTGGTGCAGCAAAGAAACTTCCTGTGAAACAAGATGTTGTCGGCGGACACGGTCACGCGCTCGATCACACGACACGAATTCCTGACATTCCGAGCTCTCTGAGCAGAGCCCGAGTGAGTCGGGAGGCACAGGATCCGCGGCAGGGGGCTTGGAGAGAGATCCTGCCTACCACCCGGGACGGTTATTAGAGAAAACACAGAGGCGTGTTGGAATAGAACACTTGGCCCTTTCTGCGCAACTGTGCGCCTGTTTCGCCCTCTGTGTCTTTGTTTTGTGTGAGGGTGAGCAGCAGATGTGGTCTCAACGTACAAGACTTAATTACGTCTTGGATTCTTCTGCGTCTAGATGTGGAATGCACAAGGCTATTTTCTCCTCTACCTCTGCGATAATGCCCCCGTCTGAGCCGAGAGAGAGAGAGAGAGAGAGAGAGACCCCCCTTGTTCCGTGCCACACACAGCGTGCCCGCTGAATGGCGATGCTAATGCTAATGGTAATGGGCAGAGCAGGAGTAATTTGGTCACATGTGCTCGAGCTGCTCCACTGCTAAAACCTCACATTCAAGTGCGGTGACTCAGGCACTGATGCGTCACAAAGCTCCCTCTGCTGCCTCGCCTTTCACATCCACAGCCGCACTAATAACTAGTTAGCAGATCTGCTCTATTTTTTTTTTTCCAGCTACATGTTTTCAGTTAATCTTGCCTTTGTTTTAGTTGTTTGCCGTTTTTTATTTTATTTCCTTGTCTGTTTCGAATTACATTTCGGCCATCCCACACTACAAGGTCTCGTCGGCGTTAAAAGCTTCACCTCTGTGTTCCTATTATTACCCGCTAGTCAGTTATGTACCATGATACATTTCGAACATAAACTGATTTTGAAGTTAAAGAAACACCAGGAACTGCTAATCAACCTGCACCCTTTTTATCTGAGGATGTGACCCTACGTTTCTTAGTGTAGTACAGTGTGTTAAAATCGTTTCTTTGTTGTTGTGGCACAACGAACTAAGGTTATTATGACTTTCAAAGCATTCTGTGATTGTGAAAAAAGCTAAAACGAGAGAATGATTTTTTCCCCCTGTGACCTCACTTTGGACATGGTTTAAACAAAATTGTAATTTTGTTTGGTCTGTAATCATTCACAACACCTCCCTGGACATTTTGCAACACTTTCGACCAAAAGTTGATTCAGGCACCATTTGGCACTCAATACACCATCAGTAATATTTTCTATTTAATGCAGAATTTGCCTGGTAGTCATAAGTATTGTTGAAATAATAAGGGTGATATCATAATTTGTTTCCTGTGGGGGAAAAAAAACCTAACCTAAGGAATGTTCCAAAGATTTATCGTTGCTATGTGCATAAATATACTGTCGTCAGTAGTTTATTTGTCTTTGAAGTAATAATTCTATTAACAGAAACTTTAAGTGCCCATTGGGAGAACAAGCATTTGTTTTGTTACAGCTGACTTCAAATTGTTGTGCTTCACACATTCCTCTAGTGGAATGGTTTTCTGTCCTAAACCAATGCAACCATTTTGTGGTTCACAGCACGACATTATTTCTTATATACTTGTGCTTGCTAACTTGGTTGTCCATTTTTCTCTGGCCAAGCAGGAATAGATCTGGGTGTGATCTTCTGACTTAACCCTGCTTGGTGCCATTTATGGCGATAACAGTAACGTCCACCAAACTTAACCACAAACGAGTTTGCTTCCATCAAGCTTTCATCATATTCAGTTTTTATAATCATCAACCATAAATTGATGTTGTGATCCCAGGCTTTGGTTTGGTCTAACCAGCTTACTTAGTAAGTCTTTTCGGTGTAGCACGATTGTTTAAGGGTCAATCAATGTTACGATCAACTCCATGCCCAAAGACCGGAGGTAGGAATCAAACCTGGACCCTGGAGTTTGCACGTTCTCCTTGTGCTTGCTGGGGTTCCTCAACGTACTCTGGTTTCCTCCCAGAGTTCCTCCCAGAGATATGCATATTAGGCTGATTGGAATTAGTGTACGAATGAGTGTTTGACTGTGTATGTGTGTGTGTGCTCTGAGATAAATTGGTGCCCTGTCCAGGGTGTACCTCGCCTCATTAGTCAAAACAGGAATAGTGAAGTCAGGCATTAGTGTTCGGTGAGGATGCCTGAGGTGTAGTCAGTGTTCCAGTTTCCAGTTCAGTGCTTAGCACTGTTGCCTCACACATTCGGGGTAGGAGAATGGAATCTCACCAACGGTTTGTGTACATAGAGGTTTCATGTTCTTCCTGTCCTTGATGGGCTTCCTCCCACTGTCCAAAGACATGCATTGACGCTTGATTTCCAAATTGCCCCTAATGTCTAAGTGTGTGGCCCTGACCTGGGTTGACACCTCATCCAGGTTGTACCCTATCTTTTGCCTTGAGTTCACAGGGATAACCTCCATGCCACCTGCAACTGTACACAAAATAAGCAGTAAGGATGCTTATGGATGACAATGGATGGATGAATATTGCAGGTGTTGGAGATACTCTAGAGAGAAGTGGTTATTTTCCTTGCAGTAAAACAGGAGCCACATTGCTAACATGAATAACAATAAGATTTTGCTCAGGTAGCGCAGCTGTTGGACTACTGATGAGAATATCATTGGTACAAAACCCAGCACCACTAAACTACCAGTGTCGTGCCCTTGAGCACGGCCTGTAGCCCTCACCTGCTCACATGTATAAAGAAATACAACTAAGTCACCCTGGATAAGGACATCTGCTAAACGCTGTAAATACAAATCTGTTTGCTGGATCTCTGGTTCTGGGGTAACCTCATCCTAATTTACTGGAAAGTCAGTGCCATCGAGTTTCCAGCTATATGGTATATGGTTCAATATATAGCAAATTTGGCAGCACTCCAGCTGGAGAACATTGCAAACCCTTTCTTTTTGGGGACAGGGAGAGAGAGAATAAGACAAGAAGCTTATCTTGTGGTGAATATTGCCTCATCTGGGAGTGTCTGTTGTAGAGCTGATGTTGTTTTTTTTGGACCTGGAGTGAATTCTCTCAAGATAACTCACCAAGTGTATGAAGTTTCACTTGTACATCCAGGATATACTGACTTCTTTTGTTTCATGCAAAGGATGGACCTTAGATCCAGTTTTCTTTCTGGGCTCCTACCAATGCAGCAGTTTGAATTATGAAAAAACCTGTGGTAGTTAATCCTGACCTGGGCCACCTCCCAGACTGTAAGGATTATACAATAAGGGTTACAACTATTGAGCAATTTTATGTACCCCAGAAGTGTATGGAAAATAAACACTCATGCAAATGTAGGATCCCAACCTTGAAGAATTTGTGAAACTGTCTCCACCATGTTGTGTGCAAAGAGCATTTGAGCTCTTGACCATCACCATGGTCAAGTGCCATGGGAAAACCAAGGGAGCTTACATGGACATGGTTTCTCCTCTTCTGGGAAGGCTTTCAACTGAATTTTTGGAGCATGGCTGTGGGGATTTGTGATCATTCTGCCTCAAGAGGATTCGTGAGGTCAGGCGTTGGTGTTAGGTGAGGATGCAGTTGCCATTCCAGTTCATGCCGAAGGTCTGTAGTGGGATTGTGGTCATGGCTCAGTGCAGGAAACCTGAGAACTTTCACACCAAAATTTGCAAACAGTGTTTCCAAGGAGCTCACTTTATGGCACAGGGGCAATTTTTAGGGGAATATGTTTGGATGTCTTAGTTTGAGTTAAGGAAAATCTTAAGGGTACAGCACAAAAATACATTCTCCACAATTGTTTGCTTTCAACTTTATGGCAACAGTTTGAAGAAACTGTGTACATAGATCCTGAGCTGCATACATCACTAGACCTAGTAAGGAGTGATACTCTATTGAATCCACATCAATTTTACCATTGAAACTCTTCCCGATTCCTTGTCTTGGATCATACTGGATCTTGGTTGGTGAAGAGCCTGCATATCTCAAAGAACTAAATTCACATGGCATAGATGTACCGTATGTTTGGCTCCATTTGAGGTTAGCCCTTGCTCTGTCTACCATACTACTAGATTTCTACAGACTTTGTTTTAACTTTGGTAAGCTGTGACAGCACATATCTTCTTGACGAAAAGGTCCCTGCTCCCTCAGCTGTCCCTGTACCCAATTAATTTGCAGAGTACCCCCGCCTCAGCTGATTCCTGTGCACAGTTGGATATTATCATAGGGGTGGGTATGCTGTCGCCCTTGATCCCTATTGTTGTGAATTCAGACATTGCATCAAATAGCCAAGAAATGATTCTTTTTCTCCAGTGTCAGCTCCTGGAACCGGAACAAAACCAAGTTTGCGGCTTTCCATCTCATTGTGCTCTTCAGCATCATGTGAACTCAGCCACAAAACACATACTCACTTCCAAGAAAGAGACGGATACAGTAGATGACATAAATACAAGAGTCGGTTGTCATCCAAGAGTCAGTTATGCCCTCCCTTACCCGTCTCCCTGGAGGTGCAGATCCAGGCTAAACCACACCCCAAGTTACAACTATCCAATTTGCTGTTTACACCACACAATGCTTTGTCATTTCAAACTGGAACGAGACGTGATGAGACAGCTTTTCTTATTCCGACACGTCTAACTATAATCACGAAGTGCCTGAGAATTATCTGATGCACAGAATTGCACGTATTAGCGGAAATGCCGCATCACGCTGTGCAAGAGGCTCCGGTTTTGGGAAATGAAAACCGCCGGACTAGAGGTTACAGAGAGGTAGGCACACAGTCAGAATGAAGTAGGCCAAACAGCTGCCTAGCTTTGCCAGCTGTGTCGTGTAATTTAAAATATTATGGTCAATGACATTCTACTATGCAAAATAATTACAAAGCAAGCTTGGCATCGTGTTTTAAGCTTTCCGAATCTCTCAGGTCAGCTCCTGGCAATGGACAACGTTGACCCGCTCCAGAGGAGTTCTCCTCACAGCTGGAGGTTCCAGCTGGCTCTCGCGTGACCTCAGGGAGATTCCACGACTGCGGTGTCTTTTAGCTCTTGTAACTTTTTACAAATTAAATCTTAAATACACGTTTAACCATGAAAACACGTGAACCTAATTCAGGCAACAGTCATTTTTTCTAAGCTGTCTTTGAAGGAATGACCTTCAAACCAAAATTCAGTTCAGATTATGCAACTTGTGGACCCTATTCAGGAAAAAGTGTTGAGTGGGATTCGCATAAACATTGTTATACCGTATAATAGATGACTTCAAAGGAAAGCTGGTTTAGAGGTAATAATAAGAAATACTCTCATTATGTTTACATGCACACTCAAGTGGTGTTGTAGGTCTAGCTTGACTAGACTATTTAATTGGACTGCTGCTCTTGTCTCATTATACAAGCATGGCGGGGGAATTTATTTATAGTCTGAAAGTATGTCATACTCCAATACGATAGGTGGTAATATGCCCCTTTTCAGGTTGTCATTATTGGACCTATTCCCAGTTAAGCTACTACTTCACAAACCGAACAATCGACAAGCAATTTAACTAGCAGCATTGAGCAATGAAAACATGGACAATCTTACAGAACTGTACATTTCGTACATGCTGTGTGCTTTACTTTTATTTACAAATTAGGTTCAGACTATCCCTCATGGTAAAGGTGTTATCCCAAGGCGGATGACACCCTATTGTTAATGGCCTCCTAACCATATCAAGTTAAGAAACTTGACTTGCAACTGCGTTATCTGGGTGTGCAAAGTTGACTTTGAGAAGACTTTATGATTTTCATTCAGGTTAACATGGCTGTTTCAAATTTGCCCAATTTTAGTTGGCTAGTGCAATTAGTCGGACTCACACGTCATGTAAAAGTACTGGCTGAGAGCTTCTTGCAGTTGATGCATGCTGACTTTATGATTCATGAAAGCAAACATTTTGTGGGAAACAATCCTTCAAAATGAAGCGTTAGCAAATCTGCACACATTACCACTACAGCATGAACCAGATGAACTCAGCTGCCTTGTTTCCATGCAGTTTCGTGCTTTGAACCAATCAGTCCCTCTATCCCAATCCACAAAGCAGCTGCGTGGAGGGTAACAAATCATTAACAGTCACATTTCATTTGGGATACAATGCACGATTTGGTATTTACACTACAGACGACATCCTCATCCACCGGAAATTATCACAGCCTGTTACTCAAACCTCAGGCCACCCGTCCTGCAACAAACCGCACTGCTTACCTGTCGCATAACAAACTTCACTGATCACCTGACCCCTCGTGCCTTAGTATGCTCCCATCCTACACTCTTTACTTACATACAGTATGTTTCATATATAGTACCAGTCAAAAGTTTGGAAACGAGCTTTATTTATTTACTTTTTGACATTCTAGAGCAATACTTGATTTTTCCAAAACTATGAAATAACTCATATGGCATTAGGTAATTAAGTAACAACAATAACAGTCAGTTGTTATTTTAAGACATGAAACTGTTCTGGCAGTTGAAACAGTCTGAAACAGTCCTTGCAAGAAAAGTAATGTGTCAAGTGCGTTTGCAAAACCCATCAAGCACCATGATGAAACTGGATCTCATGAAGACCTTCCCAGGAAAACAAGACCAAAACTTACCTCTGCTACAGAGTCGTAGTGTTTCCAGCCTCACAAATCACCACTTAACAGACATCACCACATAATATTTTAGTCGTTATGAAGGCTTTACAGTGCATAAGTAGCAGACACATCTCAATATGAGAGTATTGCATATTTTGGATGCCTTTAGCATTGTAAATTAGAAGGGGCGTGCAAACTTTTGACCAATTGTGTGTGTATATATATATATACCAGGAGGTTCCTAGGAGTGCATCAAAGCTGGAGTTGACATATGACGCTTGCAGGAAAAACCAAGACCTACTGTAAGTATGAGCGATGCTTTTAGCCTTCATGCCTGGTCAGGGGATGTGGATTCAATTCTGCTAATATTTTATAATACAACTAAAAAGAAATAATTAATAATCCATCTTACATCTCTGGAGAAATGGATTCTTGTAGCTTGAGGGACTCTCAACCTCAGTCTACATGTCTGCAGCTTTGAAGACTGATGTAGCTGAGGTTGAAGAACTGTCAGAGGCCATGCAGACACCACTACATCTCAGGATTTCGTTTTTTTTTTTTTTTTTACCCCCCATGGATCAAATTGCAGGAAGTCCCCAAGACCCAATAAAGCCCTAAAAATTGGTTATCATCAAAGACGTCCTTATATTAATGTCATCGTAAGGAGGTTTAAAGCCCTCCACTGAATCCTCGTTGCTAAATATCAAACTATAATATACCACACTAAAAGTCCGTACGAATGATCTTGCGAACCGAATCGTACATCTTAAAGGAAACGCTGCGTCATGCTGTGCGTAAAAACGCAAGCGCCTCCTGTTCTGGGAAATGAAAACCGCTGGTCGAGGTTACACAGGGGTAGGCACACAGTCAGGAAGAAATACACCAAGCAGCTGGTCACAGTAATAACCTAATAAAACCTAATTGTGTGTGTGTGTGTGTGTGTTTTTTTTTACATCGTGTTGTTTTGTTTATGTTTGAGAGCCAAGAACGAGTCTGAATCCCTGCTGCGACATAATCTTCTCGTTTGAGCATACTGTAAACGAACTTTACATGAAAACAAAAAAGGTCTGAAAGAGTCTCATTAGACATAAACAAATGATATTAGTTACTGATCAAAATACCATAAACAATTACAATCCAAATGCAGAAGAGTGTATAGCAATGTGACTTATAAACCTATCTGTATTAAAAATAAAATAAATAAATAAATAAATAAAAACTGTAATAGTTATTTCACTTTAGCCATGTGTAGCCGTGCATATTATGCAGAGCAATCCTAGTGTCACACGGTTCTGCATTCTGTGTAATTTTGTAATGTACAAGAGTAAGTCGAATATTATCCACACACTGGCTGTCGAATTTATTTTAATTACGCATTTTAGATCATCTCCTTGCTATTAATACACTTTTTCACCAAGCTTTCATATTCTTCGTTCTTCATCAGAAGTGAAGCCATCTTCCTCATGCCAAAACGTAGACAAAGGCTCAAACGGGAAGCTCCGCCTCAGAGGAAGGTCGCATGCTGGACGGACCGATTGGTGGCCGCTTTACATGACGTCAACGTGTTTACAAAAGCGGTTGTGGGATTCATCGGGAAACTAGTGGATGATACCATGCAAAAAGCGACCATCAGAACGTTTCCCAATCAGAAGCCATGGGTGGATAAAAACATCCACGACACTCTGAGATCTCACACCACAGCCTATAACGCAGGACTTGCTGAGTCATGCGATGTCTGGAAGCAGCACTACAGGAGGAAACTACAGTCACAGCTCCAATAGAGAGACTCTAGGAGCCCTGTGGCAGGGACTAAGGACAATAACTGACTATAAAGCACCAACATCTAGTATAGCAAACATGGATGCGTCTATAGCAGACGAGTTGAACACCTTCTACGCTTACTTTGAAGCTGCAGCTAATCATGCTAATAGCACTAGCAATGCTAACGCTAAAGCTGGCAGGGCTAATGGCTGCAGACAGGAAGAGAATGCCAACACCGGAAACATCATCTCCAAGCATGATGTGAAGAGAGCCTTTAGTAGTGTGAGTCCTCAGAGCATTCAATCACTCCTAAGCCCAGTCGGTAACCCTCACATGCTTTAAAAAGTCCATAATTGTTCCTGTCCCAAAGAAACCCCTTCCTGCTTTCCTCAAAGACTATCGCCCTGTAGCCCTAACTTCAGTAGTGATGAAGTGCTTTGATCGGCTGGTCAGAGACATCATCTCTTCACTACCTGACACACAAGATCCATTACAATTTTCTTACATTCAGCACCGTTCAACAGATGATGCCATTTCACACCTCTGGACTCTAGAATAGAGAATTATGTTAAAATGCCGTTTGTCGACTACAGTTTATCATTTTACATTAAACTCCCTCCATACTCACCACCCCATCTGTGCATCAATCAATCTCTGTGCCAGAAGATCTCCAATTTCCTAACTTGCAGACCACAGGCGTTAAAGATGGGCGGACATGTCTCAGCCTCCCTCACCCTCAGTACTGAAGCCCCCCAGGGTTGTGTTCTAAGCCCCCTGCTGTATTCACTATACATCTATGACTGCATGGCCACTACCAACTTCACCACCGTTATCAAGTTTGCTGATGACACCGTCATGGTGGGCCTGATCTCTGACAACAATGAGACGGACTGCCTGGAGGAAATTTGAAAACTGGAGAACTGGTGCCAGAGGAACAACCTCCTCCTCAATGTCAACAAGATAAATGAGTTGATAGTGAAGTTCAGTACAAAGCAAGAGAGGAACTACCAGACCCCTGTCATCAACAGGAGCCCAGTGGAGAGAGTGGTCAGCTTCTGATACCCCAGTGTTCACATCATGCAGGACCTGTCATGGACCATGTCACATCAACTAAAGACCCGGCAGTGTCTCTACCAACCCAGACACTTGAGAGACTTCAGACTGCCCTCCAAGGTGCTTAGGAACTTTTATTCCTGCACCATAGAACATCGCAACCTAGTTTGGGAACAGCACCATGCAGGACAGACGAGCTCTAAAGAGGGTGGTGAGATCAGCTGGGCACATCATCTGCACTGAGCTCCCTGACCTGCACCCAGTCTACAGCAAGTGGTCCTGGACCAAAGCCAGGAAGACCATAAAGGATCTCAACCACCCCAACAATGGTCTGTGCTCTCTGTTGCGGTCAAGAAACCACTTCCGCTCCCCGAAGGCCAACACAGAAAGACTGAGGAGGAGCTTCTTCTTCCCGCAGGCTTTACAGACTCTCAAACACAACACCACACAGGACTAAACACTCTTCTTTGTTCTCACAACAATAGTGCAATAACACTCCCCCTACTCATACACCACTCATCACGTTGCACATTGCACATTAACACACATTTGCACACGGTCGACATTTTGCACACCTGGAACTTTTTTCAACAGCTTAAAACAGTTTTTTGCAGATATCCAAATGCTTCTGTTCAGGCTCTTCTGTGAGTTGTTTCGGTACCTGGTACACCTTCAGACCACCAAAAAACGAATTACTGCACGTTGCTCTTTTTTTCGTGCAAATAACAATCTATTGCTCACACCGCAGTTACAAATGAACTGATGTAACACATTCACACAACAGAAGTTTTAATATAACTGGAGTGCGGATAGTTTTCGAATCACCCTCATATAACTCAGGCATGGACAAATCTTCTGCTGACTAGCCACTACCCGCTGTCTGCACCTGCTCTTGGAGTGGCATGAAGTAAAAAAGAAGTGAAGTAGTTTCTTACATTCTAATTACAAATTTCCTTGGATCTCTTTTTAGAAGCATGAAAAATAACCACCCATGAAAACACTGATTACTCATTAAAAAGCAATTACTGCATCATACAAGTGAATTGCACCCCCCGCCCACCCCTCTAGCTCCATACAGCTTCTATACAGATGTATAGAATGTTTTTGTATATTGTAATGTTACAGTACAACGTCCCTTCACTGCGCTCCATTAATAGGCTTAAGCCTGTTCTAGCATTACAATGCCCCCGTGCACAAAGCCAGCTAGTGCTAAATTTTAAAGGGGATGACCTTGTGTGTTGTACACTTTTTAAAAGCAAATTTTCTGGTTAATGTTTATTAGCTCGACAAAGCCAACACAGGGGTGTTTCATGACTAATAACTCTATTTATATAAGTACCTCGTTTATGCACTTCACAGCACCGCTGCAGCTGAGACACTCATCCAAGCACCTGCCACACACACACACACACACACACACACACACACACACACACAGTACACTACAGGGTAGATAGAGAAGAGCTGACACACCGAACAGAGAGACAGATAAACCCACAGAGTGCATTTTTATCATAAGTGTAAATGATAAAAGTGATGGTTATGGATGTGTGGTTAAAAATAAAGGTGCTGCAAACTAAGAGATGTTCAGAGTACAGACCCGAAGAAGAAGAAGAAGAAGCGTTCAGTCATTAATTTAGCTTTGTGTTATAATAAACTGAATGATTATCTTATTTTGTTCTCTGGCACGTGATATAAATATTGGTGAAATAAAATGTTGTTTCACTGATCTGCAAAAGAAAAAAGAAAAAAAAAAAGAAAAAATATATATATATTTATCATTTATTCATCTTTATATTGTATAGTGGTTTGGGAGCTGAACTCCTTCAAATCTTTTTTTATATGCATGATATAGATGGAGCCTCTGTAGTCCACCTACGGAATGTGGAGTTCAGTAGTTATTACATTGTATTTATTCCCACCTTCGGTCAACTTTCACACACTCACTTACGCATTCACACACTATGGGAAGTTTGCCAGTTAGCCTAAACCGTATGTCTTTGGACTGTTGGAGGAAACCAGAGTACCCGAAGGAAACCCACCAAGCAAGAGGAGAACATTCAAACTCCATGCACACTGTCCCTGAGGTGGGAATTGAACCTAGAGCCTGGAGATGCAACAGTGCTAAATAAATAAATGACTAAACCTCAGAACTTCATTAAGGAAGTATCCCTGCTTTAAGTGAAGGATTTGTGTATAAGGTTCTCGTGGATGAATGGATAGATGGATGGACAGGAGGTGCAAAGCTAACCTCTCTCTCTCTCTCTCTATGTATATATACACGTGTGTGTGTGTGTGTTTAAATAACAATAATTACATTAAATGCATGATCACATACATGACTTTGTATGTACAATTAAAATATATATAAATGATAAAACAAGTGAAGTTCACGGGGAAGTTAAAAATAGCAGAAACAGAAGCGACATTAAAGCCTCCTGCAGTTCTGAGGTCTCGCGCTGAACCAGACGGCGAGTGACGTCACGCAGTTGATGCTGCATTATGCATGAAAGGGGCGTGTCTCCGAGTCTCGGCGTCTATATATAGAGAGAGAAGTTTTCCATTTAAAACGTGTCTCACGTGGCCGATTGGCGACACCGGGGACGCAGAAACTTTCGCATTAGTGTTGCTAATAATAATATTAATGATAATCATAACATTAAGTTTATTACTATTGGAGTGATCATCATTATTCATATTATTAGTGTAACTGTTAGATTTGTTTGTTCCCCCACCCCCCCTCCCGTGTCTCCGTGAGCATGGTGGCCGCGCTCCGCTCGCTGCTCGTGTCCGCGAGCTTGGCCGCGGTGGCGCGCCTGTCCTCCGCCGTGGGCGCGGTGATCCGCTGCGAGCCGTGCGACGCCGGGGCGCGAACGCTGTGCGAGCCCGTGCCCGAGGACTGCGTGGAGCGCGTGCGCGAGCCGGGCTGCGGCTGCTGCGTGACGTGCGCGCTGGCCGAGGGGCGAGCGTGCGGCGTGTACACGGGGCGCTGCGGCGCGGGGCTGGTCTGCCGACACCGGCCGGGCGAGCCGAAGCCGCTGCACGCGCTGCTCGAGGGCCGCGGGGTGTGCGTGGACCAGACCGCACCTCCTCCTCCTCCTCCTCCGCCTCCTTCTCCTCCGGCCCGCGCGCGAGCAGGTACGGCACTTTTACCACCATGCGCAGTGCACAGCGCGCGGTTAAACGTCATTATTTCAATGCGTAGACCATAACTGCATATATATGTAGATTGCATTCTGCACGAAGGTGTGTGTGTGTGTGTGTGTGTGTGTCCGAGCTTTATTAATTAATTAACGTCATGAGGATGCACGAGCGTGTCTCCTCTCCAACCCTCTCGGGGGGTCTTCTGCACCCAGGGGCTCGCCTGGCATGTCAAGGAAGGAGTGGCATGAGATCACTGCACGAGTGCAAACTGCATGGAGCTTACAATCTTCTTGTGTATTTATTTATTTATTTATTTATTTTTGGCATGTGATCATACAAGGGCTACCATCCTGTAAATTTAGTCTATTATCCTTAGAAATGAATGCACCTTAAATTGTAAACAGTGTATCTGTTTGTTTGTTTGTTTGTTTGTTTGTTTAGTTTTAACTTTACCTTTTCCACCCTGCAATTCTTGCTTGTTGCTTATACTTGTTGTATAACATGTGACCTGACTGCATTTCCCTTCAGGATTAATAAAGCACTCTGTCTTTGCACTGCGTTAACACTTTACCTAATTATGCAGCTACATGCTCCGACACTGACCATGGCTACTGATTTGTTCTCAGAGTGTATTGTCATATCCGTCCAGAACTGCTTAATATAATGCTATTAATAGGATATAATAGGATGTTATATAGGTCAATAGTCATATCATAACTTATCACCTTGCTTATGATTTTACATTGTGGTTACGTTGAAGCTCGAACAGTGATTTTATGCATAATGTTTCGGTTTCAAGGAGTGTCTGAAATGAGGTGTGTTTCTGTGCAACATCTGTACTGTACAGTTAAAAAAAACAACACTCTTATGATGATGAAGTTTTTATTTATTTATTTATTTTTATCATGGATTGCACAAATTGCAAGATTAAGGGTGGTCCTGCACATTTAGCTACTGCATGAGATGAAAAACAAAAGGGATTTCTATCATGAATGATTGCATTTTGACCTAAACAAACAGTTCCGTCTAACAGATTGACAAAATGTAGTCTGTTATGATCAGAACAATTATTACACCTAATATTTAATTGAGCTTCGGTAATTGAGGAGAATAGCATCCTCTCCTTGTTGGGTATGAGCTTTTCCTGAGATTATATTTCCCGATTGTATACGGGGCGTTCAAGTCAAACCAGGACTTGTGCAAAATAACAGAACACCGTTATGAGAGTAAAAACTCCCTTGATCTCTTTATATAATCCCCTGATACACTAATGCACTTATCCCAGACTTTCACTACTGCTTGTATCCATCAAGGTTGAAAGTTTTCTCAGTACGACGGAGCCATGATCGGACTGCCTGTCTCATGTCTGAAATGCCGGCCTCCCAGGAACTCCTTTAATGGCCCAAACATGTGGAAATGGCTTGGAATGTGGTGCGAGGTCAGGACTGTATGGTGGATGTGGCAGTAATTCCTGTAATGTGCAAGTGGTGTTGGTGTATGATAGTTTGTACAGTTCATACAGACAGTAAGATGGCGACACGTTATCCGTCCATTTTCAAGGATCAGACGTTCCATTCACTGAATGTTCATGGTAACAACTGCAGTGGGCTCTGAGACGCCTCAATCGGGATTGTCGTTCATGGATGTCCAGCCTACCCAGAATGTTTTCACCATTCAGATATTTTACTGCAGCTTAGAGTCTTGACTGTGCTTAAAGTCTTCTCTCTAAATGTTATTCGCTTTTATGCCCTCATTCACCATACAGGAATTTCATCACAAGTTATATTGGACATGTGATTTGGACCAACATGTTCTGAATGATTAAGAACATGCCCTGGCCTTATATTGGCATCCTAGTAGTAATAAAACATTCCCCTTACAAGTGATTTAATGTCATGTGACAAACTTTGCTGCTATACCTATAGCACTTATCCTCCTAATCCCACTGCATGAGCACTTTACACATCGATCCCCATGCAATCTGGTAGAGCAACAGCGGTAGACCTGTTTCTACTAGGTTGAATAATTGCCATTGATGTTAGCTATTATATAACTTTTTTAATGAATTCCTTATTTGTTTAAGCTAAATATCGTGCTAGTATTTGAACGATGCTAACGGGATTGTACAAGTTTAATTTAGTATATATTCAACAGCGTACGATCTTCCCTTTAGTACAATGAGTAGTTTACACAATTGAAGAAGTGGTTAAAGTTAATGGATAAATACAGGCATGATTTGAAAAGACATTACCATTTGTCATTGACAACTAACAGAAAGATTTTTTTCAAAATGGAGGTTTAAGGTGGCTGGAACTGCATTCCAGTTCTGAAAATCTCAGAAATCCTTCCCAGTTGAACGTCTCCATGTTTGTCCTCATTTTGGACATGTTCCAGAACCTCTCCTGAATCCTCTTTTCCTTCTGGACTCAAGTGCAATACTTTAGTGTGCTTTATATTTAGTCGAGTTTATTTATAAAGCCTGAAATCACAAGTATGTCTTGATGGGCTTCACAGCCCCTTACAGGCCGACAACCCCAGGCTTTCGACCCCGGGGTGATGAATAATGCAAGGATGAAGGACAAGGGGAAATTGAGAAAATAGACCTGATTGCATTCCTTCTCACAAAATAATGTCTAGTTAAGAACCTGTGACTGAAACAAGAAAAAAAAAGTAGAAAGCTATTCATATACAATGATTGTGTTGTTTCCTAGATTCCTCTCTAGGAAAAAAAGAAAAAAAAAGGAGTTGGCAGGTTTTGCATCCTAGTTTTGTATCTTCCCAGCATTCCTTCTGTCCGATTTTCAGCTGAGAGTGCCAGGATGCCTGAGGAAGATTCCAGCAGCAACAGAACGAGTCCGTTGGTGCCAGCTGGACACGAGCAGTCAACGGATATCTTTCCCTCCCACGGTCGGCGTCCCCCATCCCACCGGCCTCACCCCAAAGCTGAGGACATCCGACGTGAGAACTACCGGAAAACCCAGAGCTACAAAATAGAGGAGCCTCCGGCAGCCGCCCCTTCCAACCATGAGAACATCGCCTTCGAGTCCAAGCAGGAGCGAGAGTATGTAAGTACTGTGCCAGAATCTTTCGGATAGCCGGATAGAATCTGCAAGGCTGTGGGCACAGCTGGTAGTGTCCTTCAGACTATTTGGTTGGTGGCTTTGTGAAAGATCCCGTATGCTGCCGGTCAGTACACAATCAGCTATTTATGCAAGTCGCGGCTTTCGAGGTCCTTCAGGGTAGCACAATGGATATGAAGCCGGCGCTCTTGGCACCGCGCAGAATTTAATTCTGAGCCTAATCGAACACACCTGGGCCTAAAAATCAGAGTCTACTCAGTATTTTAATGAGCTGAAGTAGGTGTGTCAGGATAGGCTTGGCACTAGATCTGCATTCCCTGTGGTACACCAGGAAAGGGATTGCATAATGCTGGCTTTGAACACAAATGACATTTTACAATGGGCAGACTCTGTGAGAACAGTCAGTATACGGACACGTATAATTTATTCCCCCACAATGCCACTCAATGTCGACTGCCTCGACGGTTGCTGTTGGTGCTGGAATTTTTCTTTTTATAGTTCTTAAACTTTGTTTGTTCTCAAGAACATTTGCAGGAAGGAAAATATTTTGATGAAGACATCTGATTTCAGTTCTCTCTCTCTCTCTCTCTCTATGTTCTTGAGGGTTGCACAGTTCAGGTTTCATGTTGGGCTGTCGACTGGGCACAAGTGCACAAGCTCGTGATCTGGGATGCGAGATAGAAATCATCTCCGTAGTCTGGAACGGGGCATCCAAAAACAGACAGCCAGGATTTACCACAGGATACTTCTTAAATGAAGTAAGCAAGCATAAGTCAAAGACGGCAACTATGACGAAGCACAACCTGGGAAACAAGGCTTGGATGAGCAAAGTGATATTTGCAAGAAAACAAAGGGCAACACGGATGGTAGAAATACTCAGACTGATTAGGGGGGGGGACAAGGGACAGGTGTTCACAATCAGGGATAATGGACCAATTACAAGACAAAGACAGGAATAAGACCAAAACAGAAGCATGTGTCCTCCATGGGAACTAGAAAGAAAGACAGGAAACAAGGAAGCTGTGATGTAAATGTTGTAAATTCCGGCTAATTCTTTGCTAATTCACGGGTCATAATTAATCCCTAATTGACCATTAGCAAACCATGCTAATTTGGAAAAGTTATAGCTAGCATATAAATACATGCAAGACTACCATTTTGTCTTTAGCCCTTAAAAATAAAAAAACACAGCGCTGTATATAGGCTAGCTATAACGTTTAGCATATTTTACTTAGGATCTCAGCGGATCAGGAGTAGGTCCCAGAACATCCTGGATCAGATGCCGATCCTGTATATGCGTGCGCACACACTCTTTTCCACCATGTGTAGATGGAGATACTGCACAAAGAGAAGATGGGAAGATGCACACAGGTAGCCACATCCGCACCAGTCTCTGGACCATAGAAATATGAGGTCACAGCTAAATCCCCTAAATGTCCGTATTACGATTCTATGAGTTACGTGATTTATTTGTGTTCTATATGTATTAGATTTTGTTTCAATTCTAATTGAGAATTTTTTTGCTTGTACTGCCTGCCAATGTGTGACTAGTTTAGAGTGCGCCACCTGTAGGATTATAGCGGAACTGCAAAAAAATTTTACCTCTTCAAATGCAAACATACTGTAGAATTCAAATCTAATAAAAAAAAAATACATTTTGGAGTCAGTATGGAGATACACGAGTTGTCGCATAAAAGAATAACTGATTTTTATTTTTTTTCCATATTAACTAATATGCTAAATATTTAACATCTTTAGTTCAAGGATGGTCACAGAGCCAAAGTCTTTGCCACATCAACAGAACTCTGCAGTGATTGTTAGGATAAGATGAAACATGGGTACATGATATGTGACAGGAACAACTAGGTTTTTCTTTAAAATCTTTTTGTATCTAATTAGCTCAGAAATCAGGAATCTAATTTCAAATGCAAGATGAAACCATGGCTCATGTCATGGTAGGAACATACTGTAGAACAACAAATCTACACCACCAGTCAAAAGTCTGGACACACCTACTACTAATCCCATGGTCCTTCCTGATTATTTCTTCCTATACAAGGTGTCCATAGAAAGCAATAATCCCCTTTAAAGCCTTCATAAGTGCTGGTTGTTAATTGGTGATTTCTGAGGCTGGTGACTCCAAATGAACGTCTCCTCGGCAAATTCTGAGGTAACTTTTGGTCTCGCTTTCCTGGGAAGGTCTTCATGACAGCCAGGTTCATCATGGTGCTTGATGGGATGTGGGTTTTGCAAATGCACTTGACGATGCTGTTCTTGCAAGAACTGTTCCAGAACAGCTGACCTTCATGTCACCGTGTGCGCCGTTTCGTACTGTAGTTTTGAAAAAGAATTCCAGTATTGCTCAAGAATGTAGAAAATAAATCCAAACTTGTGTCCAAACTTTCGACTGATGCTGTATATGTAGTCTGGGTTCCTTTTCCACCCCAACCATAACCACAGATGTACCACCATAATAAAAGTTGCAAGCTAACTGCCAAAACCACCAACAATTCAAACCTGGAGTTGTTTTTAACCTCGCTCACGCCCGCCCGCCCGCCCGCCCCCCTGCCCCCCTGCCCCCCTGCCCCCCTGGCCACTCAGAAGTATTTTATTTGAGATCTCTTTTTCCTAGAAACAATCGTTCTCTAAAGAATACTCCATGTTCATCCAAATCCGAAATGGAGAAAAGGTTCAGCTCGACCCTTTGTTGCAATGGAAAGCTCGGCCATCTGTAGCACCAAAAGTAATATTCCAGATTTATCCAAGTATGTCTGTCAGAATAGTTGTTTTTGGAGCCTTGCACCATCTTTCAAACATTCCAGAGATATCTCGTGTTGTTTCTTGATATCTACTTCAAATCCATGAGTCCGAGTGTTGAGTGGGAAATATATGAGTGACTGATTGAGTGTGTGTGTGTGTGTGTGTGTGTGTGTGTGTGTGTGTGTGTGTGTGTGAGATGTGTGTTTGGATGATTAGGCTGTTTCTCTATCCGACAGTGATCAGGTAGGATTTTTCTTTGGAACATCGTTGCTGGCCGATGATTGAGGGATGTTTAACAGCTTAAAAGTTTTCGAAAGAAAAAACGGGCTGTAAACTTTGCAAAATGCGTAATTTGTGAACAACCTTTTGTGCTGCGGTTTTTTTTTTTTTTTTTTTTTGGTCTCGTTTTATGTGCTACCATGTTGGCACGAGCCAAACTGTGGTGGCGTTTTGGATGTCTCCTCTCGCCGTGTGTGTATGTGTGAGTGGTATTTGCGGACTCTGATGAGTAACTAGAGCTGGTGGCTCTGGGTTTGTGTGTTAGGGCTGTTTTGATGCCCACATTCCCTGCTTTTGGTCCGTTTCTGTTGTAAACAAGCTCTGCCTCCTCGACTGGACGCCACTGAGGGGATGGGGTTTTTCGGGCTGCGATTCATGTGGCTTGCGCCTTCCTTCATGTGCTGGAAAGCTGTTCGGAGACAACGAACAGGCCGCTAGTTTAGCTTAAGCTAGCGCCAGTCTAAACGTTTCTCAATGTGCTCGAAAAGAAAAGTGTCCGTCGTCTGAACGCGGAGGTTTCATTAAAGTGCCGTTTTCTCGGGTTCTTTCATCTTGACAAGCTCGATTGGGTTCCTTGGATATTAAATTTACTGATCTGTATGTAAATAAAGGATGAAATTCTCTTCCACGATATGCTGTAAAGACATGCATGTTTCAGATAAACCACTTAAAACATCAGGAAAACAACTGATTTGGTCCATTTAACTAAAACATGCCATAATGCGTTTATTTTCCACAATAATCTGTTTGACGCATTACGCTCGAAACATCCTCCTCCATAACTCATCTATTTCAACCCTGTTGTTTTAGGCTTAGCGGTTAGCACTGTCGCCACGGGTTTGTGTGCATGGAGTTTGGATGTTCTTCCCATGTTTGTTGGGTTTTTCTCTGGATAATCCAGTTTCCTCCAACCACAGTCCAAAGACATGAAGATTAGGCTAATTTGCAAGTGCCCATGGTGTGTGAATGTTGATCAGAGGTCATAAAAGCAGTGGTTACCAGTGGACTCCATGGTCCCTAGATAGACTACAGAGGTTCCTAGATGGATGGATGGATGGAAACCCCTGTTGCCTTAAAAAAATGAATGACTATGAAATATAACGCTAACTTTGAACGTTAGAATGATTTCCATCAAATGAAAATTTGAAGCTTTATCCAGAGCATTTATGCAGATTAACCTCCATTCTCACGGCATCCTCCACATGCATGCTACCTTGAGTTTCTAACAGGGTTTAGAATTCCGATCAGAGATTGGGACGTGGATGAGATGCGCCATAGCTCCCACGTTGCTCTACTATAACATGGTGTTGTTTGTGCTGCTCGTTGTTATCCTGGTTTCGACAGTATGTTCCCTAGTGGTCCAGTGGTTAGCACACAGTGCTCTCACCACTGTGACTGGAATTCGAGTCCTGCTCAGGCTAATGATTTGGTATTAATTTGGGTTTAAAGGCATTTTTGCAACATCGTGTTGGCGGCATTCGTTCATCGTTGTCGTGTAGTCAACATTGTTCCAACGCCATTTCATGAAAGTAATTCTAATTTTCAAAAACAGCCCAACACCAACATTGTCCCAACGGCTGTAATGTTGCCAAATTAACATCACCACAATGTTTAGACAACCACAAATTCCTACAGGGCTGTTTCTCATTTAGGAGAAGAAGAAAAAAAAAAAAAACACTTGAATCTTGTAAACTCAAAAGGAAAGAGATGGAAAGTGCGATGCATACAGTATTTTGCCTTAGGTTCTGAAGTGAAATCGTGCCGTCGTTCATATTTCATAAGCAGCACCATGAATTAGGTTTCATTTTGGCCGCTGGTCCGCTGCACAGCAAGGTCTTTGAATGAAGATTACTCCGCCCTTTCCACAATTTGACTTCCTCGTTAACCCTCGTTCGTTAATTCCTGATCCTATTTTTACCCTCTCGGGGTTTCAGGCTGTGTGGCCGTGCTTCCTGTAGACCCGTATTTGCTCGGGTTCTGGAGCCGCCACAGCGTTAAAGTGCTTCTAATCCCGTATTCCTGGGCTCCGGTGTGCGGTGTGGCGCGTTCAGCCGCTTTAGTGGCGATCTTGCTGCCAGAAGCTGTTTTCATAGAAGGGATTGCATTTCCTGGAAATGGACCTCCATATTTATTTCCCAAGGGACGAATTAGAGGCAAGGTACACAGAGGGATTCATAAAAAAGAAAACGGCCACTGATGTCCGTATTCATGGCAGTCTGTGTTTGGTTTCTGTCAAGGCTTCTTCCATCATGGCTTGTTCATTTTGCGTCCAGGTCTTTGAAGGAGGTCTTTATGAGAATGCCACAGGGAGCAAATACAGCCGCCCGAATTTTAGTTCCCTCTTCGATAGATTTCATTGTTTTTATTGTGTTTTGAGCTGTGCATTGATGCTGTCTGTGTGTGTGTGGGTGTGTTTGTGTTTGTGTGTAGGGTCCATGTCGAAGGGAAATGGACGAAGTACTAAACACGCTGAAGATCGCGGACATGGCGAACCCCCGAGGCTTCCGCATCCCAAACTGTGACAGGAAAGGTTTCTACAGGAAAAGACAGGTGAGGGGATTTGAATGCGAATGCAACTAAGGAAATGAGACGTTGGGGATAAAACACTATCTATCCAACTCGGCATCCCTTAAATACGTTGCCAGGTCCAGATTTCTAAATGGAGTCTGGTTGCATCGGTAACTCTGCTGAAAGATGCTTTTATGAACAACCTGGCTGGGATTTTTTGTTGTTTAAATGGAATATTAATAAAAAAAATGCAATCTATGAGCGGTTGAGGCTCACAGCACAGATGACGTCATCGGCTTTTCGGGACATTAGCATCCTGTTTATCAACACGTGATCCCGTTTAGGATCGTATCAGCCTCAGAGCCATTTTTCTCCGGGTGATTAGCGGCAGCCCAGACGGGCCCTAAGGACCCGTCTCTTTCGCTCCCGGGGCCAAACCGAGCGTGGCCGCCGTGGTGGCCATCTTGCGCAACCCGCCCTGAGCGAGCGACGTCAAGGTGGCTACTGGGGTCTGAGCATCTCCCCATAATTATCGGACTCCTCGCGGTGGCTGCTTGAAAATAGATTTGAGCCCCTTCCAGATTTACGCGGTCGGCCCACAATTGGTTTATAATAAATGAGTGTCCCAGACGCCTTCATATGGATGCACTTATCCTCCATCGTCATGAGCAATATTTATACAACATGGCAGGTCCTGCTTAATGGAAGTTGACCTGCAATAAAAAAAATTGTTTTTTTTTTAATTTTTTTTAAAATATATATTCATATAGTTTATATATATATATATATGTTACTGCGACAATCATGAAAAGAGCGGAGGGGGAGCGACGACCTTTTTTACGACGGGGTGTTTACTTTTTGTGGTCAGCACGGACGCTTAGCCTCGCGCTAATGATTAAACCTGAACGTTTTCGCAGCGGGTCCTGTGCAAATAAAGAGAGATTTGATTAGCAGGATCCTCGCTTGCTTCGCGGTCGGTTTATTTTGGTTCCACGAGCCTCTACAGGTAGCTGTAGCGACGAAGAATCCAATCTATTTCTCGAGCACTGGATTTTGGACTGCATTAACGAAGCATAAGGCTGAAAACAAGATCCTTAGCCTTCACACTCCCACACAGTTCTTTTTTTTTTCTTTTTTTCTTTTTTTCTTTTCAAGGTTCCCAGTCTGGATATTGTCTCTTGTCTCTCACTTCATTTAGTTTCGTGAGCTCCAAACAGGCCTCCCAGTCTTGAGCGAATTCCCTTGGTATCACACTCCGCGAGGAATGAATCAATGGGCCATTTACGAATCATCGAGTCCTCTCATGCTCTCATGGAACTGTTGGTTTTGTTGTGTTGTTGTATTTTTTTTTTTTTTTTTAATGCACACTAGACAGGACTTTGACCTTTAGTTAAATTGGCAGCTAAATAACAGCCCTCTGGGCTGGAGCGCCAAGCTCTGTAAGTCATTTGTAGCACCCATAATTTGGAGCCGGGGGTATAATCAGCAATGGATGATTTGTACCGGCCAGCAGGAGGCTGAAAATAGAAGTTGGCGCTGGCGAGCTTCACACACACACACACACACACACACACACACACACACACACACACACACACACTGGCCCTGAGCAAATATTTCAGCTTCCCTGTGTTTACCTTTAAGTTGCTCTATATGAACACAAAACAGGATGTGCATCGTAAAATCCCTCGAAAATACCTAGGTCACGTCAGCATAACGTCTGGACAGACAGCGGGTGTTTTATTATAGTGAAACTCAAGGTCATGAGGTTCAAAGCTGTTTCAAATGAAAAGAAAAAAAAAAAAAAAAAACAACAACAACAACAATCAGTAAACCAATTATGACATTTTGTCTCTGTCGTTCTTTCTCAGTGCTGGCCCTCTAAGGGCCGAAAACGTGGCATATGCTGGTGCGTGGACAAATACGGCCAGCCCATACCAGGCTACGATGGAAAGGAGAAAGGGAATGTGCTGTGCTACGCCATGGAGAACCAGTAGAAAAGAGCAGAAGGCCAAAGAAAAGAGAGAGAGAGAGAGAGAGATGGAGGGATCGAGTGTGCGTACACTGAAGAACCACCTCCACGCCCTGACCCTCCGTCTCGGACTCGTGCTTTCGGTCCTCCAGAAAAGAAATAATAATAATAATAATAATAATAATAATAATAAAATATATATAAATGATATTAAGGGCGGGGCTTAAAATTCTGGGCTTTCCTGAGCTTCAACAAGCTCGAATTGATTTCTGTGCTCCATTGCTCCATGCTTACGCAGCAGTGGGACCCTAGATGCTTGCAGGAGAGAAAGAGCTTGATGGATGAAAGGACGTGGGTGTGTGTCTCAGGAGGCAGTAGAGCTGTAGCAAGGGGACGCAATCGACACAGGACTGACCGCAAAATGAAAAAGGACGTGGAAGAAGGCGCTAACGTTTGTAAAGCACTTCCTATAAGGTTGAGTGTGCGTGTGAGTGAGTGCATGTGTGTGTGAGTGTGTGTGTGTGTGTGTGTGTGTGTGTGCGTGGCTATTATAATAACTTAACCATGTGCCTCTGTATCTTCATAGCTATCGGTGGCTTTTCAAAGCTTGGTGTTTTCACCTTTAATACACATTCCTGTTGCGTAAAATTAGGAACTCGAATTAAATGATACTTTTTTTTTTTTTTGTGTTATTGTTGATCCGATTCAGTATGAAAAGCATGTGCATGATGCATGAGTACAGCTGTATACACGCACTATATTAGGACCGATCATACGACTTTCATGCCGGCCATATCCGATGTACTTTCTCTGCATATACAATGCAAACTGTATGTCTTTACTGATCTGTAAATCTGTCTGCGATGACTTTAACAGAGATTGATGCTTAGCATAGCAACATTTTTTGTTTGTTTGTTTGTTTGAGTGACATACGGCCAATTTTCTGGCTTTTAAACAAATGTGTGAAGCTGAGACCTTCCCCGAAGACGTCCTTGTTCGACGCACCCTAACATGAGCCAAAATAGGATGTGGTGGGTTTGTTTGTTTGTTTGTCTGTTTGTTTGTTTTTACTGTACACACAATATTCATTGTCTTCATGTCACTACATTTTGTTTTATTGCTTTTCATTTTCAATAATGCTTTCTGTGGAATTTCAAGTGTTTTCATAAATGTGTAAAATTCCCCCGAAACAGTAGCATTCTAGAACTTTCATCTGCCAAAAAACTGTACATTTCTAAAATTCCTAGCTGGTACAGAAATCTAAAACTTCTCCAAAAGAAGGCAAATTCCCAAATATCAATCTCGTTTAAGAATCCAAAACCTTCAACCACCATAAAAATTTGGAAATAAAATTTAAAGTAGTGTAAAATTGTAATGTTCACAACTGGAGTAAAATAGAAAAATGCTCCCACAAAAGGGTAAAATCATCAGTATAAAAACTAAAGCTAGCATAAAATTCACCTAGAATGAATTTCAAATGAATCTAATGATTATGAAATTATTAACAACTTGTAAAAATCTACAAATTGAATAAACTTTTGAACAAACTAAGTTTTTTGAATTCTTTCAGAAAATTCAAAAACATTGAGTTGGTTAAAAATTTTTTTGCATTTTTAATTGAATAATAATTAAAATGGAAGTAAAATATATGTAAAACATAAATAAATAAAATGGCTAACTCGTATAGTTCCCAAATGGAGAATAATAATAATAATTAATAACTAAATAAAAAATTATGTTAAACTGTTGTAAAATTGTGAAATATCCAATTAACATGAAATTTGTAAACTTTTTTCCAGCTTAACAATTGGAGTAAACAAATGAAAAACCTCTCATTGATGTTAAATTGTAAACTTTCCAATTTATGTAAAATGTGTGAACTTTCTAAAAAAAATTAGCTTTGAAAAGACTTTTATTGCTGCACCTTTTCACTTTCTTTTTTATTTTTTTATAGTTTTCATTTTTTTTTTTTTTTAGTTCTTTTGTAACCAAAGGTAAATGTTGCTGCGAACAGGGAAACAGTACACATTAAAGCACATACTCAGGCTTCTAGTGATATGCAAACGCTTCTCGTACAGTACAATGTAGCTAAGTGTACAGCCTTTTGTTCCATTATACTCGCTTCTTTTGGACTAAATCCCCATTGTGATAAGCTATAAGCAAGGAATAATAATAATAATAATAATAATAATAATAATATAAAAACAAGAAACCAAAACTCGTACCTGGGGACATTACATGACATCACGTGTAAACAATATTTTGACATTATTCACTTTGTGTGGTTAAATTTTTTGTAAGTGTCAGTGTCAGGTCTTTCCCAGTGCCTTAAAACCGGGAGTTATATCTGTGTCTATTTTTACTTTCAATAATTAAAGATCTAATTTAAGGAACAGATGGTGTTTTTGTCTGGTTCTTCTTGCAATTGGGCGAGAAAAAAAAAATGCACATTTCACAGTCCTGGGATATAATGACAATTGATTTTATTAAAAGAATATATACAGTATATAATAGAAATTAGAAAGCATACAATGATATAGGTTCTACATTTAATACAAAAAAGAACAGGTAGGTGGGCAGACGAACTGTAGCAGCATGTAAGAACAAAAAAAAAAAATCACTTGGGTAGACTTTGGTAGTCCAGTCCTCATAGTCCCCAACCTGAAAGCATCAAATCTGTCAACTTCAGACGGAGCCCTGAAGAGCTAGATGGATAGATCGATAGATAGACGGATGGATAGAAGGATGGATGTTTTTTTTTTTTTTTTTTTTTTTGCCAAGAGCCAAGAAGAGACACGCCCGCAACATGGGTTTACAAATCCCTGTCTGGTTTTTCTTTTCTTTCTTTTTTTTTCCTTCTTTAAAAATGTCCTGGCATGCAGCAAGGTTGGAACCATATTCATAAAGCGTTCCTGCTTGCAACTACTCTGAATCTCAATGGCCTTATATCTCCAAACCAACAGCAAGTCCATTTGCTTTTTTAAAAAAACAAAAAATATTTAAACTTTTCTGAGATTTTCATATACTCAAAGGAACGGGGAAGTGATTTCCAGAGTGATGGCACAGAACACAGAGAGAGAGAGAGAGAGAGAGACCTGAGGAAAAGTAGAACCTGCACTCCGGAGAGGTAGAAGCTGTGTACGAGTCACAAACACGGGCCAGATCTGCGATCTCCTTCAAAACATCTGGGATCAATTGGCAGTTGTCCCGTGTAAGTGGAAAAATCCAGAGCTATTCCTTCTAGGGGCAGGAAAAAAAAAAAAAAAAAAAAAACCAAAAACAGCCCGAACAAATTCACAAACACGGGCGTCGCAGGTCGAGGCAGAAAGTTTAGGAGGCTGGTGCGAATGTCGGCCGAATCGACACGTCGTAAAGCAAATGAATGGTGAAGCTGTTGAAGTACAAAAGCTTCTAAATTGGGCTGAGACTAAAAGTATGCAAAGCAACTCACAGTGGTGTGTGTGTGTGTGTGTGTGTTGCAATGGGTGTTTAATATGGCCCGTGGTTCTATTGCAAGTTCTGAGTCACAGTGGAGTCGTTCATTTCAAACAATAGCAATATTAAATAAAAATAAAATATCGACAGTAACAATACAATTTCGTCAAATATAAATACTTGTCAAATGATTACTTACAATAAATATGTGAAGATATGAAACAAAACAAAAATAAATTAAGAAAGTTGATCTCTTTAGCAAGGAAACGGTTTAGCATAGTATAGTGTATGTACATAGTATTTCTAGGCAGTCCTGAATAACAAAAGTGCTTCAAAAAATGAAAGAATAACAAAAAAAGAAAATGCAGCTTGTGTGTAAGTGGTGTCCAAATGTTCAGTGAGCGATCTCCTGGTGGCACAGGTCATCTTCGGAGACATCGCTGGAACCCGCGAGCCTTTTCCCGTTCCAAGCCGAGACGCACCAACAGCGCGCGTGCTGGCCGTCGAGGGACGTCTCGCACTGCGAATCAGAGACGTGCATAAGGTTTTCTAATCTCTGCAGATCAACGTGGTTTAAACTTTAAAGCAAACGCATCGCGTATCGTACGTAAGCCGGCGATCATCGTGCGACCATACGGAAACACACCAACACACCATTAGCCTTGGGTTTCACGGTCAGGCTCACCTGCTTGGTCTTGTAGAAGCCATGCTTGTCACAGTTGGGAAGGTAAAACGTAGTAAACTTGTCGCCCAGAGCCTGCTGCGAGGCCGCGATGGTGTCCAGGGCAGAGTGAAGTTCAGTGTGACATGGACCCTGCAACAAAACATCGGTCCAAAGTTAGTCATTAAAGTCAACACCATGCATTTACGGAAATGGAGCCAAGACAATGACGCCTGGATTCAAGAACTTTCCCCCAACCCTGTCTGTTGAAGGTGTCACCTTCAAATCTGATAGATAGTCAGGAATATCCAAATTTATCTGCGGTTGAAGACCGAAGCGAACGGATTTTGATTGATTGATTGGCTGCTCTCGCACCGGTTGTTTGAGGAAAACGATTAGACACTGGATTATCTGGATCAGGTTGGTTAATCTTGGAACAGCACATTTTTTTAAAGACTGGCTCTGGTCCACTGAGAACATCTGATTTCATGGTCCAATGAATTGTAAATAGGGTTTAGGGGAAGGGCTCTTCATCCAGCTCTAAGAGCAGGGATGTCCAGTTACATCCACAAAAGATTCATGTGGCGGCGGCGGTTCCAACAAATCAAGAGGCGTGCCAATTTATTCAGTTTGTCTTGGCTTTTAATCGGCTATCAGATGTGGCTCCTGCCTGGGTGGCAGGAAAGCCTTCAGCCGCAAATGCCTTAATATGGATAAGATTGGACGCCGCTGCCGTATAGACTCTGAGCCAGTCCACAATTTCATAAATGTATTGTATCCCATTTCCTAACAAGCTCGATTCCAGGTATTTCACATTTTCCTTTCAAGCGTGAAGGAAAATATGAACTACCCCCAAAAGTGGATTGGTAACCCAACTTAAACAACAAACAGTCAGAACAAATAGTCCATGGGGTGAAGTTTAACCTGATCCATGTCCTTCTTCCTGGGTGAAGCTGGACAGAGTTCAGTCAAGTGACCAGAGTTTGTTTCAGGCTAAATAAATGTTTTCAATGCTTGCAATGTTTTCATGTTGTACAGTGTTTTGTGGGTAAGGGGTTAGGGGTTAGGGGTTAGGGGTTAGGCTTACTGAAGAAGTCGTATCAGATCCAGCTCAGCTCCCTAGAAATTTTTTTTTCTTTTCTTGTTCTGCAGCGAGGACTATCTCAGACAACCCGATGTCGCATTCAGGTTAAGTCTGAAAGCTAAATCTGTAAGCCAAGTGTTAAAGCACTGCCCCCTAGAGTCACAAGGTTTCAATTACAGCCAGGGATTTTATTATAGGACATGAATTTCATGTGTTCTGTTACATCTGTAGTATTAATTTTAACTCTCAATTCAGGAATTGCACGTTTGATGGCCAGACATAAGCTAAATGGCTAAAATCTCAACTGTATTTAGATATGCTTTTTACAATCATTTGAACTTTTTATACAGTTAAAAAAAAAATTAGTCCAATGGATTGTCAATCTATAGTGATGCTTTTTCTATATTTTCCAGTCATCTCTGCCATGCTAGAACATGGATTGTTCGATTTGTTTTGCCAGGAAATCAAAAGAGAATTTTAAAGTTACTTGACGTGATATTGTAGCACTTATTCTATAAAGATTTGTATATCAATAAAGTGACAAAACCGTAAATTTACACACCTATCCTTGTTTTAAAAAGAAGAAAAAATACATTCATATCCAAATATTGTTAAAAAAAAATGATGATGTTAAAAATGATGATGTTGTGGCCATCATGTTCATTTCTATATTTTCAGAACTAGTCATTATTTGAAATCCTAAATTTTAAACATCTACAGTATATTTTTATTCTATATCATTCTGGTTACATTAATATCTCATTCATTCATTAATTCATTAATTCTAATTGTCATTCCCAGTGTGTGTGTGTGTGTGTGTGTGTGTGTGTGTGTGTGTGTGTGTGTGTGTGTGTGTGTGTTTGTGTGATGGATTTGCACCCCATCCAGGGTGTCTCCTAGGATAGGATAAAGCGGTATAGACAATGCATGAGTGAATAAGTGAGTGAGTTATTGGCATACTTGCGCCTTTTAGTGTATGGTGCATAAACAAATAAACAAACAAACAAACAAATAACAGAAGGATGTCTTCATCCTTGTATATTTGTTGTTCAATTACATGCACCAAAAAAACAGTTGTACTGATACAACATTATTACCCAGCATGTTAGTTATCAGAAGTACTGTAAGTACCAAAGGGTGCCATCAGGAGTACCTTAGAGGCGCACGAGGGGTGACTATAACAAGCTTGGAATGTACACCAGAGGTGCTAATTAAGTTAAAGCTAGAACATTGTTGGTCCCCTTTGATCTGTCACCGCGCTGATGAATGATAGGTCACGTGATCAGAGGGAACGGTTAAATCCGGCGCTGACGTGCAGCACGAGCGCGCGCCGTGTATCTGTGTCGCCTTACCAGCTGCACCAGCTTCGTCCGGATGGCGTTGACTCTGGCCTTGATGCCCTCGAGCGCGTCCGGGTCTCCCGCCCTGTCCAGGCCCAGCAGGTGGAATAAGGAGACGCCGCGCTCGCGATCCTCCTCTGTAAGGAGACTGTTATGGTTTAGCATCAACTTGTCAGCAACACGCGGGGACTGCGCGGGAGAGAGAGGAGACGCACCTGGCGCGGGCCGCTCCCCGGTGCACACGGCCTGTCCGTGCGTGAGCGAGTGCAGCGGGTGCGGGTCGTCGGGCCGGGGCGTGCAGCGCAGCGCGGTGCCGCAGGGCGCGGTGTACACGCCGCACGGGGCGCCCTCGGGCAGCGCGCAGGTCATGCAGCACCCGCAGCCGGGCTCCTTCCGCAGCTCCGCGCAGCCCGCCGGCGCAGCCGGGCACGCGCTCAGCTTCTCCGCCGTGCACGGCGCGCACCGGATCGGCTCGAGCGCTCGGACCGGGGACAGCTCGGCCGGAGCGGGAAGGAGGATGAGGAGCGTGGAGAGCAGAAGTAATCCGCACATGTCGCGCAAAAAAACAAAACAAAACACAGAAAGAAAAATAATAATAATAATAATAATAATAATAAAGAAATGTACACCGCGCGCTCTGAAGTCAAGCTCCTGTTCCTGAACTGTTTCGGTTAATGGTCCTAGTGTGTCTGTACCCGGCATGTGCGTGTGTGTGCTGCTCTTATACCCTGCCGTGACCTCAGAAGGGGTTAATATTTGACCCACATGCCACTTGTAATAATAATTCGTCACGGAACAAAACAAATGTTTTTGCGCTCAGGCATGCGCGGGCGGGTTTGCGTAGGTTCAGAGCCGCCGACTGTGTGTGTGTGTGTGTGTGTGTGTGTGTTTGATCAGAGTTAATGTTTACTGGGTCAGGGTATCTTTGTGCGTGTCCCCCGTAACCAGGCCTCACTGACTACCTACCTCCTGTGGCCTTTCAACCTCTAAATAATAATAATAATAATAATAATAATAATAATAATAATAATAATAATAATAATATACAGCCCTGGAGCGTATACCCATGTGGATCATATTAGTTTAAAAAAAATGTAATTATTAAAATATATTTCAGGTACTGAAATTAGCACCGTCTCCTCACAACTCCAGGGTCCGGGTTCGATTCCCGCCTCGTGTATGTGTGCATGGACAAAGACATGCAGATTAGGCTAAGTGGCTTTCCTGAATTGCCTATAGTAAGTGAATGAGTGTGTGTGAGTGTGTGTGTGTGTGTGTGTGTGTGTGTGTGTGTGTGTGTGCCATGTGAAGGATTGGCACCCTGGGATAGGCTCCACGCCCTCAGCGACCCTGTATACAGGATAAAGTAGTGCAGATGATAAGGGACTGAGTGTGCTTTTAGAGCTCAATAAAATTGCTTTCTTTGCATATCGTAAAGCCCACGATCAGTAACCCGGAGCCTTAACCACTGAGCTACTGATAGATAGAGAGATAGAAAGATACACTATATGGACAAAAGTATTTGCTCAAACCTGTTAATTATTGAATTCAGGTGTTTCAGTCAGGTCCCTTATCCCCAGTGAATGGCGACCTTAATGCTTCAGAATATCAAGACGTCTTGGACAAACAACAGTTTGTGGAAGACCCTTTTCTATTCCAATATGACTGTGTAAGACCCCAGTGTACAAAGCAAGGACTAGAAAGACATGGTGTGGTGAGTTCAGTGTGGAAGAACTCGACCGGCCCTAACACAGAGCCCTGACCTCAACCCCAGTCGAGCACCTTTGGTATGAACTGGAACTGAGACTGCACTCCAGGCCTAAATACTCTACAGAATGAATGGGCACAAATTCAGACAGAAACACTCCAAAAATATTGTAGGCAGCCTTCCAAGAAGAGTGGAAGCTGTTATGGCTGAGAAAGGAGGACTAACTAATATAAATTAATAGTACCTTATAAAGTCATATTTAAAAAAAAATTACAATGAGAAAAAAGGAAAAGTTTTTTTTTTAAAGAAATGTAAAATGCATTAAAAAAAAAGCATTATTCAGCAGTACATTTCCATTATTTTGTCAAAAATGTTTGTTTTTCTATGGACACACAGCTGTTTAGTTCCAACCCTGTGAGCTCTTAACATTGTGTGTGTATGTACAGTAAATGTTCTTACTTGGGTTTTACTGTTGATTTTATTTTTTATTTTTACCATGTAACTTTAGTCAAGTGTTAATTTTTTTCTGACCACAAAAGTTACTGGTTCAACACTACACTTACAGCTTTTCACAAGGTGCTCTGGGTTCTTTACCCAGTTCCAGGAACTTCAAATATCCTTAGTTGGTTTCTTTGCTTGAGACAGCCCAATAATTTGACCCTTCTTTTTAAATTTTTTTTATTTTTGTTTTGGCCAGATAATGTATAATACACGCGATTCGTTCAATATATAAGACTGCAAACAAGCGTTAAACAAGCAGATAGACTACTGTCAGAGCTCATGTTCTATCAAATGAATCAACATTTCCTGACCAATCAGAATGTATCCTAACATTGTTGAGATCTGGATTCTGATTGGTCAGGAGATGTCGATTCATTTCATAGAACATGAGCTTTGCTTGTTTAATGTGTTATCGTTTCCATGGTAACAGCTCATTCGCTGTACGTACACGTATGGCAGATGATGTGCATAAGCTAAGTTTTTTACAATGCGGGTCATTTCATAAATAAGAAGCTTTGATGGGTGGAATGTTCTGTAATGGAACGAGTCTGCAGTGTTGCCTCTTTTCCAGAATAAAAGAGGTATAGAACGACGTCAATCACACCATGTCCCCCAGATTAAGATTACATAATTTTCCATTCAGGTTCCTCTACCCTTAATCACGGTGACCGCCTCCGTCAGACCTCGGACTTTTCCTCTTTCACCCGTGACACGGGTCACGAAAACAAGCAATCAGTCGGTTGAGTAACAGGACGGATTCTTCAAAGGTTTGCCTGAATCACAACATGTTTGTCTGTCGGGTAATTACGAGTGTCCTGGTGTAGTATTAATCTCACCTATCTTCTACAAACAATGACACTTCAACCACCAGTTACAGTAAAACTCCCACTCTATCACACCCGCTTTAAAACGCTTCGAGACATGATGGAGATCGACTTTACTTCTGAGAATTAAGAGCATGTACAGACACTTTAGTCCGGGGTCCTTTCTTAATTTTTTTTTTTTTGATTTGTGAATTAAATGTATACATCTATTTGCATTACCTTAATACGGACACTGAGCCAATGATTAACATTATGACGTGTGTCATCGGCCAGGGTTACGTAAGCAGAAAGGAAAAAAAAACAAAAAAAAAAACAACAGTTTGTCAAGGATGATGTTGGAAAAACAAGAAGAAATTGTATTGTCCTGTTCTGTACAGCTTGTGCAAGTGTGGCAGGTCAGAACCGGTCAGTGGTTTATCTCTGGGTTAGGAGGAAGTAAGAACTTGAGAGAGAAAAGGTACTCAACAATGCTTTATAGTTTATTATAACCGAATTACAATATTGTTTTTATGAAGAAAATCACAGAATGTTCACTTTAACTATAAAAAGACAAATCAGGAACTTTGAAAGCCTCCTCATTCTTCACTCGTTCTCCACGTTCAGCTCATGTCTGGTGGCTTCTTCGATGTCAAACATCAAATTGATGACCCACTGAGGCGCAGGAAGGTCGTCCTGTATAAACACACATCTATTTTCTGGAATTTTGACATAAATACGGCAGCACAAATTGTAATAAAATAATAATAATGATAATAATTAAGTGTTTTTTTGACCCTTTATTGACGTTTCTCGTGTTTGATTTGTGAGTCAGCCCTTGACCCGGATGATCATGGCCCATTTACCAGTGCCAAGTGGAAGCAACAACGATCAATCAAACCAGTTTAAACACAGCAAGCATTTTGCAATCAATCCTGTTTTTTTTTCATTGACTTGAAGACTTAAATATAGACTAAACACATTTAAACATATCCAATACAAGATAGATATTACCTTAATAATAGTTTTTTTTTGTTGTTGTTGTTGTTGTTATGTATATATGTTCACTCACACGTCCAGGAGTCGCCATGGCATGCTGTCTGCGCCTCACCGAATTACGTCTCGCTCCAGTAGAGGGCGCTTTTTTACCCGTCCTCTTCGATGAAGTTGTCTTTAAGGGGGAAATATCTCATTAGATATTCTAGATACGTTCGATTACACCACTCCCATCCACGACAATTCAAATCCCAACAGCGATGAACTCAAATCTAGTGGAAGACTGGAGCCATCCATAGACCTTTGGCCATATAACATATTGAGCATGTACTGTAGGAGTGCTGTGGTCAAGAACTGATACTAGTATAATACCCTAGTTCCTGCACCAAACACTAATTCTACTCTTCTACTAACATGTCAAAGTCCATGCTTTGGTTCACCATCTAGATCATATCTGCTCAATGATTGATCCATTGGTGGACAGGATAGAGGGAGCCAATACTTTGTGATTAGCAGCAGACAGACTAGTTGCGCAGCTAAAGACAAGCTTGCATTAATATTGACTTCATTTCCGGTGCTCTCTTTGCCCTTGTTGCCTCCATTTCTCTCCATAACTATCTCCTCTACATCGTGCATCCTGCTAACCTGGAACAAAATTTCATGAACTTTCCTCATACCTACAGTAGTAAACCCTCATAACCTACACAGAATAACTATAAACCCGACTTGTCTTACCATTGGTGTATCACTCTTCCCTACCACAGGCTCAGACATTCGTTCTGCAGAACTTCTTCTCGAAACTTCATGTGGAACACTTGAAGGAACGCTCTGGACTGAGGAAGTCCTTCTTTTAGAAGGTGTAGACGAGCTCGTTCTTCTAAAGCTCTGTGGTGTTGGGGGGGATTTTCTTCTTTTACAGCTTGAAGAGTTTCTTCTCATCTGCATTGAGGAGCTACTTCTCCTGGAGTTTCTTGGGGGCGAGCGGCTCAGTCCATTATTCGGTTCATCGTGTGATTTTGCGTGGAGTTCCTTCAAGGCCACTGCGGCTGGACCCATACTAAACTTAAGGTAACCATCCATGTCTTGCAGGATTGAATCGTTTCCTGAGTGAGACAGTGAGGACTTGTCGGTGTCATGTCTGGATGTTCTGATGTCTGAGGAACCACAGTGGAGTTTCATTAATTCTACATCCATTTAATATGAACAAGTTGAACTTCAGGTCTATGGAGGATGAACAGGGCCAAATTACACCAACTATAATAATACAAATGATCTTTTCTCATTTATAAATTATTCATTAATTTATAGAAGAATTGTGATGGATATATATTAATGAATTTATCAAGAGATTGAATCAATTCGACTGCAGCTGAAAGCATTGTGATAAAAATTTTTAAGAGAAAGCTAAAAGCAATTTATAAATTGATAATTGATAAAAATAAAAATAAAAACTTTAGCCCTGATCATGACCACAATTCTGCAAACTGATGCTGTACTTAAAGACAGCTAATCTATGCATTTGAACTTTTATTGACCACATTTCTGTTGAAAGTCATTGAGTCAAGGATCGAATTTCCTGGTAATCCACAAGATTATTAATTTACTCAGTAGCTCCACCTAATCCGAACAAAGATAAAGCACCTAAAAGAGCTGAAACAGAATAGTAGACAAGAACCGATTAGTAGTTTACCAGGAAGGGAACTAGCTTTGCTATGCTAGAAATGCCATTGATTCATCCAGTCGAGTGTCCAACAAAATGGACTAAAATGGACCCCAACACGCCTGATGTAACTAGTTTTATCCAGACAGTTGCTAGTGGTAACCATCCCGCACAAAATAAAAATGGAAATGCAGCCATCTTCAGTCCTGTTCTAGACCCTCTCCCCTGCCTGCCTGGCACTAAAGCACAACAGGGCTGGCTTCAGTAACCCAATGCAACACCCAATAACCAAGTACCCGGATGTACATGGATGGCAACAAGTGGTTTTGGAAGTGAATTGTAAAACAGCAAAGTAAATCAATTTAAAACTTGATTCCGGAATTGTTTTCATTTTAAAGGTTTAAGGAATTTCCTTGATTATTCTTGGCAGCTTTTGAAACTCACCCAGTGCCATGCTAAATAATGGTCGTCATGTAGCCTAGTTGGATAGCTAG
The DNA here is from genome assembly GCA_011419295.1 of Clarias macrocephalus. Lineage (NCBI taxonomy): Eukaryota > Metazoa > Chordata > Actinopteri > Siluriformes > Clariidae > Clarias > Clarias macrocephalus. The sequence continues at coordinate 78,279 of JAAGKR010000410.1, forward strand.
ACAAAGTAAGCTAATGTTAGTCCAGGAATTGACAAGAACACCAAATGTCCAAATGAAACTTTCTGACTTTTTCTCACTCCCGGCATCAGGTGCCAATCAGTACAGAAATCGATTTAAGTAGTGTAAGGTCAGACTCAGTCATCAGTCATCAGATAATGCGAGCAAAGCACAGCTCACTAGGTTCCTTGTACCCATGGCTCACCTGGGTAATGATGAAAAAGTTTACATTTTGGTTTCTGGAAATTTTAATTGCTCTCTAATTATTGGGTTTAGGAGACACTCTGCAAGGTCGGGCTCTTGAGCACGGCCCTTAACCCTGTCCGCTCCAGGACCACCGTATAATGGCTGACCCTGTACTCTGACTCCAGGGTATGTAAAGAATTTCACTGTGCAGTAATACTGTATACTGTATGAGTGACAAATAAATAAAGGCTGAAAAATGCTGTATATCTATTTAGAACAAACATGTTTATGTTAAATATTGTCCTGATTTTTGGTTACATCCCATCACATCCTTAGCATAGCTAAGAGACTTTCAGGGCTGTGCTACAACTAAGACGATCCTGTCCTGCATGTCCTGGATTAGATTCCATGTAAGAATCTTATATTTACTTTCTCCATAGGTAACAGGGGAGCTAACATTCAGCAGCTAACTCGTCACTAAGCAAGACTTCTAACCACGAAACCATCAACCAAAAGACTAGCAGCAAGTGTACTTGCACCACTTTCAGCAATAATCGTGGTTAATTCGTATTAGATTATGTAGTAAGTTGCACTTTAAAGCATTAGATAATTTATTCATTGGCTGATTGAATGATTAGTTCCTATAAGGACCAACTAATTAATTAATCAAGAATTGTATTATAGTACATGGATTTCATTAATGATTAACAAAGTTGTGTAAATTGGCACTCTGTCCTGCCCAAGTGCATCAACTGGAATGAAGAAGAAACTGGAAAAGTTAACCAGTAACCTAACCATGTTGCGAAGCTCCATCAGGCTCCTTCTGGCCTCCTCCTCCTCCTCCTCCTCCTCTTCCTCCAGGTTCCTGCAGGAGAGTCTCAGATTCATCATCTTCTTCAATAGTGGACAGGTAGAACATTTTGCTGGAGTAGAAAATGTTCAGGGTGGAGGTTACAGTGGTGTCTTAATGAATCCAGCTCTTCCTATTTCTCTACTTTGATGAATAAAGGCCTGGTTCCATTAAGTCTAGTAGATGGTAGATTGAGGTTCTGTTTTTGGTCGCTAGAAGATCAAAGCTCGTTAAGTGTTTCGCTTTATACACGGATTGTATCGAGTAGCAGGGATTATATAGAGAAATAAACAAAGCTTTTACTGTGTTCTGTTATTTGACACAATCGAAAGTCCCGCTTTGACTCGAACACCAGTTGTATATTTATTTAGTTTCTGTCAATGCGTCTAAACAACGTTCAGCAGGTACAAGACAGTGTGATCACATTACAACATCTCGTCGTGTCATCTGGAAACCCCGCTCTAATCAGACCTCTGATCTCAGGCTGTTTGAAGGTTACTGGGTTTTTGTTTTTCCCCAGTGGTGTGTTTTTTTTTGTTTTGTTTTTTTTCCCCCTTCTTCCCCCGGCAACATCTATGGATTACCCAACCGCTGATAGCCATATGAAACCTCAGCCGAGGAGTTGCTCAAACAAGAACACACACATCATCGAACCATCCCTTCTGACCTTCCTATTGGTGTAAATATTTACCCGTGCATGTACGAGAAGCTCTCGGAGGAATGCTTGCGGTCAATCGTGCTCATAAACAGTAGATCACAGACAGATTGTTGCTAAACACATAATAAACACAGTGTCCGCTTACCTCAGTAGAGCTTCAGACTGCAGAGTGCACTTTCTAACAGGGCTTTGAGGAGCTGGATGATTGGGTTGATGGGAGACACCTGCCACCGTGATCAAGGGCGGCAGCTGAATGCTGTCTGGACACGCCCTCGTTAGCTTTCTCCACTCTGAAACGCTCCTGTCCATCAGGATTAAGGTTTTAAAAAATAAAATAAAAAAATCACTCTGAAGACCCGGGTGGATAAAGAGTTTTACTTCAATGCCGTGTTCATTACAAAATCTTCTACTGCTCAGCTTAGTAGAGAAGATGCTTCACAAACCACTGCGTTTACAAACGGTACATCTGCATATCAAAGAGCGGCAGCTTCAAGGCAATATATTTCATTCACTATAGCTTGGAAAATAAGGCAGAAAACTTTTTTTTTTTTTTTTTTTTAAAATTATTGACGCGGTCCGGTCAGATCAAGCAGCCCGTGGCTGGGTCAGCGAGTTCATGTTCAGTCAACCAAATCGAACCATGTTAACATGTTTGTCAGAGAAGGAAAGAATTAACGTCACTGATTCTGAGAAAAAAGAAAGAATACACAGAGTGCATGCAAAAAAACAAACAAACAACAACAACAAAAAAAAAAAAAACGGATGGAGTTTGTGGCAGTTCTTCAGCTCCATATGGACATAGCAAAGATCTTTATAAACCAGCATTAATATTAATAAGATTGAAAAAAAAAATGCACCATGATTATTATACCACAGCACTAAAAGAGGTGCTGATTAAAATGATTCATTCTAATTGACTTGGCGTTACTGTTATACCTTTTAATATTAGAACTAGAGTTTAATTCTGAACTGATATATACTGTAGATTGTTAATACACTGAAGGTTTTTGGAAGGACATATTTAGTTAGGATTTTTGCAAGGAGTCTCCAGTGCTAGTGCTTCGTAACAGTCGGTACATTTGGGAACGAGTCCATTTTGCAGATGTTCCACAACATTATGTCTAACTACAATTGGATTAAAAGGTACCAAAGTAAATGAGGAATAAAACACTCAAGGGTCTGTGGGTTCATCACGCCGCATCGTTGTTGATTCTTTTCCTGTAACAGCACAACACTGAAAAAAAAAACATAGAAATCAATGGTTGATTATAGATATAGTATGAGGAAATTTTTCGGCGGCATTATTATTTTGTCAGTTAGCAGTTTGTTACACTTAACATGCCAAAAAAAAAAAAGTGTCTGTTGTTATACAACGATTAAAGAGAAGAAATTTAATGGAAGATTAAATATGCTGTACATTCATTCCGGAAACAACATAGAAATCAATAAACAAACAAACAAACAAACAAACAAACAAATAAATAAATAAATCTCGCTTTTGTGTGTTCAAAAGTTACATTTTTGGCTCGTTTGTTAATTACAGAAATGTATTTTTCCAACCCAAAGTACAGTCATGTAATGTAGGTGTTACAAAAGGAAGAAGAAGAAGAAAAAAAAAAAACTGTATAACTAAGTCATTCCTGTAATTCTACATCCTTCATGCGCACTTCAAATAGTTATTAAGTTTCCATTTCTACCTGAAAATCTTCCTGGATTTCCCAAAAAAGATCATGTGAAATTCGAACAAAAGCTGTAAAAGATACAAAAGTTTGACAAGCGCTTCAAAATTACAAGCGTTTATTCTACCAACACTGCGCTTTCAAAAAATTTGGCAAAACTTATTGCGTATATAAACAAATTCAGCTGTACAGACTTCTGGACCCGTTCTTCTACAGTATAGTATATTATAGTATAGTATAGTATAGTATAGTATAGTATCATATAGTATAGAATAAAGGTAATGTACTGGTGAGGATTAATATAAAAAGTTACTAATGTACATTCTGTGGCACTTTTTTTTTTGCAAATTATGGTGAATCGTACTGTTATGTTAATGAGGTGCTTTCACACCTGTGAGTTTATTCAGTAAAACAAACCGAAAGACAAAAAAAATAAATAAAATATGGTTTATTGGTTTAGTAGAGTGCTGGACTAAAAACTTGCTCTTTCATTCATAGCAACAAAAAATACAAATAAATGAAGATTTTCCATGGGAAATTCGGAATGGAATTGAATTTGGAATTGGAATGGAAAAGCATGGAATTACTACACCATATGCAATAACTCGTTCGTCGTGTTCAACGCTGATTCCTTTTTTCTGTTCCACGGAATTTCCACATGGCATTTCTGTAGTATTACAGCTCCGTCTTTTAGCTCGGATTGAGCCTCAAATGTTCAAAGCTGGACTCTGTTACCAGGGTTGCCAGGGTTGCGGTTCATTTCACTATGGAAATTCACTTTCGGAAGGTTCAGATGGCCCTCAACAAAGTGATTAAAAAAACCCTCCCTGATGTGACCTCATAAAAGAAGATCCCCTTCCCCAGCTTGTTTCTCAGCTCTGCTGTTCTCTGGGGTTTTTGTTGTGGGAAAAATGCATCATCATCTCAGCGGGAACATTAATACTTCAGGGCTGCTCTGAGAACTGTGTTCACTTGTTACAAAAATAGTCAAATACAGGACCTTTAAAACAGGTTCCCTCCCATGCTGTTGAGCACATTGGGCAATGGATTCTGTCATTTCTCTAGCAATGGACAGAAATGTTACAGTATGGCAGGGCTGTTATAACCCTTTCCTCATCCAGGCTTTGGGACCGGTACCAACAGTATGTATGGGCAAGTAAAGGTTAAGGGTTAACAGTAGCAACTTGAAGGTAGTGGGGCTCAAACCGCCGTCACTCCAACCATTAACCCACAACCTCAACCTCCTCAGCCACCACTGCCCCTTGGGGGCCTTGAAAATTGTTTATCTAAGGGTTAATAATTGGAATTAAACCTCATTCATTTTCACTAACAAAGGGGAAAAATAAGTATCTGGGACGTATTGAACATTTCTATTGAACAGATACATTGGAAAAATTGGGAAATGGGATTCTGGAGCAAATACTGTAACTGAGCCAGAAAATTAGAAATGCGTGTGCACCATGGTAAACTTGTTAACTGAAGAAACACAAGAAGAAAAAAAATCATACTTTTTAAAATTTTTAATACGTTTTGCAGTTTTTGGAATGCTGGGAGTTTCCCTGAGACCTGGCAACCCTGAGTCTGCTAACCAGAATACATGCCATGGATCAAATCACTTTCTCACTAGTTTTCACTTGGAAGTAGACTGAGAGCATCTCATGCTGGAACTTGAATGCGAATGCTGAAAGTCTAAAGAACCACACGTGAGGGATCCGTTCAAACTGACCAAACACGGCGTATATGAAAGCACCCTGTGACTTCATACATCTGTACGGGTCAGATCTCCCGCTCAACATGGCGTCACTGCCTTCAGAGTGCAAACGTTCTCTCTCAATCTTTCCTAAAACGCTTTTATTTCCTCATACCCACTATTAAACAGAAAGCAAGAGGAAAAAAAAAACAGTTAATTTAGGTTTTTCACAAGATGCTAATCACTTGGTTGATAATCACTTCATGTTTCATGTTTAAAAACCATTAATATATGATGTTAATGACTTTATGATTTTATAATCCTATCTTCATTCCTGGATCAGACCATTCAGTCCATCGCTTAGCTTTGACGTCATGAACTCATAGGTGCTGAATGTGTCCTTATAGTTGCATCTACTTGCCTGTAAGTCTGTCGAGAACGTCTAATAGAAGTGCCCTGATAAGAAAGTTGCACAAATTTCACGTTAGAAAAGTCGTCGGTGCAGCAAGGCAAGTCGCATAACCTGAAAAATATCAACTGAAGTCGAGCAGTTTGGGTGCTGGTCACCCTCCCTGATTAATCAACAGCTACGCAAAGATCCGAAAAAGAAAAAAGAAAAACTGCCACCACTAACGACAACGGAAAAATAAAGCCTATAAAGCCTATCGCTTATTTGATAAATTGCTTTTAAAACGTCATCTGTGCTATCTTTATATCTCAAACACATGCATACTGTACATACACACACACACACACACACACACACATACACACACATACACATCTCCACTCAACCGCACTGAATAGCATAGAAAAAAGTACACAAATCTGAACATCAAAGTATTTACATCAGATCAGGTAGTCTTGGCGTATAATAAATAAAAAAAGAATCAGTCCTGATGTAAATATTGTGAATAACAGACTGTACAAGTGCACAAAAATCACCCGCTAAACAGGGTGTCTGTGATCCCCAGCCGTGCCTCTGATTGGAAAAGACGAGTGTGCAGATTGAAGTCGGAAAAGCTGAAAAACAGAGCGGAGTATTTCCGTCGCCAGAACTAAAGCAAAGTGATCGATCACTTAGAAAGGGAAGACAAAATTCGTAGCTATCTTTCAAATCTCGAGACTTCTTCCTTCAACGCCTCATGCATGTCGGCCGGCGCATCCCCTTTCCGTCGCCACTGTACTGACGCTCTATTCTTTTTCCTCAAACCTCTCCTTCCTCCTCTTCAGTGTCCTCCTCACCATCCTCCTCGTGCACGATATAAGACGCGGGACGGCCGGAGTTGTGGGCGGAGCTTTGTGCAGATCCCACCCCTACCCGGGCGGCGCGGCCTATCGCGTACGTGCTCCTGCGCCGCTCAGGTGCCCTCGGACCTGCGTCTTGAGACCTGCCCTCCAGGAAGTAAGTCACCATTTGACCTTTTCCCTTTACGCTGATGTTGCCCCGACATACCAGGTCGTAGTCGCTCTGCAGCAGCCGGTGCACTTCCTCTGTTACCTATGGAGAAGATATAAAATCAGGCCTTACATACAGTAGAATCTACTACAGGACGTAAAGCACAGCGTTGTCAAAGGCTGTAACACAGCTCTGAAAGTCTCATCGTTACACTAGCAGGGAATTTGGAAATGTCTACAAGACAAGCTAGTTCACTCTGTCACATACAGCACCAGCTCCTGTGTGAAAAAGTAATCACCCCCTAAACCTAATAACTGGCCGTGCCACCCTTGGCGGCAACAGCTGCAATCAAGCTTGTGCGATAACTGGCAACAACGTCGCAGTGGAGGAATTTTGGCCCGCTCTTCTTTGCAGGATGGTTTGAATTCTTCCACATTGGACTGTTTAAAGGTCATCCCACAACATCTCAATCGGATTTACGTCCAAACTTTCCAAAGTCTTCATTTTTTTTGTTGTTTTTGTTTTTTGGAGCCATTCAGAGGTGGACTTGCTGGTGTGTTTCAGATCATTGTCCTGCTGCATAATCCAAGTGCGCTACAACTGATGGCTAAACATTTCTACTCCAGGATTTTCTGGTAGAGTGCAGTTCCTCAATTATGGCAAGTCGACCAGGTCCTGAAGCTGCAAAGCAGCCTCAGCTATTTTAATTGCTGATACACTAAACTGGTAGAAAGGAAGGCTAAGGAAGATATAGTGGAAGCACTTTTCTGCCCTCTAGCTTTGAATCTTCTAAAGTCTTCAAACACTAAACCTGTGACTTGTACCTGTTCTACTCTTAATCGACAAACCAAAATGAAAAATTATGCGAATTTCAAAGCCGTATTTTCATTCGACATATTGGCGTGGCAAATAAATATTAAAGAAGAAAAGCATTCGGACCTGGATCTTTCCCGGGACTCCGGTACTGTCCATACGACTGGCCACGTTCACCGTGTTGCCCCAGATATCGTACTGCGGCCTCCGAGCACCGATAACCCCGGCCACTACTGGACCTACATTTATCCCTGCGAGGAACAACACATCCGTAAATACCAGAACAGGACAGTTTCTGGTAGAGAATTCTCAAAGTGCATAAGTCCACCCTGCCTGGATGCAGCTTACCTACTCTCAGGATGAAATCATTGTAAGACTGGTAGTTGATTTCGTCAAGGACGTCGAACATTTCGATGGCGAAGTCTGCTATTGTGCTGAGATGAGCTAAAATAGACTTTTTAACCTGGAACACAAGAGTAAAACTCTCTTAACCTATTAGGTAGAGGTCATGGTGAAGAAACGTTCATGTCGCTTTCATGTAGAAGCAAGTCGGAGCGCTCACCTTGCTGCCCGTAGTGGGAACCAACCCCACCGCTGCCATGTAGGTGCTGCCGATGGTTTTGATCTTCTCGATGTCTTTGTAGTATTCCTTATCCATGAGCTGGGAAACCAAGAGCAAGAAGGGAACGTTAAGCGCACGCGACATGCCGGACAAGCTCGCGATCGACGGGTGCGAGGCAACGGGAGACTGACCTCATCGAAATCGGCGATGATCTCATTGAGGAGGCGCAGACACTCCACGCCCATGTTGTTTCCGTCCAGCTCGATGTAGAAGTCGTTGAAGTTGGGAATGGAGGCGAAGAGAACGCCGACCTGCGAGTACGACTGGTAATACAGGTCCTGTGGATAAACAAAAAAATGTCAAAGCAAAAAAAAAATAAATAGATAGCAAAAGTTTTGGCACCCACCACAAATTATCCAGATTTTGTTTGTTGTTATTATTTTTGCTACAAATTTTAACACATGTATTTACTATTTGATTACTTTCAAATATGGACATAAATACAAACATAAATGCGGTATGCGCAAAAGTTTGGACACCTAGTCTGCCAAGCCCAAATAATTGTAATCTTTACTTAGAGTTGCCTTTGTTAATCTTCCCATGTGTAAGAGTGAAACCGTGTTGTCTCTCACCATGTTCCTGGGGTTTGACATTAAGAAGTGTTGAGCCACGTGGACTGGCAGCAGATTGAAGAGAATCCTCCTGTTGTCCAGCTTCACCTTCTCCATACCGTCCCTCTCTTCCTCGGCCTGGAAGCACGTACGCACACACGCACACACACACACACACACACATACACACACACACACACACACACACACACACACACACACACACACACACACACACACCGTCTCTCTGTTACATGAGAGCAGCAGTAACAACATGCACAGCACACACCTCACACACTCTCTTATCCACCACATGACAACGCAGGTATTAAACCTTACAGCACAATAAATAAAGGTGTGAGAGCTGTGATTACTGACTTGGTGCTACAGGGTATGTTTTTTTCTATTAATTCCTGATGCATTTCACATTTGGTGTGTCAGGAAAAGAAAACTAAATTATTAGAGAAAAAAAAAGATTAAACTAAAATACTTTTTAAACAAAAGTACTGTCTTTCACAGCAACGACGGTCATTAATTTAAATGTTTGAAAAGAAATCGCAACAAATTTCTATCTTTAACATTTTTTCATAAGATTATAATGAAAAAAATCTATTTCTTTATTGTGTAATTTAATTTAAAAAAAATGAAAATATAGATATTGTTTTGTATCTGTACAAAAAAAGGTTTTTTAAACAATAAACTTAGTGTCTAATTTATGACTGTTCTTTAAATTAGCAAAAAAAAGAAGAACTATATACTAGCCTACTACTACTACTACTAATAATAATAATAATAATAATAAATCCATATGTATTTGAATACTGTGCTGCTGTTTGAATAGCTAAAGTAAAAAAAGAAAGTTAAAAAAATCAATAAAATAATAATAATAATTGAAAAAAAATGGATGAATAAATCAACAAATTAAAATATATATAAAAAAGCAAAATAAAACAAAACTGTAAACATAAATATTATAGCAATTTTTATTTTTAAACTATTGGTTATTATTAAACAAACAAACAAAACAAAACAAATAAATAAATAAATAATAAATAAACAAATAAAGTGTTTTTGCTTAAAATACAAATAAATAAGTAGGCAGAATAATTGACTTTAATACTAGTAATGTGCTATAAACATAAATATTTTTTATTGTAAATATAAGATGAATATTGCATAAATGTTTTATTTACTAAACTATTAAATACAACTCTAACTAAGCAACCGGATGAATGAATTAATTAATTTATTGATTATTTTTGTACTTTTTAAGCAAACAAACAAAATAAATAAATTAGCTAGAATTTCTAGTTCAGTGCTATGAACAAAAAGTGTAGAAATATTCTATAAATATTTGAGACTGCCGTTTATGTCAATAAATAAATACAGCTATCTACACCTACTGTATAAATACATATTACCATTAACTAATCAACTAAACAAGCAATAAAAAAAATAATAAATAAATCAATAATTTTGAAAATATATCAAACAAATGAACACTCTGCCCTTCCAAGCAGCGAGACATTGTACAGTGTATCGCAGCGTTGCCCTCAGCTGAACACTAGATGTCAGCACAGAGCCAGTGCATGTGTGTATATGTGTGTATGTATATACACACACTCATGTGTCTGTGTGCACACTCTCAGGCCGTGTACATTACATTATGAGGGTGAGTGAGGATAGAGTTCAGCGAGGTTGTGTAAGCAGTGTGTCAGAGGCTCTTTGTTTTCTGTGCATTTCTGTTTCTCAGCGTTATGTAATAAAGGCCTCAGGGAGGTGTGTGTGTGTGTGTGTGTGTGTGTGTGTGTGTGTGTGTGTGTGTGTGTGTGTGTGGTGGGGTCGTCTCTAATTTATTCCATTATGTGCTAGGCAGCTTTATCGAACATTCACATCAGCTCCGAATTGGTGACGCAGAGACACACTGCAGTGCCACCACAGACCAGAGCTAGAAAAATTTACCCCAGTGTGTGTGTGTGTGTGTGTGTGTGTGTGTGTGTGTGTGTGTGTGGCAACAAAGACGCTTTCAGTCTCCTTCTGTCCTAAAGAACTCTCCAGAAGAGGGGACAATGTAAACCACACTCACTCACACCCCTCTTAACGGGCCACGCCCGGGCGTGGCTCAGAACAACCTCTAGTGATGTGTGATGTCCATTAAAACATGTTATACTCAAGTCTGCCATTGGTGCCTTGAGTCGTCATCTCAATCACCAAAATATTGAATCCCATCAGGAGTGATAATTATTCAGGACATAAGATTGATGCATTTACATATTCATTAAATATACATGTTAATATTCAGCACTGTACCAAGCCTCTGCGATTTGAAACGAATAAAAGGGATGATGTTGTTGTGTCTGACTAAACCTGGGTGCAATGTAGGTCACCAAATCATGTGTAAATACGGGGAGTGTATAAACACACACACACACACACACACACACACACACACACACACACACACACACAGACACACTTATGCCCAGCGTGCTACTTTTTCACCTCGGAGGAGTGCCAGTGCTAACAGAGCAAATACCCAGCGGTGAGCATGCTGGTACCAAACACACACACCCACCCACCCACACACACACACACACACACACACACACACACACACACACACACACACACATTGCTGCAAGTGCTGTACAAAACAGCAAGGTGAAAATGACCCCAGTAGCCTCGACTCCTTTCATTAATAATAACTATAATAATAATACTGTGTGTGTGTGTGTGTGTGTGTGTGTGTGTGTGTGTGTGTGTGTGTGTGTGTGTGTGAAACTTCACACACAATAATCATACTGTGATACTCAAGTACTCATACTAGCTGCATTTATCCTTTAATACCTGATGATATCACACTGCTGTTCATGATCTGTGTGTGTGTGTGTGTGTGTGTGTGTGTGTGTGTGTGTGTGTGTGTGTGTGTGTGTGTGTGTGTGTGTGTGTTATATGTCAGGGTTCCGTCGGGGTTCTGTTTGAGGGCTCTAACCTGTGTGGCCCAGAGGAAGTCCAGGCGCAGTTTGAGCTCGAGCTGGCGTGAGTGCAGAGCCAGGGCGCTGGAGAATAGCAGCAGTGAGAGGATGGGCTCGTACGAGCGAACGTTCAGTGAACCCACACCCGCACTGTGGAGAGAAAAAGAAACGCGTCACGTCAGTATTCTGTCCATCCTTTCCTTCTTTCTTTCTTGCCACACTGACACGCTATAACACACACTGCAGAGAAGCCCACTGAGCGTTAATTTAATTATCATTTATTTAAGAAATGATTCTGACAGGTAACCAATCTGTACGGTGTTTTAGCAGAGAGAAAACACTCCACTGTGCACTGGTGTGAACCCGGCACAGTCAGGATGAAGCAGACTTGAGGGCCTCAGCGTTTCTGTTCTTACATAATTACATTTATAAAATTATTCATTTACATTTCTAGCAGCAACATGGCATCATGACAGCACTGTTGTAAAATTGTAATGAATCCTCAATAACTACGTCTCATCCGGTCTCATACAGTACTTGAGAATGTTTTTCAAGGTCATCCATCTATCCACTAATCCATCATCCATCTATCTGTCCACCCATTAATCTTTCCATCTACAGTATCTACCCACCCATTAACTCATCATCTGTCCATTCATCCATACATCCATTTATCCAACTGATTTATCGATCCCTTGATCAAATCATCCATCCATCCATCCATCCATCCATCCATCCACCCATTAACATATCTATCCATCCATCCTTCTTTTAATCCATCCATCTATTCCTTGATCTAATTATTTATCCATTCCTTGATCCATCCATCCATCCATCTATTAATCCACTCATTAACTTATTTATCCATCAATCCTACCTTTAATCCGTCTATCCATCTCTTGATCTAATTATCCCCCCATTCATTGATCATCCATCCATTAACCCATCCATCCATCCATTAACTTATCTATCCATCTATCCATTCTTTAATACATCCATCCGTTCCTTGATCTAATTATCTATTCATTCACTGATCCATCCATCCATTAACCCATCCATCCATCCATTAACTTATCTATCCATCTATCCATTCTTTAATACATCCATCCGTTCCTTGATCTAATTATCTATTCATTCACTGATCCATCCATCCATTAACCCATCCATCCATCCATTAACTTATCTATCCATCTATCCATTCTTTAATACATCCATCCGTTCCTTGATCTAATTATCTATTCATTCACTGATCCATCCATCCATTAACCCATCCATCCATCCATTAACTTATCTATCCATCTATCCATTCTTTAATACATCCATCCGTTCCTTGATCTAATTATCTATTCATTCACTGATCCATCCATCCATTAACCCATCCATCCATCCATTAACTTATCTATCCATCTATCCATTCTTTAATACATCCATCCGTTCCTTGATCTAATTATCTATTCATTCACTGATCCATCCATCCATTAACCCATCCATCCATCCATTAACTTATCTATCCATCTATCCATTCTTTAATACATCCATCCGTTCCTTGATCTAATTATCTATTCATTCACTGATCCATCCATCCATTAACCCATCCATCCATCCATTAACTTATCTATCCATCTATCCATTCTTTAATACATCCATCCGTTCCTTGATCTAATTATCTATTCATTCACTGATCCATCCATCCATTAACCCATCCATCCATCCATTAACTTATCTATCCATCTATCCATTCTTTAATACATCCATCCGTTCCTTGATCTAATTATCTATTCATTCACTGATCCATCCATCCATTAACCCATCCATCCATCCATTAACTTATCTATCCATCTATCCATTCTTTAATACATCCATCCGTTCCTTGATCTAATTATCTATTCATTCACTGATCCATCCATCCATTAACCCATCCATCCATCCATTAACTTATCTATCCATCTATCCATTCTTTAATACATCCATCCGTTCCTTGATCTAATTATCTATTCATTCACTGATCCATCCATCCATTAACCCATCCATCCATCCATTAACTTATCTATCCATCTATCCATTCTTTAATACATCCATCCGTTCCTTGATCTAATTATCTATTCATTCACTGATCCATCCATCCATTAACCCATCCATCCATCCATTAACTTATCTATCCATCTATCCATTCTTTAATACATCCATCCGTTCCTTGATCTAATTATCTATTCATTCACTGATCCATCCATCCATTAACCCATCCATCCATCCATTAACTTATCTATCCATCTATCCATTCTTTAATACATCCATCCGTTCCTTGATCTAATTATCTATTCATTCACTGATCCATCCATCCATTAACCCATCCATCCATCCATTAACTTATCTATCCATCTATCCATTCTTTAATACATCCATCCGTTCCTTGATCTAATTATCTATTCATTCACTGATCCATCCATCCATTAACCCATCCATCCATCCATTAACTTATCTATCCATCTATCCATTCTTTAATACATCCATCCGTTCCTTGATCTAATTATCTATTCATTCACTGATCCATCCATCCATTAACCCATCCATCCATCCATTAACTTATCTATCCATCTATCCATTCTTTAATACATCCATCCGTTCCTTGATCTAATTATCTATTCATTCACTGATCCATCCATCCATTAACCCATCCATCCATCCATTAACTTATCTATCCATCTATCCATTCTTTAATACATCCATCCGTTCCTTGATCTAATTATCTATTCATTCACTGATCCATCCATCCATTAACCCATCCATCCATCCATTAACTTATCTATCCATCTATCCATTCTTTAATACATCCATCCGTTCCTTGATCTAATTATCTATTCATTCACTGATCCATCCATCCATTAACCCATCCATCCATCCATTAACTTATCTATCCATCTATCCATTCTTTAATACATCCATCCGTTCCTTGATCTAATTATCTATTCATTCACTGATCCATCCATCCATTAACCCATCCATCCATCCATTAACTTATCTATCCATCTATCCATTCTTTAATACATCCATCCGTTCCTTGATCTAATTATCTATTCATTCACTGATCCATCCATCCATTAACCCATCCATCCATCCATTAACTTATCTATCCATCTATCCATTCTTTAATACATCCATCCGTTCCTTGATCTAATTATCTATTCATTCACTGATCCATCCATCCATTAACCCATCCATCCATCCATTAACTTATCTATCCATCTATCCATTCTTTAATACATCCATCCGTTCCTTGATCTAATTATCTATTCATTCACTGATCCATCCATCCATTAACCCATCCATCACTCTATTTATCCATTAACATATCTATCCATCCATCCTTCCTTTAATCCATCCATCCTTTCCTTGATCTAATTATTTATCCATTCCTTGATCCATCCATCCATCCATCCATCCATCCATCCATCCATCCATCAATTTATCCATTAATCCACCCATTAACTATCCATCCATCCACCTATCTATCTATCTATCTATCTATCTATCTATCCATCCATCCATCCATCCATCCATCCATCCAGCCATCTAGGAACCTCTGTAGTCTAACTAGGGAACATGGGGGCCAATGGTGGTCATTGTATTTATTCCCATCTTGTACGACCATGGTAGGACCTCAGATCAATATTTCCGTGCATATTATATATCCATGCACTTATTCATCTATCTATCCATCCATCCACTCGTTCATCCATCCACCCATTAATCTATCACTCCGTCAATTATTTAGCCATTATTTATTTATTAACCCATCCGTTCAACCATACTATGACAGTAGGAGTTCTATTAAGAATGTATTTTAAAACTATTTATTATTTATCCATCCATTAATCTATCAATGCATAAATTTATTAATCAGTCCTTCAATGAATGAATTCATCCATTAACCCCTTTATCCATCCGTTAATCCATCCATGGATCCATCCATCCATTAATCTAATAAACTGTTAAAATATTAGTTCTATTGAGAATGAATTTCAAGTTTATCCATCCGTCCATCCATCTGTCCATCCGTCCATCTCTCTCCCTCTCTCAGTGTTATGTAAGAGGCCGCTGAGCTGAGTGGGTGGATGTTTTGTGTCGTGATTGATTACGCGTGGCTCTAATGAAGCTCGGCTCGTCTTCAAACACTTTGGAGAGGTCGATTAAAAGGGAGCGCTTAAACACACAACTTCATTAGAGCGGCTTCAAATACCTTTTAATTATCATTATTATGGAAATCTCCCTGCAACTGACCCATGGCCTATTTCTCAAACAGCTGTGGGGACTGCACAAAGGACTGGAGCTCAGGGTTTCTGGGGAACACGCCGACTTACACACAAACACACACACACACACACACACACACACACACACACACACACACACACACACACATTGTAGGTCACTAACTAAAATAGCATGTTCTTTAAGAGCAGCAGGAGCTGAAGAAAGATACACAAGGATTCATTAGAGTGATTAATGCTTCTGCTGTGTGTGTGTGTGTGTGTGTGTGTGTGTGTGTGTGTGTGTGTGTGTGTGTGTGTGCACAATCATGTGTATGGATTTAATTTTGTAATCTAAAACCCTAATGTTGTGGATGAATAAAAGATGGCACGACTTACTCACTGAACGTTTACTAAAGTGGTTTGACTGGTTTATGGGACGAGCACTGCTTCCTAATATCCAATTCAGCAGCTTAAATGCGAGGTCGTTCAAGTCAAACCAGGACTTTATGAGATTTAAAAACTCCCTTTATTTCTCTATATAAACCTTCTGCTACACTAATGCACTTATCGCAGTGTTGCACTTGTGTTTGGACACCATCAAGGTACAATGTTTTTGCAGTTGTTTTCATGTGTGAAACGCCGCCCCCCCCCAGGAACTCATTTAAAGATGTGGAAATGGCCTGTAGTGACGCCAGGCCTGTATGGCACCGCTCAAATGTTGTACTGCGTCCGAGGGTCTCATCACCGTACTGTAGTTGAAGTCCTCTGGAAATGTCAAATCGCTTTTGTGCCTTCATTCACCAGAGATTTCATTACGAGTCCCAGTTTGACTTGAACGTTGCTCATAGATCAAACAGATACGTTAGGATTATTTAAATGTATTTAAAGAAAAGATGATATATCAAAATTTGTAACTGATTCAAATTTTAAGGACAATTAGACAAAGAGATTGTTGATAAAAGAGATTTTTTTAGACAGAATACACAGACGGGTTACAACAGAGAAAATAATTACACAGATATATATATATATATATATTTTTTTTTTTCTTTAGATTGATCCCTGCCTTCCTTTTCTTGAGAGAATTAAACACTGCATTAACACGCATGCACACACACACCACACACTTCAGCAGGGGTATTAGCTCTGACCCGGTCATGGTTCGGCGGTATCCGCTCAGCTCCAGCACGGTGATGAAGCTGACGGCCAACACGAGCAGCAGAAGCAGCTTGGGCAGCCAGGACACCCTCAGGTACAGCGCCATGGTAACCGTGGCTACCACACAGGCCAGGAAGGCATACTGGACTCCGTCACAGGGCAGCTCCGGCATGGTGCGGTTGGCCCCGCCCACCGTGTCGATGATCACTATAGAGGTGTTGGAGGTGGAGGCCCAGAGCCAGGGCATGCAGCCAACCTGGACAGGAAACAGCAATTCCACACTGATCTGGATTTCTTTCTGGACTTCCTGGTTCCTGACCATCTCACCTGGCGAGTGCTAACCACTATCTGCTAACCTCACTAGAATGCAGCAATATATATGACAAAACAATATTTCACCATGATGTATCTCCTGTGGTTTATCATACACTTTCCCGTTAATGGTGATGATGATGATGATGAAGAAAAGGAAGGCTTACCACACACGCCTGTGCCACAGCGTAGATTAGCGACACTATTAGCACACACAAGACCGTGCGGATCTGAATAGTGAGACACCCAGGGAAGCACTGCGAGAGAAACACACACACACACACACACACACACACACACACACACACACACACACACACACACCTCAGAGAATTCAAATTCCTAAATCCACTTACAGGCAACGTCTAATGACAAGAAGCCAACTTGATAAAGACTTTGTTCTGAACAAAAGGAAACGATTAGCGCGAATTGACTTTCGTAGCATGTCAGGGTTTCTCTTTTCATAGACTTAATAAGCTTTTAGATGATTAGTTTTTACTCTATATTTCAGTCACTTCATTCAAAGTTTTCAAGACTAGTAAATTTCTAGGTCAAAGTTCATCTGGATAAAGTCGACATGCCTGGAAGCTAAAGTAACCGCTAATCTGCTCTACAGAATAAGCTAATTTAAAGTTTACAAATAGTGTCATCCCTATGTTCCCTGGGCCATATGGTCACTAGATTTATATGGCATAAGAAAGGGCTGTAGGTTCCCAGAGTCCTAAGGTCCTGTATTCCCCAGTTCTATTTAACACATAGTGGAAATCTGAAAAAAAAAAAAAAAAAATATATATATATATATATATATATATATATATATATATATATATATATATATATATATATATATATATATGAAATTCTTTCTAAATACACATACAAAAGTTTTACTGTGTTTACAAAGTTTTTAAGCCTTGTTTCAATAAAACAAACTGGAAAATATTCACGAAATAATTGATCTTGGAATAGTCCACATTTGGCTCAGACAGAATGATAACAGAAAAAAATTATATAGAACCTTGGGAACATATGACCATGGAAATATAGGACCATGAGAACATAGGACCATGTGAACATAGGACCATGGGAGTATAGGACCGTGGAACATAGGACGTTGGGAACATAGGACGATGGGAACATAGGACCGTGGGAACATGGGACCATGGGAATATAGGACCGTGGAAACATAGGACCATGGAAACATAGGACCGTGAGAGTGTAGGACCATGGGAAGATGGGACCATGGGAATATAGGACCGTGAGAACATAGGACCGTGAGAACATAGGACCGTGGGAACATGGGAACATAGGACCGTGGGAACATAGGACAGTGGGACCGTGGAGTATAGGACCGTGGGAACATAGGACTCTGGGTACATAGGACCATGGAACCATGAGACCACATAAATATATGACTCTGGGAAAATAGGACCATCAAAACATAGGGCCCTGGAAACAGATTCATGAGAGCATTAGCCATAGGAACATAGGACCATGGGAACATGGCAATATATGACTCTGGGAACATACAGTAGGACCAAGGAAACAAGGGGGCCGCTAAGAACATGGGACCCTGTGAACATATGAAATAGAACTCTGGGAACCTAAGCCTGTTAAAAAAAATCTACAAATAGGTTTTGTAATCTTATATTTGTTTTAATTTAATCTTACAATAAGTATTTGTCAATGCATTCCACCAGATTCAAGATATTTTCACTTGCTAATCAAGGAGACAACATTTCTAAATGCTGTGACTGAAGCGTAGCGCTGTTGAGACCCTCAAGCCTTTCTTCCATATGTATCTGTCCAAAATGAGAAGCTAGTATTAGAAAACACTCTCATTTACATCTGAGGTTTAGCCGCAAGACATCTGAAGTGTGCTAAATCTTTCTCTAGTTAGCCATGCTATTTAAATTGCTACAGGCTATTCAGTGTAGCCAGAGCGACTGTCAGGAAACTAGCGTGGAGCTAGTATAAAAAAGAAAATATGATATTGTTTATGAAAAAATATTCCATTTTAAAAGGTAATAATTTACCTGCACTCTAGTGACATGAAGGTACATGATACAAGCTACAAGGAAACAGATGCAGAAAACCAGCAGCACCAACACTACTGTCCCCCTAAGATCAGGCAAAAGAAAGTGAACAAACAGAGACGAGATGTTAGCACAAGGGGTTAGAAGAAAATTAGAGCAAACGTAAAGCAAGAATAACTGAATACAAAGAGAGAAGACTAGGTTCAATTACAGAGCTAAAAGTACTTAGCTTTTGATTATAAGTAGCCATAAAAATTGCTACTCCACCTAGCCCTTAATGATTGTTGTTAGCATTAGCTTGGAAGAAAAATAGAAGATTAGAGAAAAGTAGAGATTTACTGTGGCATGATGAGAAGGTAGACGAGGCCCAACAAGGCTGCAAGGATTAGCGACAGCACCACTGCACATGTGAAGTACTCGTCATGGATGAGATGATACTGGGAAAAAGGAAATAGGTTAAGCGGTTTTAGATCAGAATTTTTTAGCAAAACATCCAAAAAACAATGATCCCTCCTATACACCAGAGGTGAGGCTGAGACCCTTAAAAAAAAGTAACATAATGATGTATAATGATGTAGGAACCAGTGCCACAACGCGCTCGAGGTGCTCGAGGCGGAAGACGGGCAGTTTAGCCGACTTTGGAGCTCTAATTCTGATGCCTCAGGCACTGCTACGTACTGTACAGGGCTCCGACAATTTCAATAGATAATTTTAGAGTATTTTTAATAAACTTTTTAGGATTGTTTATGTTTATTTGCTTTTTGAATCAAATTGTGAAGTTACACCCCTGCTGGATACAATATGTCACTACAACATACAATTAACAATGGCAGCCATTCCCTAATAGTTTAGCGACTGTCAACATTAGCGGTTATTGCGTTGTACTGCATTTCACCCCTACCAAATGCCAGGATACATGCATACAATGGTGACTAGACGTGAAACAATGTGAATTATGCATCTAATTCATCTGCACAGTTTAAACACCAGAGGCATTGATAGAGTTAAAATATATAGAGAGAAATAAAACGCATGTGATCAAATGATTACTCCCAAAATCCTCCCAAAGTCCAAAGAAATGCAGGTTAGGCTCATTGGTGTTCTCAAATTGCCCGTAGTGTGTGAATGAGCATGTGACTGTATGTGACAGACACCCAATCCTAAGTTCTAAGTCTACTGGGATAGGCTCCAGGCCCCCCTTCATGATAAAGCGGTATGAGCGAGTGAGTGAGTCTGTTACTACACCCCTAGTGGACACCATGTGACACTACAATTAATAATGGTCACCATTCCCTTTGAACCATAAATTTATTTCCTATTTCAAAGCAAAGCTGAATTAATTAATATTTTTTATAACATTATAAATAATTTTTTTATTCATAACACGGATGTGATGAAGAAGCTCACCCTCCTCTCCCTCTCCGAGCACTTATACATGAGTGTGAGGAAGTGCAAGTCAGCCGTGTCCGACTCTGTCTGACGCGCCTCGATCAGACGGCCGATGTAGCGGTTGACCCGTGTGCCGGGGCTGCTCTGGGTCACGTTGGCTGAAACCGAGGTCCGATTACGCAGCTTCTCCGGAGCCGAGCGCAGAACTCTCCTCTACGGACACAGGACAGAATGGGTTTTAATTATTACTATTCTCTTTTTACAATGTTCTCACAAAGCTGATTCATAGAACTTCTTAACGAAAGGCATAGACATGTAGCGCGCAAGACATTTCACACTGACACTTGTGTAATATTAACCCCTATAGTGTGAAGACGTGCATACACTTGAATATATTCTACCATGTTTTAGGAGATTACAGAAATCATCGTAAGGGTTTCTCCTTTAAAAATATAACCACCAGACAGACCCGACTATATTTAAGTGCAAGAAAAAGCAGGGCTAAAAATAAAAGTCAACCCTACTTCCTTCGCATCAGGAAGCCTCCGCGATCAATACTGAGGCACATCTGAGGAAGTCTCCGAGTCAGACGCGGAGAGAAAAGAGTGGGTGCTGGAAAGGTCATTCACAGCAGTGTGTGAGATAGAGAGAGCGAGAGAGCATGGAAGAGAGAAGGTGGTAATTATAGAGATGTACAGCAAGAGAGAGAGAGAGAGAGATCGAGAAGAAGAAGGAAAAGGAGAGGAAGAAGAGAGGAGCGCGGATGAGTACTGCTGAGGAACATCACACAGTGCAAATAGAAACACATCCCTGTGATCCTGTGTGTGTGTGTGTGTGTGTGTGTGTGTGTGTGTGTGTGTGTGTGTGTGTGTGTGTGTGTGTGTGTGTGTGTGGTTGCTTGATTCAGCAGACACACACCTCACACTAAAGCTAATGGTTGTATTTAGACACTGCTACAGTTATATAATAATCAGTTAACGCTGTTATTCCAGATGTTTGAACCAACACTAAAAAGCACAATGATTAACGCTATTTATTTTGCAGCAGTCGCAAGCTAATAATTAAATAGCGCTCGCAAGTAATGAGCACTTCTTTCAGCTCCTCTGTTATTAATGCATTTTGCCTTTTTACACTCGTAACACACACACACACACACACACACACACACACACACACACACACACACAGGAGTACGTACAGTACAGTACAGTACAATACAGTATGCATGTGCGTTCCTTCACTCTGGCAAATAAGTGAGCAACTAATCCAGAACGCTAACATAACTATAAACATCCATACCACAACCATAATGGAACCATAATTATAACCAGCATACAGCCATAAATATAACATAACCTTCAACATAAAATATAAAAACCCATAATCTAAATATAAACATAATTCATCCATTAATTAACCCTAACCATAGCATACCATAGTCATGCACATAATCTGAATGTAACTGATCCATGATCATAAAACAGTATAACTTTACCATAGCCATGATGTAGCACAACAAACATAAAAACACCTAACTGTAATGTAAGCATCAACTTAAAAATAATATAATCAGATATAATCAGAATTATCATGATTATATGTGCATGGACCTAACCCAAAATGTAATGTATAACTTAAAATGTAAACATATTTAGTAAAATAATATAACCATAATCATAATGTAGCCACAATGTCGCCATAATCATAATATAACCATAATATTCCCATAATTATAAACATAATGTAGTCATAATCATAATATACAACAATATAGCTATAATCATAATATAACCATAATATAGCCATAATCATAATATAATTGTCATATATAATTGTCAATCTTATCATTTTGATTCATACACATTGCATACAGACTTACTTCTTTTTATTGTGTAAAGCTGCTTTGCGACAATGTCAATTGTTAAAAGCGCTATAAAAATATATATATATATATATATATATATATATATATATATATATATATATATATATATATATATATAGCCATAATTACTATGTAACCATAATATATATACTCATAATAAAGTTTTACCCATATTATAGCCATAACCATAATATAGCTATAATCATAATAGATTCAATGATTAATATTCAATCATTTGTCACCTTGAAATTTATTTATTTATTTATTCATTTATTTTTCGCATATTCCAGTTGGGAAGCTGGGGTCAGAGCGCAGGGTCAGGCAGAATAAAGCGCCCCTGGAGCAGATAGGGTTAAGGGCCTTGTAACGGTGGGAACTTGGCAGGGCTGGAGCTTGAACCCCTGACCTTCCGATCCGTAACTGAATAACCCAGAGCCTTAACCGTTTGAGCTACCACTGTCAATATGTTAATCATAATATTTCCATAATTATAAGTTTATGATTATAATTATATTCAGTCATAGCCATAATATAGCCATAATCATACACATATTATAACATAATTAGTAACATGATACAACCATAACCATAATATAAGAAAGGCTATACAAATAAAAAAATAAAAAAATTATTGATTAACCATACTCACGATAAACCATAATCATGAACATTACAGTACCAGTCAAAATTTTGGACACATCTTCGATTTCAATGTTTTTTGTTTAGTGATTTATTTTCTACATTCCAGAACAATACTGGAGATTTCAAAACTATGAAATAGTTGTAAAACATATTGTTAATATAAGACATGAAGGTCAGCTGTTCTGGAAAGTTCTTACAAGAACAGTATTGTGTCGAGTGCATTTGTAAAACCCAGCAAGCTAACATAATATAACCATAACCAATATACAAAAAGTGATATACAAATGAATAAATAAATAAAACTGAATTGATTAACCACACCCATAATGTAACCCTAACCGTAATATGACCATAATCATTAACATAAAATAATGATAAGCAGGTAATGTGTGTTGAAATTACCATAACCATAAGTAATTATTATTATTGACATAACCAGAACAACACCATAATCATGAACATAACATAACTATACCAACATTTAGCAGCACCATATCCACATGTAACTACAATATAACCATAATATAACCAACACACACATAAGATACAGTATCTAATGGCTAACTAAGCTGCACTACCTATGAGTAATTTTCCACACACGCTCTCACACACACACACACACACACACACACACACACACACACACACACACGGTACCTTGTCCCCATCCTCGCAGTTCATCACGTTGGAGAATGGGATCTCAGCCTTGAACATCTTGCGGCAGTGCATGAGCTGCACCAGCAGGTAGCACACCGTTTTAAACTTCATCTTTTTGGCAGGTTTGATGTCAGAAAGGATGAGTCCAGGAAAGATCTGAGAGTGAACACAAACACGAAACAGACATGTCAGGAGGCAGCTTTATTCTGCGCTATAAAGCACGGTGTTCAGGCTAATAATAATAATAATAATAATAATAATAATAATAATAATAATTGTTCTACCGTACTTTACGCTGTTCATTTTTACATTACATTCATTTCTTTACAATGTATCTAAGCCTTAGCAGAACGAACTCAGCGCACGGTGTTTAAACTGTCTTGCTTATTATGAAGCTTCTCACGTTTGCCGTTCGCTGCTACTTCCCATCCATTACGATTCAAGCTAAGAGGATTAGCCAAGAGGACTGATAAGAGAACTCTCTTCAATTCCTACAGAAAGCTTCTTGCATGAACGTTACAAGCTTTGGCGTTCCGGTTAATTCACGAGTCGTAAAGGAGTTGTTGAGGGAACGATCTACCATGCTGTTTTAGTAAACCCACGGACGACTCACAGTCAACCTTCAGGTTTTCATCCCCTTGACTACATTAGTTGTGCTAATAATTGGTTCATTATGCGCTCATTAGCTTGTAGAATGCTAACTAGCCGAGTCGAGTCTCTGCCGTTATGTGGTGCAACAACATTGTTTAGCTGCATTGCATTCTGTGACTTTGCACCACTCTTCAATTCCCATAAGGGAGAAAAGAAGCAGTTACATATCATGGATCTGCATGAAGCATGGTGGTGGAAGCATTGATTGGAAAATGACCCTTTTAGCTTTTTTACATTAAATGATTGGAGAGGTCACTGTGAATTATGTTTTTTTTTTTTTTACTTCCTGGAAGGCTAAGGATAATTATCAGCCAATGATGGAAGGTCTAGCAACTGTTAATCAATTAGTCAATGAAGCTTTTTGACTCCTGACAATCAGATCGATCAGCACAGCACTTTACAAAATTGCCTGTAAGAACATTTTTCCACCAGAGAGGCCGCCAAATCCCACATTTCCCCAAATCGCACATGTTTAAAAACAGGACTATAGACATACTGACATGTGCATACCTTCCTGCGATGAGATGGCACTATAAAGAAGGTCTCAATGTCGTGCTTCTGTAGGAAGGCGTTCCTCTCACGCCCGTTTCCTGGCTCCACCTCGTAGTCACCGTTCAGGCACTCCAGCGTTGAGCGAGTGATGTGTACTTTCCTATTTAGACCAAAAATAAAAATAAAAAATGATTATCTAAAAGAGATCTCCAAACTATGGTCGTGAAGAAGTGCAAAACTAAATAAACATGAAAACTAAATAAATAATCAAAAAGAAAAAAATACACTAGAAAACAAAATACCAAAAGCTAAATAAATTTAAAAAACTAAATAACAAAACCAAAAAAAAAGGAAAAAATCTGATAAAAAAACAAAAAGCAAAATAACGAGACCTAAAATTACAAAGCTCAAAACAAAATAATAAATCAGAAAACACAATGACAATTCAGACAAACCGGAAACGGTAGGTAGAGTTTGCGAACGAAATTTTTACCACTGATTGGACGAGGCATCTGTCACTCAAGATATATATGAAGTACTTTATCCTTACGGCATATACGCTGATCTGTTATTTTGTTTCCGAATTTATTATTTTGTTTTAAAATTTGTTGTTTGTTTTTTTAATTTTATTTTGTTTTGGGTTTTTTTATTCAGGTTTTTTTAATTTATTGTTTTATTTTTGGTTTTATTATTTTATTTTTGAGTTTATTTTCTTTTTAGTTTTGTTATTTTGTTTTAAAAGTTGTTCTGGTTTTTAATTTGTTATTTTTTTTATTCTGTTTTTTTTTTCAGATTTGTTATTTTGTTTCCTAATTTATTATTTTATTTTCAGATTTGTTATTTTGTTTTTGTTATTTTGTTTTTGAATTTGTTTTATTTTTGGTTTTATTATTTAGTCTTTGAATTTGTTATTTTGTTCCCAGTTTTGTTATTTTGTTTTTGGTTTTCTTATTTTATTTTTGAATTTGTTATTTTGTTTTGGGTTTTGTTATTCTGTTTTTTTTTTTTTCAGATTTTTTAAATTTTGTTTCTGGATTTCTTATTTTATTTTTCAAATTTATTTTGTTTTTGGTTTTGTTACTTTGTTTTTGAATTTATTCTTTTATTTTCGGTTAAATTTTTTTGTTTTTGAGTTTATTGAGTTTTTGTGTTTTCTTATTTTGTTTTTAAACTTGTTTTGTTTTTCAATTTGTTATTTTGTTATTAATTTTTTTTTTCAGATTTGTTATTTTATTTCCGGATTTGTTATTTTGTTCTCAGTTTTATTTTATTTTCAGTTTTGTTATTTTGTTTTTGGTTTTCTTTTCTTGCTTTGTTTTTTATTTTTTTTTATTTTTTTTTGGTTTTATTATTTTGTTTTGCATTTCTCTGCCACCCTACCAAACAGACATATTGAATAATTCTGCTTTAATACGTTCCTGCACTGCCCACATTGCTGTTCGACTTCCTGCAGATAGCAGTGCAGTGTGATTATGCCCTTGTTTTATCAGTTGAAGAGAGTGATGCAGCTGTGCTTTGGTCTTTCAGTCTGTCCAGATATCACACAACTCATCTATACACTCTGCGCAAACTGTACAGCTTTCAACGCGCATGCCAGTACTGAATTCAACACCATAGTGCTAGAAAGCTAACTAGCTGAGCCAGGTCCTTGATTTTTCTCTCTCATTAACAGAATTAATAGCAAAATTGTAATGGGGAAAGGTCTTGCTACAGGAAGCAAGATCGTGGCAACATTTGTCTGCAAAAGCTGAATGAAATAAACAAAACCGTACCTGAGCTGCTACAACTGCTAACTTCTCACAGCAATAACAAAATGCAGCACCGACCACTGAGTTAGCACTGGAATCGCTAAACACGCCACAAATATTACAACACGAACACATTGATTCCGTATCAGGGTCGAAGTTTCCCCACAGTCCCCGATCAGAGACGAGACGTTTCTCTAGTTTAGTTCGATGCGCCGTGTCTCTCGGTAGACACGCCACGAAGCCGGAAGCAGGAACGACAGAAAGTGCTCCGATAAAGGAAATGGTTTTTCAGTGATGTCTTATAAAGTCTTAACAGGAATAAGAAAGCACTTCATATATTCTGATAAGTTGATAGCTAACACGCGGCCATTAGCTTTAGCGTATGAGATAACCATTCTTCGGAAAGGCGTCGTTATTAACTACATCAATCAAAAAAAGCGCCGGCTCTCGCAGCTACTTATTACTTATTCATACACAATGAAGGTTTGGAATTCGAGTCAGTATGAGTGTAGCTTCCTGAAGGACGGGAGAAATTGCGGTACGATGCCATTCGGCATCTATAATTCAGACATAAATCTCCTTGTAAGTGTATTTGGGAATAATAAACATCCGGTTTGACATTTCTAGGTACTCCATTCACGCAGCCGAGACATGATTTTCTACAGGATTGCGGTGCCAATGATAAGTGCGCTGTGAAGCATTGTCTATATTATCTGTTTATCCTCCTCCCTCTGTGCTACAAGTGGCCACTTGTGTCACGTAACACACATTGACCGGTTGTGAAGAGATGATAATGAGAGTGAGATTAAAGCACTACAAACTTTTTAGCCTTGCACTACTGATTTTTTTTTCTTCTCTTAATTCAGAAATGGCTTATAGATTTACACTGTACTGTATATATTCGTCCTTGTTTTATGAAGCACGTTAAAAATAAAATTACTTTGATGTCTAAATGATTCGTTTCTCCAGAATGACTCTCGTGCAGTATATGACTCTTATGAAGTGATTCAATAAGTTCGAGATATATCAGTATTTGATATCAAGTCTCAAAGTTTTGGCTCTTGAAACTTAGCTTCAAGACTTATAATAATACATGGAAAAGTCCTGATTAATGATTGAAACATCTTTCACAAATGGAAAAAGTAGAACAATCAAAAAAAGTTTTAATTATGAGCAACCTCAATCATTATATAATGTACTGCTTAAAACTAACACATTTTTTGGCAAGTTACTGATTGATATTATTTTCTAGTCTTATAGTTTAATATCAGTAAATTTGTTATTTAGATTTTCTAACACATTCATTATTTTAAAATATCTTGTTAGTTTTTCTCGGAAAAAAATACGTGACTCAAGAGTCAAATCAATTAGTTACCCAGTCATAATAACAACGTCTTAAGTCATAATATAATGCGTCATAAATCATAACGGGTTTGCAAGTCATAATAAACAGTTTGTCAGTCACGATAATGAGTCTTAATTAATTGAAAATGCATTATTACCAGTTACTAAGTTATAAATAAAGTAATAAAGTAAATATAACAACTTAGTGAGGAAGAATAATGAGTGTCAATGTGTATGATGTACTCAAAATAAGAGTCATAATAATAAGTTACTAAGTCAAAATAACAACTTAGTAAGTCAAACTAATGACTAACGATAACACTGAGTCATAATGACTTCGAAAGCCAAAATAACACATTAAAATGACAAATTAAGGGTAAGTTACTAATAACAATCTGTGACTTAGTCAAAATAAGTTACTAGTTCAACATATCAACTTAATAAGCCAATTTATATAATTCATTATTAATTAGGAGACTAATTAATAATGAGCCTGTTGCATGGTCAAACAAAGAGTCAGTAGATAATAATAATAATAATGAGTTACTAAGTCAAAATAATGAGTTAACAAGTCAAAATAACAGATTACTGAGTCAAAGTAGCCCATTACATGGTCAAAATATGAGTCAGTAAGTCATAACAAAAAGTTACTAAGTCAGAATAACAATTAGTAAATCAAAGTAATAATCTATAGAATAATAATAAGTTAGGAATCTAAGGAACCTGCTACACAGTCAAACTAACAAGTTCGTAAGTCATAATTACAACTTAATAAGGCAAAATAATGAGGTACATGAATTAGGAAGTCAAAGCAATCTGATTACACAGATGAAATAAGTGCCAGTAAGTCATAATAATGAATCACTAAGTCATAGCAAAAGTTAACAGGCCAAAATAACAACTTATTATGTCCAAGTCAAAATAACCTGTTACATAGTCAACATAAATATAAAAATTAAGTACATAAGGGTCAGTAAAAAAAAAAAAAAACATGTTACATAGTCAATATAATAAGTTATTAAATCATAAGTAAAACTTTGCAAGTCATAATAACAGGTTTCCAGGTGGACATGACAACTCAAAAGTCAGAATTATGACCTAGTGAGTAATAATGCGTCAGGAAGTCAAAGTAGACCATCGTAGTCCAAATAATGAAGTTCAAATAATATTAGTAAGTCATAATGTGTTACTGAATCAAAAATCTTAATTTACATGATGTTAACGAATAATCATTTGAAAAGTAATCATGCTGGACATAAAGAAAAACAAGGAATGAGGTGAATTTAAACCATTTAAATATTAAAGGCTTACAGTGGTACAGCTTAAAACGAATAAATTAATAAATAAATAAATAAATAAATGTTTTTGATCGCACTGATTAGCATTTATTAACATAATGTAATTAAAGTCAATGACACTGAGTATTGTGTGCGTGTACCATCGTTACGCTGCATAGGCCAGATAATGAAAAGGCCCCCAGAGTCTTTAAAGGCATAGCAAATGATGCAAATGTGTGTGTGTGTGTGTGTGTGTGTGTACATTGAGGTCACGCTCTTACCCGGGTAGACCCCCAGCCTCCATCACGTTGGCCAGGGTCACATCGTTGGACCAGACGTCATACTGCCACTTCCTGAGCCCCAGAACGCCGCAGAGCACGCGGCCAGTGTGTAAACCCACGCGCATGTTCAGATCCACCTCCGTCGCCTCCGCCACTGAGCTGTGTCAGAAAAGACAGGAATTATCACAGTGTCCACTTAATAAATGAAAGAAAGGTATGACATGAAACGTATTCGATCACAGTTCACAGCAATCACCCCCGAATACCTTCTTATCCATGAGTGAGTCAGTTATTTCTCAGTCAGTCAGGAGGAAATCGAACGCTTTGCATGGCGCACACACACACACACACACACACACACACACACACACACACACACACACACAAGTGCATGCCCACCACTAAACATGCCGGTCATCAGGGTTCACTGAGCAACATCTGTAACCTGCACTTTAATCCATTTATAGTTGCGTTTGATATCCACAGAGCAAATCTCTTCCTGTGGTTTGCACCAGTCTGGAGTTTCCTGGTCCCCGGGATTCATTAAATACAGAGTGTATATAAGCAAACTGTAGATTAGCGAGTAATCACAGGGGTTTTCCTCTAAGCAAAAGTAACACCTGAATTTACAGACACTATTAAAAATAGGAAGGAATATAACACTCAAGCTGTGGAAATTGATCTAAATGACAGTAGCGTAGGTCGCCACATGTTTCCCCTGAGCCGGTGTTAGAACATGTGCATGGTGAAGCGAGATAAGCCACAGGGACGCTCCAGTGCTCACTCTCCCGCTCTCTCTCTCTCTCTCTCTCTCTCTCTCTCTCTCTCTCATTCTTTCTCTTTTTCCATCCACACTGATTTATCTGAGCCAACGGGGGAAGAAGAGTACACTCATCTGAAAGGATTTCACATCTCCGGGGACTTTAAGCCGAAGGAACAAAACGAGTGTGAAACGGTTTCGTTCAGTTTGCTGACACAAAAAGTAACCTCTGTTTAAAGAAACCTGTCGAAAGAAAAGAGCAGGAATATTCTCACGTGCGTCTCATCGAGATGTTAACCAGTCCCAAAGAAAACACACTTCCTCGCACGCCAACGTGATTCATTGATTCGCATCCATCCGTCCATAGGAACCTCTATAGTCCAACTAGGGACTGTGGAGGACAATAGTGACCATAGGATTTAGTCCCATTTTGTACTACCAAGGTAGGACCTCCAGTCAACAGTCACATACTACAGGTCAATTTGGGGACGCCAACCAGCCTAATCTGTATGTCCTTGAACTGTGGGAGGAAACCCGAGTACCTGGAGGAAACCCACCAAGCACAAAGTAGTCTGAGTTGGTGAAGTGAAATAAGATTTGGCAAGTCCATATGTATTCACCCCCTTTGCTCTGAAGCCCCTCAAAAGTTCTAGTGCAACTACATACCTTCAGAAGTCACATAATTAGTGAAATTAAGTCACATGTCACATGGTCTGTCAGTGTAAACACACCTTTGCTGAAAGGCCCCAGAGGCTGCAACACCACTAAGCTAAGCAAGAGGCAGAACACCATGAAGACCAAGGAGCTCTCAGGGACAAAGTTGTTGAGAAGTACAAGTCAAGGTTGGGTTATAAAAAAAAACAACCAAATGTTTGAGCACCATCGAATCCATCATCTTCAAATGGAAAGAACATGGTACCACAGCAACACTGCCAGGATAGGGCCAAATCAAGAGGCATTAATCAGAGCGGCAGCACAGAGACCAAAGGTAACCCTGAAGGAACTGTAGAGTTCCACATCAGAGACTGGTGTACCTGTGCATTTGATCACAATAAGCCGTACACTACATACAGCTGGGCTTTATGGTAGAGTGGCCAGAAAAATCCAAAATTAACTTTTCGCCCACCAAGGAACCAGCTATGTCTGGCACAAACCCAGCACATCCGATCCACCAGTCTCACGGTGAAACATGGTGGCGGCAGCATCATGCTGTGGAGATGTCTTTCAGCAGCAGGGACTGAGAAACTGATCCGAGTCGAGGGAGAGATGGATGCTGCTAAATACAGGGATATTCTTGAGCAAAACCTGGTTTACCTTCCAGCAGGACGATGACACGAAGCATACAGCTAAAGCAACACTCGAGTGGTTCAAGGGGAAACATCTAAACGTGTTGGAAAGCCCAGACCTCAATCCAATTGAGAATCTGTGGTCAGACTTGCAGATTGCTGGTCACAAGCAATCTGAAGGAGCTGGAGTGAGTGTTGAGCAATGGGAATAAATCCCAGTGGCAAGATGTGGCAAGCTCGTAGAGACTTGAGATAACAAGGTAATTAAATGGCAACAGCAACAACAATCAGTAACAATCACCTAAGGTGTAACCGTAGACCTGACGTGAAGCGGCTGTGTGGTACCGTACAGAAAACAATCAAACTTTCTGGGAAACCAGGTCAACCGAAGCGAGCATCCTGGATGCATTCGAGTTATCTGACAGCTAGTGATAACAACAAAGCTAAACGCGCACGAAGGAACCGTTCTCCATGGGAACGAGCAGCAGAAGGCTTTTGACAGAAAAGGACGTTCGGCAGCGGAGCGAGACCAGAGATTTCCATCTGCTCGGCTTCCCTCGCATGCTCAGCATCCGAATTAAGCCAAACGTGCAAAAGCATCGATTCGACGCAGGAGCTCTGTGTGACGGAAACATGCGGAGAAGATCTGCTCAGGAATCACTTTAACCAAGTCGTCATTTCTCAACGTTCCCTCTGGTTTTCTCTGCAAAGCCGATTAAATTTTTTGCTTTATTACTAATTTACTAAATTAGCAATAAAGCAAAAACGATCCGCCCTCCAGTTATATAAAAACTCTTGTTTATGTGCGCTTTTTCGTTCAAGTCTGCGGTGCGAGCAAAAAAAAAAATGGTTTCCCCACTTGTAATATGCATGAAAGAAGAGCAGAGAGCAGTGATTTTTTTTTTACATTTTTTTTTTTTATGTCTGACGGTGTACCTGGTGCTGAAACAACTCACGGAAGAGCATCAACAGAGCGATCTGAGGAGCGATACTCTAAGGAAGGGGCAATTTCTTATAGAGAATCATTACTGGTGACGAGACACGGATTCATCACTACGTGTCTGAGAGTAAGCTGGAAAATTCATCTCTCGAGGGGTTCTCGGGGGCCAGAAGTATTGGAACACGATCAGGAAAAAGGTTCAACAATCAACAGCTTCGGAAATGTTACAGCCAGAGTGCGGATAATATTTGGTCATGGTACTGTCGTCACTCTTGTTTTGCTTTCATTTGTGTTTTATCGCATCGTTTCTCACACTTGTCTCTTAACGAGCGCAAAAACACTCAGGGATCCCAAGTTCTGTTCGTTCCTGAAAAGGCCACTTCTGCAGATCATGTATACAATCTGGATTATATGTCAAACATAGCTCTGTGTGTGTGTGTGTGTGTGTGTGTGTGTGTGTGTGTGTGTGTGTGTGTGTGTGTGTGTGGGAGGGTGAGCAAGCTGCATGTGGTCAGTGACACATCTATAACACAGTCATATTGAAAAAGAAATAGAGGACTTGTGGAGACATGCAGGATGTGTGATCACACACACACACACACACACACACACACGTACGTACATTTCTCTGACACGGGTGAGTCAGACCGTGTGTGTGTGTGTGTGTGTTCACTTCAGCTGAACAGTCTGCCAATCTTTGAATATTCTTTAAGGTAGTTCTGCATTCATTCTCTCTCTTTCCCACGCACTCTCTCACTCTTCCTCCCTCTCTTTCTCCATCTCTTTCATTCTCTCTCTCTCTTCCATTGTATTTTTCTCATTCTCTCTGCCTCACTGTCTAAACTGTGGGAGGAAACCAGGGGAAGCCCACCAAGCACAAGCAGAGCATGCAAACTCCACGCACACAGAGATGGGAATCGAACCCAGACCCTGGAGGTGCGAGGTCACAATGCTAATCACTACACCCCAGTGCCGCCTCCATCTAATGTTAGAGTACTTTTTTTTTTTTTGACTTGCTACAATATAGTTTCATTTATAAAGGAAAAAAAGTCATTGGCATTGTTGACCATGCCGCCGACCCCTAAGGGTTTTAAGCACCTGCAATACCCGACTCACTGGAGAGAGTATATGGAGTAAGCTGTCCATGTGTGTGTCTGTGTGTGTGTGTGTGTGTGAGAGAGAGAGAGAGAGAGAGAGAGAGAGAGAGAGCGGGAGGAATACATCAGTGCAGCCGGGACTCACGTGATGGTGTCGATCATGTCCAGGCCCATCTCCACGCAGCAGTGGGCGTGGTCAGTTTTGGGCTGGGTCAATCCTGACACACAGTAGTAACAGTCGCCCAGGATCTTAATGCGCCGACAGTGGTTCTCCTGTCCAACAGAAAGATGCGTAAAATTAGGTCAAATTAAAGTATCTATCTGTCTATCCATCTATCCTGACTCCCTTTATTTAATATTGCCAAGATAAGGAATACATTGTCACTACACGTGCACCTCTAGGTTGGACTCCTGTGATGCCGGACTGTCTGGTGTTCATAACTCCAGAAGTAACTCAGTGGCACTGTTGGACCTTTGACCTAAAAAGCACTAAATGGTATCTGAGCGAACTGGTAGTGTCTCACGATCTGCCACGCCTACTTCCATCAAAGGGTGCAGTACCAAGTACAGTGGAACCTTGGATTACGAGCATAATTCGTTCCGGAAGTGGGCTCGTATTCCAAAACACTCGTAAACCACATCATCATTTCCCATAAGAAATAATGAAAACTCAAAATATTTGTTCCACAGCCCCAAAAAATAAATACATAAAAATAATTAATACAATCTATAAAATGAAGGTGAGAGAGTGACACTTGGTGTCAAAATAAGAGTCGCATGCGTAATAAATGATACTCGGCTCGTAAACTAATACTTGCTCGGTTTCCGAATAAAAAATTATTAAAAATCTTTGCTCGGTTTGCGGAACACGCGTAAACCACGTTACTCGCGATCCGAGGTTCCACTGTATTATAAAACTACAACAGGAGGCAGAGCTTTTTCCCCCTCTGCCCTCTGGAGCTGTCTGACTCATCCTAGTGCTCCGCTTCTGGTTGGAGATCTCGTCTCATGGATGCCCCGTGTGGTCTGCTTGGGATACGTGCAGTGACTGGGGACGGTTCCACTCTACCATGAAGATGGTCCTGTCCTCGACTGATGCAGACAGCTGTTCCCTGAGGACTCATGACTGCAGTCACTCAATAGTTCAGGACTGGAATTCCTACAAACACCTCCAATAGCAAACCGGTAGCTCAGTGGTAGGTTTCTCACCTGGCATGCAGAAGGCCCAGGTTCAATTCCCACCAAATTCCAACCCAAGCTCGGTTAAGATGGGAGGGTCGTGTCAGGACGGGCATCCGGTGTAAATCCTGTGCTAAAGCTGCGTGCGGATCTGATGGACCGCTATCATGACGGAAGACTGAAAACAACAACCCCATATTAACTTAAAGACATCATCTTTTATGCTTAACCTCCAGCCTCCTAACACACCGTATGACTGCAGATCAATCCCTGCCTTCGGTTATCACCCAGATGAGGATGGGTTCCCTGTTGAGTCCGGTTCCTATTACCGTCTCAGAGAGTTTTTCTTGCTCTCGGCTTGTTCATCATGGACAATCTGATCATTATAAGATATTCATATTTAATTACATTTTAAATGACCTGCATCAATACAAAGCCTGAAAGGGACACGGTCTCTTCCATGATGACTCCGCACCATTCACATTCCCCCACCAAACATTCTGTATATACTGTACATACAGATGTTGTTGTTTTTCTAAGGTTGTGGGGCAAAAACACACAACTTGGTTTATGGTGGTTTCAATGGAGTGAGGTTTTAAACTCATAAATCTAAACACGGCTCTGCATTAACATTATTGACTGCTCTGTGGTTCTTGAAGGACAAAGGGAGGACATGCAAACATGCGCACACACACACACACACACACACATATGGGCTAAACCATGGGTTAATAATGTGTGTCGGGGGAGGAAGGTTGACGTTTCTATAAAAAAAAAAAAATGTAGAGAAGCTATAAGGCATACACAAAATGTTTGGATTAAATATTTTTTTCTTGCAGTTTTCTTGAAATTCTCAATTGAACGCTCCCTCGTGCACGTGTTCCTGTTCCGTGTTCCGCAGACGTCGATACGTCTTTGTTCATGTCATCAAAAGTGTCATATCTGTACTATGACTCATTCATTTAAAAGAATGGATGCGATTTTAGCAAAAAATCTACTTGCGGACCAGAAGAAGAAAGAAAGCCAGATGCTATTTTAGCAGCTATTGTTAGGACTGCTATGAAATCCGCGCGCTGCCGCTGACGGCTCTGATTTCAGATCACTCACTCACTCATCGTCTAAACCGCTTTATCCTGTATGCAAGGTCCCGGGGGGGGGGGACTTATGGCACGAAGCGAGGTACACCCTGGACAGGGTGCCAATCCATCGCATGGCACACACACTCACACACGACGGGCAATGTTGGAACGCATGGAATCTGCATGTCTTTGGACTGTGGAAGGAAACTGGAGAACCCGGAGGAAACCCACCAAGCACAGGGAGAACACGCAGACTCTATGCACACAGAGACGGGAATCGAACCCGGACCCTGGAGATCTGATTTCAGATCTGAAGAGCATTCAAACAGCCCTGAAAGATCAGACCTGTCTCACATTAGGGGGAGAAACATTAAATATGGCTGGAAACATGAATGTGGCCAAAAACCTTAAAAAATAATGAATGAGACAAAATCACGTTCCTGATGTGTAATAGTTTACTTTGAAAAAAATAAATAAATAAAACATGGTCTACATGAGGTTGTGAGAAGTTCATGGGGCTTTACTGCAAGGGAGTCTTTTGTGGATTTTGTGTGTGTGTGTGTGTGTGTGTGTGTGTGTGTGTGTGTGTGTGTGTGTGTGTGTGTGTGTGTTCAAATACAATAAATCAGTTTTCAGCCATTCAAATTAAATCTTTACAAATTTCATACTGATACTCTTGTTTTCTTTGACTGGTTGATTTTCGGCAGTTTGAAAAGATGTGTCTGGTGGCATGAAGCGTGTGATAGCCTTCGCCCTCCCTTGTTGGTACTGTACTGTACGTGTGGCCTTGATGTGGGAGTGTGGGTAAGAATTAGCTGCGAGTAAATTAGGGAGAAAATTGGAAAAAAATCCAATTTTTTTTATATGCATACTGTGCCTGTCTGCTTAGTTTTAGTTTGCATATAAACCTCATCTCTTCAGTTTTATCTTACAGCCTTATCCTAAACCACAGTCGTTGTGGAGCAAAAAGACTAACAAATCTGAGCACCAATTAGCGAACATCCAGCATGAAATCCTAAATGCTCTCGGGAGCGTTCTGTATCCACTCAGTTCAGCTCCTTCAGGTTCAGGAGGAAGTGCGCGGCATCTCTACAGTACTGGCACAGCTATTCCAACCAAAACGAAGCCCGCCAACATGGAAATCAAAGCCGTTTCATGGCCACTTTAGGACGGAACTAGCAGCTGGTCAGACTTGTACACGCTGGAGCCTTGGCAAAGTGAGGAAGACTTCCTGATCCACCAAAGAGTGCTGATTTTTCTTAAGGATCTTCAACATTCTTTGATTCCAGATGGTTGTGCGTTTATTTGGCATGCCTGCTGGCAGCTGAAGACCGAACGAACCATCTGTATGTCCAAAAACAGCACTATGTACGCTCAGGAACTATTTTGGGAGATCTTTCTGCTGCATTCTATCTGATTCAATGAACCCATGACATCCCACAATTCACAGCAAAAGCTGAGTGGATAATCAGGGGAACTTCTTCGGTAAATAATACAGGAAATACATTCTGCTGTTTACAGAACACATAGAGGACGGTATGTAATATGATATCATATAGCATTCTTCTAACTGTCGAAGTAACTGATCCATTGTTGGACATAAAGTACACAGATGTTGATATGAACAATGCTTGATGCCATATTTATAAAGTATAAATATATAGTGTTATGGTATGTAACTGATAATCAATATTAGGCAATTATTCTGCAGCGGTGTTAGCGTTATACATCAAGTCATAAATATTGCGACATACCAGAATTGTTTTCCAATGTAAAATGAAATAAAAATCAGGAAAGACTATGATATTAGAACGCGTGTCCAAACTTTTGACAGGTACTATATACCGACCAGCCATAAGACTATGACCACCACGAGATGAACTGAACAACACTGATTATCAATTACACACCAGTTACAAACTGGTTACAGGATCATGGACACCCAAGGCTCACCCCTACCCATGGAGACCGAAGTCCAACCTGCCCAGTCCGATACCACAGAAAAGCCAAGGCGGGGCCTGTGGTAAAGTGCTCGCCCTATCATCCGGAGATCGCGAGTTCGATTCCTGGGTAATGCTGTAACCTCTCGCAGCCGGAAGTCTAGAGAGAGCTGATTGGTCGGCTGGCGTCACGTGGTTCGGAGGAAAGACGTGATAGTCTTCAGCCCTCCCGGCTAAGTGGTAGTAGTAGCCTTGATGTGGGGGCCCCCTAGTGACGGGGAGGAATTGGATACGACTAAATCAGGGAGAAAATTTGGGAAAAATCCCCCCCCCCCCAAAAAAAAAGAAAAAGAAAAGCCAATGCAGCACACTTTATAGAGAAAAAGTCAAATGCTAGCCGAGATAAAAAAAGCATCAGAACACACAGTTCAACACATTCTACCCCTGACGTGGCCAAGCAGCCAAAGAGCCCAAGACCACTGACCCAGCCTTGAAACTCCCCCTGGTCCTAATTCCATCATCCACCCATTGAACATACCAGACAAACGAGTCCAATCTAGACTGCAACCCACCCTGCAACCTCGAGCACTCAGAACGTCATGGTCATGAAACAAATACCCTTGAAAGGAAGCAGACTCAACAGGAGCCCCATCCACATTTGGTTGATATGTGACTGATTGCTACAGCATAAATTGATCTGCAATCATACGGTGTTCTACGAGGCTGAAAATTCTGTGCAACAGGAAAGGTGTTCAAGTTAATATGAAGTCCACTTTGGTTGTTGGAGGCTCGGAGCAAACTTTTCAATCTAGTGTGTGAAATCCGAGCTGTGACTTCTTATACTGTGCGCAGGCACTAATCCCCATTCCTGAAAGGACACAACATTACCGGATCCCTGAACCTCCCGCTTTAAGTCGGATACACAGATGACCGGAATCGTGTGTGTGTTACAGCAGGGAAAACACTCGAGTGTGCTAGGCGAGCTTTAACAGCACAGCGAGGCTGGAAGTGAGCTGGTCAAGTGCGAGCGCGAGCTGCGTCTGTGCCTTCTGCTGTTTAATCACACTTGAGGCGTTTGTACAATTCGAAGCCTTCAAATCTCATCATAGGAATGTGAGAAAACAGACAGGCATAGCAGAGAGAACACGTTTTATACTATCTGGTACACAATACAATCATCTAATGACAATTTTCAGTATTTTTAAATATACAGAAAAAAGCTGCTTCAAGTTTTTTTTTTTTTTTTTTTAATTCTCAGTGCAATATACATATAAATTAGCTGTAAACTGGTCTGGAGTGATTCTGATGATATGAATTGAATAAATGCTGCCTGATCGTACACAATCAACCTTGGAAATGTGAATAACGAATACCAGTAAACACATTTACATTAATCTGGCAGATGGTTCAATCCAAATTGGCCACCAGCTTAGACTGGCTGGGTCTTTTTTCACAGTCAGTAATCAACTTTTACGCTTTTTGTAACCAATTGTAACCCAAGCAAATGCACAGATGCAGCTCTTAATTAGCAATCAGCATCCACTATGGACAAACACAAAGCTCTACAAATTGAATTAATCTGTATAAACATCTACATGCAACACACAATTTACTGTAGATACAATGACTATTCAGCCATCCATCAATTATCCATACAAGGCAATTTGGAAACACCAGTCTTTGGACTGTCTGGTGAACCCCAGACGAGATGTTCACCCCCAACCCTGGCGGTACTAGTCACTCTGCCACTGTTGGCATATGTGTATGTATATGTTGGTGCTGAGGGTTGCTGGGAGGGGGGGGGGGGGTCTCTTGATCGGACATGGTCGTCTGGGACATCTTATGGATGCTTGAACGGATTGGAATCTGGGGAATTTGGAAGCTGGGTCAGCGGCCTTGGGCTCTTTGGTGCACTGGGTGTTCTGGTGCATTTCTGGCAAGCATTTACGTCTTTTAGTGGTTTGCGCTACATTTGGGTGTTTCTGTGGGATGGGACCAGACGGGCTGACTTTTTCTCAACAAGGTCATAGATGAGTGAGCCTTGGGCGCCCATGATCCTGTCACC
Organism: Clarias macrocephalus; assembly: GCA_011419295.1. NCBI lineage: Eukaryota > Metazoa > Chordata > Actinopteri > Siluriformes > Clariidae > Clarias > Clarias macrocephalus. The sequence goes on from JAAGKR010000410.1 coordinate 118,167, forward strand.
AGTTTACTGGTACATAATTGATGATGAATGTTATTCAGCTATTCCGAATGTTATTGGTGTATGAGTTGGGCACATCCAATTTGGAGGGGATTCTCCTTCAATAGTTAAATTCTGGTCTGGCACAGCTAAAAAGAAAATAAATAAACTGTCTTTGTCATTTTACTGTAATACATGTACTGTAGTTGTTTAACTGCTCCTTCCCCAATGATTTTGATTAGTGCATGTCAGCATTACCGTTAGTAGCAGCAGCACTAGTAGGATTTGAATGGCACTGATTGGCCTGCTGGGGAGTGAAAAGCTCCCATACTGCATATCCAGTAATGATTCTAAATGATTAGGTGTGTTTGCCAAGCACAATATAAAGAAGGTAGTAGTGTGGTAGAGGTGGGCATCTTCTGATGGATTTGTTTACCTCATTAGGCAGCAAAGAAGGGAAGCAAGTCACATAATATTGGCCAGAAAGTGACAGAAAAGACATAATTAACAATTGGGAGGGGAAAAATGTGATTTAAGCAACAACCATCTTTCCAAAACTGTTCTAAAACCAACCTTTAACATCTTTGTCTGGATAACGTTTTTAACAACGGACAATTTCACTTTCCATCCAGGAACACATATGCTAACTAACTGCCTCATGCTGTGAGATCCATGTTAGGCCTAGATGAAAAAAAGAGTCTCATGCTTTTCTGTTTCTGTCCTGTTCATTAAGTAGGGAAAGTTAGGAAATGCAAGGTGAGGCTTTCTCCAGTGTTACTGCCTCATTTGGGAACTGATGCAATAGCAGCACAGCTGCCCTAATATGAGCTCAGATAACATGATAAATGGACATATTCTACATGTTTAGTTATTTTTAAACAATACAATGTTCTCTTGCTCAATGACCTAGTAAGTAACTCATAGAAACAGTTGCTACTGTATCCCTTAACTCTGACCGTAGATCATCTGATTCCAAATATGAATCTTTGTCGCCTACATGCTTCCTTAAAAACTGCACCTCTGATCATTTTTACCCCTGGTCCTTATCGTCACCTGTTTCCCACTAACGTGTCGATTACTATTATATGTTATAACAGTTCCAGGCTTACTTTGAGTTGAGTGTCATCAGCATAGCTGTGGGATGTGAGCCATATAAGGATACGTATTTATTTCAATAAGGAAAAGATAAAGAGAGAGAACAGAAGAGGACATAACATGGAGTCTTGTGGGACTCCATGGGTAATACTACAACACTCTGGTAAAGAAACAATCCGCTTCCATTCTGGGAAACCTCTTTCAAACTTCAAAAAGATGGACAGGAGAGTCTTGTGACTGACCATTTCGGGCTTTTGAGAGGTCTAGGAGGACTAATACAGGTGATAATTTGGCTAATCTAGCATCTTATAAGATACAAGGATAACTGTCCTGTGGTGTGTGCCATTTTAACTACTGTAGAAGCCAGTCTGATTAAAAGATTCCGGACAGATTTAAATTTTAGGAAGATGGAAGGAGGATGACACAGCTGATTAGCAGTTGCTAATGTCTTGCTGTCTTGAAGGCAGATGTTTTGGGAAGCATTCACAAGGAAATTGCTGAAGAAGAGGGACGTCTTGAGAGATAGTTACTGCATTGTGAATGTAATCTGGTAATGATACAGGAGTCAAACTGGGTAATGAGACAGAGAAAGACTTCAGAAATGACACAGGGGACACGGATTGCATAACAATAACAAGAATAACAAGAATAGGGAGCTGAGAAAAAAGAAAGATGTGGAAATGACAAAAGCTGTGGTGACGTTCAGATGAAACTTTTAACTCAACTCTTATAAGGAAAGAAATTATAATATAAGAACGACAATCAAAGAGAGACTGAGATAAGGGAAGAAGGACCGGATCAAGGCAGTGACTTTATTCCGTGGAAAATAACGATGACAAAGAAAAAACAAAGGGAAATAAGCGCAAGAAAAAAGCGTGCCTGGGAAAGAGAGAGTGTGTGAGAATGAGAGTGGGCCTTGCTTGGCAGAGATGAAGATGTGATTAGGAGGACCGCGTGTTCCTGGCACCCTTTCACAAGCCTGTCCTCATCAACCAGGTGGCCTGCAGCTTGCCCACTCACTTTCCCACCCTCTTACCAGCCATGTGTGACTAACTGGACACACAAGTTTGTCTTGAGAAATCCAGAAACAAAACAAGACTAACTAGATCACTGGCTAGTAGAACTCAGGAAGTTGGTGTCTCAAAAATCTTGGAGACGACAAACGTTGAAGTAGCACGATGGTGTCCCGAGTTAGGTTAATCCATTTCAATTCAATCTGATTTCTGCAGAACTTTCCCTGACGACGTAAATGTGTCCAGGAACAGAACTCTGGTCAGTTTCTGTTTTAGAAACTGGGGCTGACACATTTAAGAACTCATAGGAGAGTAGTCAGCCCAAAATTACCACGGGTCAACTATATGCAGTATGATGATTTTCCTGTGCTAGAGATGGAGAGAAAGCCAGACCAAATATACTCGTCTTTTACCAATTATTCTTGTGGTTGACTTTGACTTTTAGTCATTTCCATACTGCTTAGTAGAGATTTGGGATTTAGTTGTGCATCTTGTTCTTTTGTGAGGAAATTCATATCTTGCCAAACTGACTCAATTTTTTGAAGGTAGTAATATGTTCCTAGATAATCCTTCAGGTGATACCCATTGTGTGGTAAGAGCAAATGATTTGCTAAGTATGTTTAGAATTTGAACAAAATCTGAAAAACGTGATACGAACAGAATCGCAATACAAATCTAAATCAGCACCTGGGTAGAGTGATAATATCGTATCGGGAGGCCCCTGGTGATCCTCATTCCTACTGCTTAGGACACAGGAGGTCTGTAGCCATCGCCATCATGCACTATGAGTAGTTAGGAAACATCTTTTAATCTACAATCCATGTCTTCCACCATAGAAGGAAACCCACAAAGCAAGCATACAAATCACAGACTGGAGGCAAGATCTGAAGCCCAACCCTGGAGGTGCGATGCAACAGTGCTAACCACTAATCCAACGCTAATTTGCACTTTAACTCAAGTAGACTTTTAAATGAAGGACTAATATTCGCCAATGGGAAGCTCTACTTTTACTCAAGTACAGGATTTGTGTACTTTGCACACCACTGGTCAAAAGCAAGAATAATGTTCTCCTGGACTTTGAATTTAAGTCTTACTAGTCAACCTTCCTAAGAAGTCCAAAACCTTTCGATTTCATTAGCATATTCCATTTTTATTAATAACAGACAAAAGCAGCTTTACAGAAATTCAGATCTAGACTCCTAATTAACAAGCCAGACACAAGAGTGGCCAAAAGGACACGGATGGAGGAAGAAACTAGTGGCGTGCCATACTCATGTCATTATTCCAAATAATGAAAAACCCATATAGGAAAAGGGAAACAGTACTAAATGTGTCAAAATCATACCGTTGAGATTAAATATCCAGAACGGCCATATTGTGAACAGAAGTCCTGCCTCAACTACAGGACAGTTTATTATAATCAAAGCACAGTTGTTAGGAAGTGCAACTCTCTACCAAACGCAGGTAATTTTATCCACCTCAGCAGGACGGGTGAGTCATATTCACAGCAGTTGTTGGAAAGTGCAAGTCTCTACGGTATCCAGGTGAGATTATCTAGAGCAGCAAGAAGGTGAATCATAAGTGCAGAAAAAAAAAAAACAAGAACATCAGAAGCCAGAGCAATCAAGATCGATCAGGCGAGTAGGAGGAGACATATTATAGTGTCACAGCAACCGACATCTCGTCTAGCAGCAGGAGTGCACATAGAGCTTGACAGGACATGAGAACAGGTGGCTAGATATGATAGGTGTGCGCTAGTCATTAAAAATGGTGTATACTGTGATCAGAGTGTAAGCGGGGACTCCAACAGGTTTCGCTATGACAGCGTAATTAAAGGAGAGTGCCAGAAGGTAACATAGGTATGAGGGCGCCCTGGGACATGAGTGTCCTTTCACTTCACAGTCAACAAACCTGAGCGATGACATGAACCAGGGCACATACAGTAGTATCATCTGAACTCCCCAGTTTGCCATCAATTTTTATACCAATGAAGCCCCTGATGCACCTTTATCTAAGAGAAACCTGCTAATTACTGTAGCCAGGAGGGTTTAGAGGAAAAGCTCCGCTGGTCTGCACCGCGCTTTAGTCCTCATTATTCTAGGTACAAATAAAGAACTTGCACCTTGTGATGGAAGCAGAAGTGAAAGATCGTAAGTTCCCTCATGAAAAGCAGTGCTTTATGGACCATCAATAGTATTGTAGAATTAATATGAACATTTGCCTGGAGCCAATGTAGTGTGGATAAAAAATATGGAATTTTCAATATGGCCAAGCGTTCTATATTAAAAATAAAGATTCTCAACTAGACATTCTGAATTAACTGGAGCTTGTTTATGCACCTATTGGAGCATCCAGACTACAGTGTACACTGATGTAAAAAAAAAAAAATTAATTAAAAAAAAAACCGGGCAGTAAATAAATAAATAAATAAATGAAATAATATAACAGAGGAAAGTTTTTTTTGTTTGTTTTTTTACTGAGACCGATGAGAGTCAATCAAAAAATAGTCACGACTTTTTAAATAAAAAGTGTTTTGCTTATTTCCTTATAAAGTAAATTACATAATAATAATAATAATAATAATAATAATGTTTATTGAAATTTACCATCTTCCGTTTAGCAAACTTGTGAGAGGTTAATAAATCCTGCTTTTTGTGTTATGATTGGTTATAAGAATTCCGTTTCGTCTACAAACTACAACCTAGAGGATGAAAACTGGATTTAAATCATGTTCTTAAAAGCAGCTTAGAAACATATACGAGTCATTCTGGGTTTTGCAAGACCCTATTTTTTTCAAGTCTCTTTGGAGGCTCAGACAAAGAATAAGGCATTCACTACTTTAACCAGTACTTTTGTCAGTACTGTGCTGTGAACTCAATCCTGACTGAAAGATTTAAGGTCTGTGATTCATATGCAAGTATGAGCTCAGCTGCACAACTACAACCTAGGCAATGAACAAAAAGTTTGAAATCCACCCATGGCTTATATATACAGCATTCGACAGACACCCTTATTCAGAACATCTTACATTTTTTATCCCAATATACATCTGACGGGCTTCCTAAAGGTCTCGACAATGGCAACACGGTGGTGGGGTTTAAACCTGGGACCATCTGATCAGTAGTCCAGTGCCCCCTAATCCTCCTGTTATAGACTCCAGGCCCCCCACGACCCTGAATACAGGATAAAGCGGTAGAGACGATAAGTGAGTGAGTGTGAAATTTGAGGATGAGTTTTGTTTTTTTTTTAGGGGGGGGGGGGGGGGGCAGAGCGGTATGATGATCTATAAGCAGTAGATACTTTTTGGAGTTGACGGTGCTCTTTATTTCATGCAATATTTATATTCAGTTTGGTATGTTCGCTATGACCGTTGCCTTGAAGGAATTGGGATTCAAAACCTTCTCTCTGGTCCTGAGGGCATGAAGTTTGCAAGTTCTCCCTGTGCTAGGTGGGTTTCCCCAGTTCTTCCCTAAACTAAGGTCTCCTTAGAGACCTACATCCTGAGGACCCCTGTTACAGGATATCTGAATAAATGGGACAATTTTCTCTATGAAAACACTTACTCTAAGCTATCATTTGTTTGGTACGCAACCAAATTGAAAGCATACTCTTGACCATTACACCCATGCATGCAAGATTCCATTTCAAAATTGGTCCCCTTTGCTTTTTTATAAAACCCTTCACTATTCAGGATAGACTTTACTTTCCAACAGACTTTGGAGTCTGTCTGTGGGAATTTATTTATTTTTTTTTTTTATCATCATTAATGCGATCAGGCTCCAGTTTTCAAGTCTTCATGGACTGGCCTGGTGCACAGGGGCTTCATCATGCTGGATCAGGTTCAGTTCCAGCTGTAATTCTACAGCATATAAAGATCCACACTCGGGATCGCACGCCTGCCAAATGCCTAAATGTAAATGTCAATGCACGCTTTCAATCGACACGAGGTTGATGTATAAACCTGGATATGGGAGGGCCTGGGGCCCTTACTGCACTTAGCACATTAAAGTACATTACATTACATTTGATCTGCTATCGTTTCTTTTATAATTAGCGCTTTTGATGTTAGAGATCTAATACGCAGAAGGTGCTGGCTGTGCATTTGGTCCGATCGAATTTCAAGCTGATCAGATTACCAGAACAAACTTTGCACGCTTGGGGAAACGGACAGCTCTAAAATGATCGAGACGCTCCAGATCCAGGAGGATCAGTGGATTTAGCCAACATTCTGTTCCTCGGACTGCAACAACCTCAGGTCATCCTGGCACTTGAAGCACAAGCACTCTCCTGCGGATCGGATTACTGAACCCTGTGCTGATCTCGTCATCATCGTCATTCCGGGACCGGAGCCAGATTAATGATATTATCATCAGCACGGCTAGAGTTCTGACCAAAGCGCTTGTAATCCAGCGCTCAGTGTAGAAAAACAATTCCATTAAGGTGGTGTCACTGATTAAGCCCTGCACTGAAGACCACCAAGCACAATTAGATGGGATTAGCAGTTTGTTGGTCTAAAAAAAAGTTGAATTCTCACACCTGATTGGTCAGATGGTTTTGTTTAAATTACTGCATAGTTTATTCTACGTAACACCAACTCATTCCAAGGATAGACGTGAAAAAGCCTCCACACACAACACATAACAATATACGTCGCTTAATCAGCTGTCGAGTCGGAACCGTCTCCAAGATGAGACACAGAAGTTACCCAGTTACACGCCCGAGCCAGAAACAAGACCGCAATCTCAGCGGCAACGTACAAAACCGAGGCCTTCAGGCGAGCGTAGGACATGCAAGACCTTCACTGTAAAGAAATCATGGAACCCAAATGAGGAAGCCCTTCATCACTGGATTGGGGATCCGCAAATCTGCTCAACGACACAGAAGCACAGGCACGAACGGGACCTGTTCCCGCCTTGCATCGCACGAAACATGTAATAACGCTCAAGAGTCAAATATAATGACACCCTCGAGTAGCTTTCAGCTCGTCATCTCAGCAGAACTTTCTCCCACTCGTTATTTATTTCATTCTCCCCGTCTTTGGCTCTCTCGATCCCGCTGTCACTCTCGCCCATCGAGGTGTTAAGCTGGCATGGTGTGAGAGCAAGGTGTGTAATGACTCACCGTGGCGAGCTCGTCGAACTTTCCGAAGAGCTCGTTCAGCAGCTTCACCAACTCCTGAGCCGTGCACTGCGACGCCAGACTGGTGAAGCCCACGATGTCGGCGAACAGGATGCTGCAGGGGCGACGGGGGGTGGGGGGGGGGGTGGGAAGGGGTGAGGGGGAAGAGAGGAAAGGGGGTTTAGCTTTCTCCGGCATCCGTGCTTTATGGTTACTTTTCACTGGTATCATAAAACTCTTATTAAATCTGCAGGAGTGATGGAGAATCTCCACCACGCAGATGGAAATAGGATTACACAGCATTATTAGCCTGATTGGCCCGAGTTTGAGAAAGTGGATGTCTCGTAGGCTGATTTATTTAATTTTTTCTGTACATCTAGCGATTTCAATAATATTTCCTGAAGTCATTTAACCAGAACACTAAACGCTATTTAAACGCTTTATTCGACCCCGAATGTATTCATGTCACATCACAGGCTTTTAAATCTCGCTGGATGCTCGAGCACCTTCATGCCTTGCACACGTTGTTCCAGATCGTGTTTTAAAAACCATCTAGTGTTTTTCTTTTCCTTATTTCATGTATAAATCTTTTTTTTTTTTTAATTTAAAAATGGTGAATCCATTTTGTATTTTTTTTCCCTTTTTATTCAAACGCATTACTATGGTTCAAGTAATTAAAAATGTAAACAATTTAAACAAAAATTCTAAACAAAGGAAATCACAAGAAACCATTCTAGAGTACATTCTTACTTCATTATTATTATTATATTATGAATAAGTTTGTATTTTCTTTATTCTTTAGAACACTGAAGTAAGTAAATAAATAAATACATTTTTCCTCTTGCTTATTATGAAGGGTGTTCAAGTCAAACTGGGATTTTTGCTGGCAACGCCTTTCATGATAAAATCAGGCCTTTTTGTCCCCCCATTATAAGAAGGGGCCATTGAAGGAGTTCCTGGGAGGCCAGGAATATATGGCTCTGACGTACAGTACCCGTGATAAACCTTGATTGGTATCCTGGTGAAACTCTGGGATAAGTGATAACATGTGAACATCCATTTAAAAAATGTTTAAAAAAAAATTAATTTCTTGAATTGAGTCTACCCTTTACCCTTCCGTCCCATCTTAACCGCTTTGTTTCACGGAGGTAGCGGGTTGTTCCAATACTTATGACCCACTTCGAAGAACTCGGCCTTAGACAGAAAGTGTAAGACTGACGGCATCGCTCTCGTTGTACGTCACGAGGATGATGGCAGTCGCGTGGCGCGGCGTGTACCCTGAGCTCAGCGCTGCCCGGTTTGCGCGCGCGGTGACTGTGGAGCGGTAAAGGCGGTACTGTTCAGATGTCGAGTGGTCCGTGTGTGGGCTGCTTGTTTGAGCGGTGTAACAGAACGCTGCATCTTTCAAGGATGCGCTAAATGCCACTCCGTCATAACGCAGATGTCCCCGTGATCGGGCGCTATAAATTTAATTAGCTGTGAATATCTTAAGTGCCATCTGTGACGACGTGAAGAGGGGTAACTTTTCCTAACGTCAACTAATCGTCGTTCTGCCATAACAGCTTTGTAGCTCGGAAAGAAAAGAGGTTTGAAGCCGAAGACCTGGAAGCTGAAACGCTCCGGTTTGGGGGAAAAAAAATTTTTTTAAAACACAAGCGGTGTGTGTGTGTGCGCCAGCAGTCTGCTACCCGAGCGCTCTGTCTGTCACGCCTCCGTGCCGCAGCGCTCACAAGCTCGTTTTCACCTTGACGTTGATTGAGCGTGGGTGAGAAAATGTACCTGTCGATCATAACAACAACCGTCCCATAATGCACCGCGGCCGCGCGCGCCAAACAGAGATGTCTCTAGAGGGTTCCTCTCTATCGCTGCCAGTCATGACACTCCAGCCCTCAGGCGTGCCTTCATTTACTGCACAAGACCTCGCCACGCTTTCATTCATCAATCTGTGTGTGTGTGTGTGTGTGTGTGTGTTTGTGTGTGTGAGGATGTAGACACACGTGTGTGTGAGAGACAACAAGCTGGATGACAGCTTCCCAATTATGCTAATACAGAAGCTTAGCGCTAACCAGCACAGCGTGAGGGGAATAGGACAAGCGGCTCTTCGAGGAGACAGCCTGATGGAAAACACACACACACACACACACACACACACACACACACACACACACACACACACACACACACACTGGAAGGTCAAGGTTGCAATAAAGTACGCCCACAAAAGCCAAAGCAAATATATACGTGCATACATACTGTAGTGCGTTCTGTTTCAAAACTATTGGCACCCCTGGGTGCCACACTGCTGCAAATAAGGAGTGAAATCAAACCCGTGACCTCTAACAACCTGCATCAATAACATTCGATATGTATAGTTATTTCAATTTAGTTGGTGGCCACTTTATTAGGAACGTTATATAAATTTAACTCAAACAGAAGCTGACGGAAAGCCTAAAGTAGATAAAATAATAAAAAATCCGTCTGTGGTGAGAAGAAAAGCACCTCAGAACCTGTAGAAGTTTGAGGTGATCAACTACAAGAGCAGAAGAGCAGATCGGGTTCCACTTCTGACAGCCAAAAGCAAAAATCTGAGCCCCTTCCCCCCCCCCCCCCAAAAAAAAGCGTATCCTGGAACGTGACACCATTTGACCTCTGACACTGGAGACTCCTTCTGTTAAAATGAACGCAGTTCCCTCCTGGAGACAGCACGGAGCAGAATCACCCCACAAATCCGAGGGTACGCTGTTACCATGGAAACCACAGCATTGATAAAAATGAATCAACACATTCGAACCAGTCAGATTAGAGAACGCAACAGCGCTGTGGAACAAAACCGTATTATTCAAAAAACTACTATGAATTATTCAGCGACTGAGAAAGTGTTAACCTGCTGTCCTCTCTCTCTCTCTCTCTCTCTCTCTCTCTCTCTCTACAGTAATGGATCTTCCATGATGCCTGGTGAAAAATATCCCCCATGAAACCTGTGTACTGTATAATCTTATGTCATGAAACATTACATTATTCATTTGGGCAGCCGAGGCTCTTATCGTGGGAAATTACGACCTCGCTGGCATTTCAATTTGCAGCCTGTTTGTGTCCCGAGTTCATTTTTAGCCTATTTTCGGCATCTAATTTATTTTTAGTAAATTAACATTTTTTTTTTATGCTCCATTTCTACTTTTCAATTACTGTTGCCTTTGGCTTGTGAGCTAAGACAGATGGCTGTAATCACGGCCTGAGCTCGTTTAAGGAGAGAAAGCAAGCGATCAGTGTGTGCGCTAGCATGAGGTTAGCTGCTGATTATGCTAACCTTTTGATCGAGCTTAAGCTAATACAGGTGATTGAGCCAAAAACAAGCAAAAAAAAAAAAAACCTATAGACCATTATTATAATATAATATACTGAGCCGTTCAAGTCAAACAAGGACTTTTGATTGTTTTGAATAACAGAACAGTTATGAGATTAAAAACTCCCTTTATTTCTCTATATAATCTCCTGCTACACTAATGCTCTCATCCCAGAGTTTCACTAGAGCTTGGACACCATCAAGGTAGTTTTCTCGGTACGCCAGAGCCATGTTCAGTCTGAAACGCCAGCCTCCCAGGAACTCGTCTAATAGCGCATACACGTGTAAAAGGCTTGGAGTGAGGTCAGGACTGGATGGGGACGTGGCAATGACTTCCAGCCAAGTTCCTGTAATGTGCAAGGGGTGTTAGTGAATGATTATGTGTACATGTACAGTTCCCACAGACAGATGCGTCTCTTTTTGAAGACGATCAGGAGTTCCACTTGCTGCATGTTCACAGGAACGACTACAGTGGGCTCCGGGCCACCTCGGCCGGGATCGTCATTCACGCCTTCTTTAAAGCGTTTGTTTGATTGACAGTTAGAATATTTGCCCCTTCCTGAGTTTTTGCTTGTTTGCATATTTGTCACACTTAAATAATTCAGATCATCAAGCTAAATTGACTAAATGACTCCAGGGGCACAAAGAGGACTTATCCAGGAGCTCATAAAAGAAACCAGAACATCATCGAAGAACCGCAGGCCGCACTTGCCTCAGTTCAATGATTCAACAGTAAGAAAGAGAGACTGGGGCACTGGGACATCCATGGGAGTGTTCCAAGGAGAAAGAGGGGCATCTGGCACCCGGAATCCCCTGGAAGCCCCAAGCCCTTTCCTCTGTCCTACAGTTTAAGTAATCTCAAGTTAAAAACAGAAAGTGTTTTGGGTCTGTAACTTTCAGAAACAATGAAAAGTTCATTTCTGACAGAATAAAGTTTCAGGACTGAAAACTTTCCATCATCAACAAGTTCTGTTCCCGACGTCTTACGTCTCTAGTTCAGTAAATCTCATTCACTGGCTCAAGACAAGCCAAGCCATCATCCCTCTTCATCCTCACACACCGGCACTCCTCGCCCACCACAGGGCCTGAGGATGAAACAGGAAGCGCTGGAGATCAACGGATCAGGGAGAGAAGGATTTAGGCAGCTGGTAAGGGGGCGCTTTTAGTGCTCAATGGCCCTGGATGCGATTCCAAGCCTTCTGTTGCAAACCAAAGATTGAAATTATAGACAAATTCATTTATGAATATTGATTACATTTGTAGGTCATGAACGTCATTGGGTTAAGAAGGTTCCTTCTAACTTTCTTAATGCTTTTGTTTGAATCTCTTTACATGGGAAGGATTTTGGCATGTGGGGTTGGCATAAACTGAGGTTATGAAATGGAATTAGATGCAGCCTTGGGCACACACTGGAAATAATATTACAAGTAGAGTATAATTATAAGCGTGGCCGGTAATAACCGAGAATGAATTGAGTTTCAACTGCTGGAAAGGGCGCTGAAATGAGGGAGTGACTGTTCGTATGTATGAGTGTTAAGATCAGGTCATTTACATGTACTTATTTCTTGCAGAAGTAGTCACCGTCCTTGAACTTTTCAGCACTTTGTAGTAGAAATCGAAAGGACTTCATTTATGTCATGAGTTTATTGTCATTGTAAATGATTTCCATATAAACTGGCTGTTAAACATTATGTAACTATTCAAATTAAGTTGACTTGTCTGGAATTAAAGAGTCAAATAATATCAGATCATAACCCAGAGTCTGTTAGAGATCATACCTACTGTAAAAAGAAACATGCCGAGAAGACCCAGGCAGCTTTAAAAATAAGTCCTGGACGTTTCTGCAAAAAACGTATACAGCCGGGATTTGGTTATGAAGATATTCCAGACATTCTTATGATCTGACTGAGTGCCATCTAATCCGTTATGAAAATATGAAAAAACAAAATAGCCAACAACACCCCTGCTTGGATGAGGGCATCCATGAAATTTCAGAGACCCGATGAACACGCCTTAGTCAGACAAGAAACTGAGAGGACAACTGTAAGTCTGAAAAAGTGAAGGAATACAAGGCTGAGTTTGGAGAACGTCAGAAGCTCAGGACAACCATAATCTGGACACTCCACTATTCTGGATCTTGGGCTGATCTGACGATCTTAACCATCATGGCTTTGTCCATGTTTTGCCATAACCCCAATCCTGCTTAATATTTTAAGAGCACCCATTTCCACAGTGAAGCACGGTGGGGGTATTACTGTATTAACTTTTTTATGCTTTGATTCTTTTCATCAGTAAGAACCAGGAGATGTAGAGGAAAGTTCAGGGATGCAATTCACACGGGGCAATTCTAGAAGAAAACCTGAGATTCAAGTAGTTTATCTGTCAACAGGATAATAATCCGAAGCATACAGTAGGTTCAGGTGGTTGAGGCTCTATGCTGTTGATTGTTCGAGCCTCGCCATAACCAGGTCACCACTGTTGGGTCCTTGAGCAAGACCCTTGACCATATGCCACCCTACAACCCAGCTACTGCATGCAGGCCTGGTAAGAAAATGGGAGGCTTGTGACAGGAAGGGCATCCAGCGTAAAACCTTTGCTAGATCTTGTGGATCAAATTATCCAATGGTGCATCCCTTAGGATAAAAGGGACAAATCCCAAAAAACTAATGATACCCAAAGCTATATTTGGATGGTTGCAAATCCAGATCTTGGATGAATTAGAGAAGCTCAAACTCTTCTCGGATCTCCCAGATGTTTTCCCCAACATGCAGTCTTACAGAGTTTAAAGAACTTAAAACTGGTAAACTGTCAGTTCCTGGTTGTAACACTACCATTTTGGGAGCAAAGTAAAGAACCCCCAAGACAGACATCTTGGTTTGATGTCACACCTTTTCCTAGTGACCTGGCTTTTTGTAGTATTTCATGCTTCGGTACTTTATTAGATAAAGTTGTTAGCAATGTGACAATGGTTGAGACATCTTGTTAAAGAAAAACACCAAAAAAAAAAAAAAAAAAAAACAAGCCTGAGTCCAGAGGAACCCTCAGACCAAATTTCTCCACTTCTAATTAAATGGCCAATTTACGTCAAAAGTCAACGGACATCAACAGATGTATAAATTCCAGCAGCATGAGGCAAGAAGTTTAATAAATCTCCTCTGAGACATTCACATGCTTATAACTAACAAGGCCAAAACAGAGCAATAGCATAAAAAACCCTGGTGAAAAAAAAAAAAAAACGGTTCATTACCTGACGTTGTCATGGCGCTGGATGTAGATCTTGTGAAAAATCCGTTCGGGAGGTTTCAGGAAGTCTTCCTTCATCTCCATCGCTACGTTTCTGGGCAAGAGGCTCATCAACAGTCGCTCCTACAAATGTATGTGTGTGTGTGTGTGTGTGAGAGGGAGGGGAGAAAAAGTAAAAATCAAATAAATCACAGGTAAAGGAGAAGGATGTGCAAGCGAATAAAAGCTGAGTTGATTTGAGATGAGACGGACCTGCTTTTCGTTCTCGTCCTCCATGCGCAGTCGCTCCTCGATGCAGTTGCGTGCCTGCAGGAAGGCCTTTCTCTGAGCGCGCTCAGTCAGGATCCGCACAAACAGACCGGACAGGTTGACGCTGGTAAAGAGCACCGTGTTGGCCACCAGCTATCACGCACACATGCACACAAGAAATGAAATACGCAAGGGATGATTGTGTGACCTCACAAATGTGCAAAGTGAAAATATATCAGTATCAAAAACGGTGGCAGAAATGTGGTTTATTCCCTGTAACTGAACGATCTGCTTCCTTCGCACCTCCAGAGAACAGTCCCAGCTTTGTCACCTCTCTGTATCTGTGCATTCAGTGGTGATGTTACTCAGGGACGGACTCTTCAGCTTTACAGCTCTGACACACACCGCTTCAGGATCACACGGCGTGTTGATGAAATGAAGTGCTTCATCAATCTGTCTCTCAGTAAGCCGGTTTAGGCTTTCAGACCACAGTCAATATTTAGAGATTTAGTGCAAGGGGAAATCAATAATACACCATGTTGCACAATGCTCGAGATCGTCGTCATGTGTGTGAGGAAAAAGCTGGAAATAGTGTTTTAGAGTGTTGTATGTTAGAGTTGTGTATGTGTGTATAAGAGGAGAATAAAAACTGGTTGTTTGTTACAGGTGTGTGTTAGTAGAGATGTATACATTTTGTTGTTAATGTAATACTTCTTCGTAATCATTCTGCAGGGATAAGAGGGTGCCAACCTTCAGCACATTTAGGATTCGAACCCTCACCCCGCGCTCTGTACTGTACCCACTGTACCAAACCCACTTCCCTATGACTCGTCACCATTTCCTGTCTCCCTGTAAACCAGCTGCCTACACATTAACACTTTCTTCTGTATGACTCACGCGTTTGGGCTACACTTGTTCTGGTTTGTTCTTACAAACCCTGGGTGGAGTGACATTTCTGCCAAGCAGGGTGGGAGGACAGCGTGGGGACAGTGTGAGGACAGCGTGGGGACAGTGTGGGGACAGACTGAGGACACTGTGGGGACAGCGTGAGGACAGTGTGGGGACAGCATGAGGACAGTGTGGGGACAGCATGAGGACAGTGTGGGGACAGCATGAGGACAGCATAAGGACAGTGTGGGGATAGTGCGGGGATAGTGTGGTGACAATGTGGGGACAGTGTGAGGAGAGTATGTTGATGGTGTGAGGACAGCTTGAGGACAGTATGAGGACAGAAGTAGGACTGTGTTAATTACAGAACAAGGACTATGTAAGTACAGAATGAGGACATCATGAAGACAGTGTGAGGAATGTGTGAGAAGAGTGTGGTGACAGTCTGGGGACAGTAGGAGAACAGTGTGGGGACAAAATTAGGACTGTGTTAATTAGAATTAGGACTTGTTACAGAACGAAGACTGCATAAGGACAGAATGAGGACATCATGGGGACAGTGTGAGGAATGTGTGAGGACAGAATGAGGAGAGTATGCAAACAGTGTGAGGACATTGTGGGGACAGTACAGGGCCAGCATGAGGATAATATGAGGACAGCATTAGGACAGCATGAGGAAAGTGTTGGGATAGTGTGGGGACAGTGTGAGGAGAGTGCGGTGACAGTGTGGGGACAGAGTGAGAAGAGTATGGTGACAGTGTGAGGACAGTATGAGGACAGTGTGAGGACAGAAGTGTTAATTACAGAACAAGGACTGTGTAAGTACAGAATGAGGACATCATGAAAATAGTGTGAGGAATGTGTGAGGACAGTGTGGGGACAGTATGAGGACAGTGTAAGGAGGGGACAAAATTAGGACTGTGTTAATTAGAATTAAGACTTGTTACAGAACAAAGACTGCATAAGGACAGAATGAGGACATCATGGGGACAGTGTAAGACAGTGTGAGGAATGTGTGAGGACAGAATGAGGAGAGTATGCAAACAGTGTGAGGACATTGTGGGGACAGTACAGGGACAGCATGAGGATAGTATGAGGACAGCATTAGGACAGTATGAGGACAGTGTGAGGACATTGTGGGGACAGTACAGGGACAGTATGAGGACAATGTGAAAACAGCATGAGGACATATGAGGACAGAAGGGAAGATGTGTGAGAGATAAGAATCTAACAGCAGAGTTTATTGTATGCCTTAGAGTGGAATCACTTAACAACAGAAGATGCACTTAACATTCTCGTATCAACATCATGAGCACCACAGGGTTCAATTTCAGAGACATGTTCAGGGGTAGTCAGAGAAAAGATTCATATTGTGTATGTGTGTGTGTGGACTCTCAGGAACTAGGTCACACCTTACTAACCCCCTAATCTGATGACGTATGTTGATCAGGAGTGTCTCAGTACTAAAATAACTTTGAACGAACGAGTGGAAAATCCTGCGTGTCATGAAATCAGGAATCTCTCATTTTTAAAGTGTTGAAGTGCTGAAGTGTTAAGGTGTTCCCTTCACCTAGGGGTCATTAGAATCACTGTTCACTTATACTATATCTTTCTTTCTTAGCGTCCACAACAGAGATCGATGTTGACGCTCTTCCACTTCCGCTCTTCCTTAGAGCCTTAAAAAGCTTCTAGATGTTTTTTTTTTTTTTAGAAAACAAGACCTTCTGTCCCACACTCATTTCTGCATTCAATCCTTCATTCTACTCTTATTTATTTTTATAGACTAATCCCAAACCCACGCCTACCCCACACAGAGTGCACCAAACAGACAGTGTGTTTTGCCCCAGATGGTGCACTAGTACAGTAGAGGAGACCGGTGCCGCTGTCCAGTGATGTGGTGCTGAAACACGGTGCGTGTGTGGAAATGAGGACGTCGGCACTTTTCATTAACACGTTTCTCAGATTAGATTAGACTCTAAAGAAGAGATTAGAGGCAGTTGAAGGTCTGAGAATATCCACAGAGAGAACATTTTTAAGGTTTGTTTATGAGTGTACAGACATGAAGTCAGGGTTGTTTTCAGTGTTCTACAGAGTGCCCTGAAAGTCTCCATGTACTGTACGGGTGGAAAGGACATTAGAGGAAAAGTGACCTGCATAACACGACGAGTTTATCATGAGTGGGAGAGATGATTCTGTGTGCGCCTTGTGTGTGTTTACAAGCAAATGTAGGTTTGCACAGGAGCTTCTCTTTTTTGAGAAGCAATTTTCTGTCTGTGTGTGTATGTGTGTGTGTGCTTCCAAAAAAAATGTAGTCAAAAACATAAGATTTTTAGAAGTTATTTTGTGTGTGTGTGTGTGTGTGTGTGTGTGTGTGTGTGTGTGTGTGTGTGTGATGCACAGGAGTTATTTTGTTATTTTAACCAAACAAAAAAAAAAAAAAAAACCTTGAGACCTTGGGGACACCCTGTAGTATTTTTAATGACTTGGACATTAAGGAACGCCATCAATCAATCAACCAATCAATCAATCAAGCAGTTAATCAATGAGGAAGACGTACCGCTCTCCACAGCCTGTGCGTCTTGGCGGTGACGGACGTGGCGGTGACCACGATGTGCGAGATGGCCACCATGATGCCGAAGGTCACGGCCAGGAGCGTCCTCACCGGGAGCAGCGCGTACGCCACGAAGGTGACGAGCGCGAGCTGCCAGACGCCGTGCTCGGGCGGCGGCGGCGCGGAGGGCGCGCGCGGGCCGGGCGCGACGGGCGGGAACGGGCAGCAGAGCAGCGCGAAGGTGAAGGCGAACAGCAGCGCGAGGCTGACGATCTGCTGCAGCTGGCCGACGCGCAGGTACTTGACGTTGGCCACGACGAAGAGCGACGCGAAGACGACGCCGTGCGCCGGATGCGACGCCTTGCCGACGGCCAGGCCCGGGCCGGAGAGCGCCTCGAGCGCGGCGAGCGCGCACGCCAGCGCCGCGAGCACGGCGAGCGCCTTGAGCGCCGAGGTCTGCTCCAGCTTCAGGCTGTAGGTGCGGAACAGCGACTCGAGCTCCTTGCAGTCGAACTCGTCCTCGCACGCGATCGCCGTCACGGGCACGGGCACGCCGGCCGGACAGCGCCGGCTCCGCTTCCGCCGCGTCCGGACTTTCTGAAACGGGACTTCCTCCATGTCAGGGCCATTCACGAGCCGAGCGGCGGCGTGGCGGAGACACCGGCACGGGATCCGGGCTTGGAGACAGAAACGCGCGCATCACATCTCTCTCTCACACACACACACACACACACGCTCACACACACACCCTCCGTATACAGAGAGAAAGAGAGAGAGGGGGGGAGGAGGGTGTGTGTGTGAGAGAGAGAGAGAGAGAGAGAGAGAGAGAGAGAAAAGTGCGCCGTGAGGGAGTTTGTGCATGAAGATGAAGAAGAGGAGACGAGAATGATCACTGAGTGCATGGATCACGCATGCGCAATGTGAAGCCGGGATAAAAGGCACGTAGGGGTAATTCAGCAGATTGACACCACACACACATACACAATGGCAGTTAAGTCTCATCACCTGACCCACATGTAAACACATCCATGCGAGTTCCTATTCACTTTTTCTCTGATTGATGTCACGTGCTTTATCTGAGACCATGACACGGAGAAATGTCCCTTCACAAGTTTCCCCTGCCTGCTCTGATCATGAGCTCTGTAACAGCTCGAAGTCATGAGTGCACTACTGAAGCAGTATAAAACCGTATTAAATGAAACACATGAAATACAATCCAGATTGAACATCTCCAGGATCCAAGGCTCGAGCTCAGGTGAGTGTGATGTTCTCCATGTGGGTTTCCTCGGGGTTCTTCAGGTTCTCTTCATATAATAACCTCATATAATTCATATAATTCAATAACCTGCCAGTAGGTGTGTGGCTGTGATAAATTTCATCTGCCCTGTGTGTGTGTGTGTGTGTGTGTGTGTGTGTGTGTGTGTGTGTGTGCGCGCGCACGGTGCTCTGTGAATGCTTGGCATCCAGTTCTGGATGTATTCCCACCTCACACCCAGTGATCCCAGAATAGAGTCAGGATGAAGTGCCACCCTAAACAGGATCAAGTGCTCACTGGAGAATGAACAAATGAATGAATGAATAAATGATCAAATGAATGAACGAACATTCTGTGTATAAGCTGTCTTCATTTTTAAGGAATTCTTTTAAAAAACATTCATTCATTTATTTATTAATTTAATCAGCCAGTCAATTAGTCAGTCATCAAATCTCCCATTATGTCATTAATTTATTCCATCACTCAGTCATCAAATCATTCATTCATTCATTTATTCAGCCAGCCAGCCAATTAATTCGTTATAAAATTATTCACTATTTCATTAATTTTGTAATTAATTTAGGAATTAATTTATTTATTTGTTCATTCATCAATTTACTTTGTCATTCATTCTTTATTCATCAATTTACCCAGTCATCAAATCATTAATTCATTCATTCGTTCACTTGTTTATTCAATTATTTATTCATCCATTTACTCATTCATTCAGTCAGTCACTTGTTTATTCTATAATTTATTATTCATTCATTTATCCAGTCATCAAATAATTCATCCATTCATCCATTCATCCATCCATTTATTTGTTCATTTGTTCACTTATTTTATTTGTTATTAATTCACTCGGTCATCAAACAATTCATTCATTCATCCATTTGTCCACTTGTTTAATTGAGTTGTTTTTAATTAGTAATTCATTAATTCATTCAAATGCTTATTTATGAATCCATTAATTTCTTCATCCATTCATTCGTTTATCCATGTATTAATTAATTCACACATGTACGTATTCTCTTTCTCATTGATTTACATATTCATTCATTCGCCTATTAACTTTTCATGAACATACCTTTTTTTTGTTAGCTTACTTATATGTAAATTTGTTAACTCATTTAATTATTATTTCTTTTTTTTCTTTCATCCAGTTATTCTTTCACACTTTATTTAAAATATTTTTATTCATTCACACATTCATTTATTTGCTTATTTGTTCATGAATTTATTCCAAATTCACATTTATTTAAGTTTGTTTGCCTATACATTTATTTCTACATTAATCCATATATTCATTCATCCATCCATTTAATTCAGTATATTTATTCAATTGTTTTGTGATGTTTTCATTTACGTTTAAACCTTGGATTGTGAGCATAATTCGTACATTTGTATATCAAAACACTCGTATATCAATGCAAATTTCCCCATAAGAAATAATGAAAACTCAGATGATTCATTCCACAACCCAAAAATATTCATATAAAAATAATTAATACAAAATATAAAGGAAGAATAAAACAAATTACCCTGCACTTTACCTTTGAGTTCTGTAACTTATGCCTTTATTGACAACAACAGAAAGGCATGAAACAATTTTAGTTATAACAAAAACTACTGACACACATGCTCTCTGCTTCCTGCATTCAGCTGCTTGTTCTCCGCTCTTTTTGAACATGCAAATCCTTACCATTTCTCATACGTTCATTAATTTTCTCTATCATTCATCACTCTACTCATTAATTCATTTTCTGATTCACTTATTCTTTACTATTAATTAAGTCAGTCATTTGTGCATTCATTATGTAATTTACTCATTCAACCATTAATTCAGTTATTTAATATTTAATTCATTTCTGTTCATTATTTACTCACTCAATAATTCCCTCACTCATCCATTTACTTTTTCGTGTATTCATTCGTTCCAGGTCAAAGTGTGGCCTTCACTCTGGATACTGATCTCACAACTGGTTAGCGCTGGAGTGCTTAGAGTGCAGGATTCAGCAGGTCGATCCTCAGTCAGGAGGAGAAAAGATCAAATATTTAATGCTCGGTTCTTTGAGTAGTTTATCTAGTGGAAATTTCAGAGTGTTTTTCCCCTCTCAGGAAGATATCAAGTTTAAAAGTATAAGTATAAAACGTTCTAATGAGCCCAGAATCGCATCTTTAAATGTACCTTTAAAAAAAAATTCTTCATTAATTTTCCTGTAGATTCAGCTCTTGGGTTCTGTATGAAAATCAGGGGTGGACGAATCCATTAAAGAACATTTAATTTATTATTATTTTTTTAATCGTGTACACGAACATTCTGTAACGAGCATCTTCACACTCAGCCACACCTGAGAAACGAATTAAAAGCTGTAACTCGGATGAGAAAGCCTGAAGAGCATAACGATGGTGAGACTGCTCACAGGGTGTAAATACTTTGTGACAAAGTGAGACAGCCACAGTACATGTGCTTCTCTCTCTCTCTCTCTCTCTCACCGTGGTGCTGGATTGGGAATTTCACTCACTTCAGGTGGTACATTTAAAGCATCCTATAAATAATCACTACACCTCTGAAGGTGTGAAATAGCCAGGAAGGAAAAGAGAAAGAGGGATGGATGGATATATTATAAAAAAAATAATAAAAAAAAAACAAAGTACACGTTTTCCTTTTCTGTTTCGGAGAAAAGGACAGTGTTGTCAAATTCAACCTTAACAAATGCGTCACGCAGGGAGAGCTCCGTCTGTTTTTAGTCGTTTGTTTCTGAGATCGAGTAGCACCGGAAGCCGGAGACGCAGCGTCTGGTCCTTCGGGAGACGTCTGAGCGATTAGACGCAGCAGCAGCAGTGCGAGTCGCTTTGCTGACTGGAGAAAGAAAAGAAACAAAGCGCCATGATTAATCTCCTTGAAATGCATGACAAAAGAAAAATCACTTTCAGCCAGCACTATTGCTTCATCCAGGGTCTCAACTGAAGAACAGAAACACACGTGTGTGTATATATAGTGTATATACTCTATTTATATTGTACACACACCATATTATGGTTCAAGGAAACCATAGTAATCAGTACATCAATACAGTAAGAGGAAACTTCACCTCTGTGAGGAATAAACACACTTGGGGCTGAGCTGTTACGGGAAAATAATCACTGATGAAGTGTTCAACACATGGACATCACGTGACCCCTGAATCGTTCTGGCTCCAACAGGACGTCCGGTGCGAGCGTGGACGAAACCTGCGGAGGAATGAGGGTAACTTCCTGGTTAAATCTCAGTCTTTCTGTCTGTCTCCCTCTCTTTATCTCACACACACTCTCTGCCCGTCTCTCCGTCTGTCTCTTTTCTCTTGCTGTCTCTCTCGCTCTCTCTCTGTCTATTTTTCTATTCCCCTTTCTCTCAATCTCTCATTTTCTCTTGAATCATCACACTTTCTTTCACTTTCCGTCTCTGCGTCCCGCTCCATCTCTCTCGGGTTCAAAGTTTAATGTGTGCTTTATTGGCCTGACTGTATTAACAATGTTGCCAAAATAAATTAAATAACAAACAATAGACACAGATCATTCATTCATTTATCGTCTATACCACAATTCAGAGTCACAGGGAGGCCTGGAGTCTCTTCCAGGAGACTTAGGACACAAGGCGGGGGACACCCTGGACAGGTGGCCAATCTATCACTGATACACAAACACAAACTCATTCACACACTATGGCCATTTTAGGAGCACCAATTATCCTAATTAATTCTTAATCCTAAGAATAGGTCGTTTTATGATTAGAATATTGGATTAGATTTTATGTGTGTGTGCCTGACTAAGAGTGTGTGTCTATTGGCTTTGGCTCTGGTTGGAGAATTGTGTTGCGATGTGACTCCGAGTCCCGCAATGAGGTTTAGAGCCTGTGTGTGTTGTGTTAATAAGCTAAGAAAAACCAACTGATGTGGGATGAGAGGGTCTGTCTCGCAGTCTCCGCTCTAATTCATCTCAAAGGTCATGTGAAGTCATGTTGGAAGGGGAAGGGGTCGTCCCCAAACTGTTCCCACAAAGTTGGGAGCATGAAATTGTCCAAAAAGAGTTCCTTTCACTGGAAGTAAGGGGCCGAGCCCAACTCCTTTAAAACAACCCCACACCTGTTCCTACGTGACAGCGCACCAGTGCACAAAGCAACATAAAGACATAGATGAGCGGGTTTTGTGTGGAAGAACTTGACTGGCCTCAACTCCTGATAGAACACCTGTGGGATGGATTATAGCAGAGCCTTCTCGTCCAACGTCAGTGTCCGATTTCACAAATGCACATCTGGAAGAACGGTCAAAAATCCCCATAAACACACTTTTAAACCTTGTGGAAATCCTTCAGAGGATAGTTGACGCTGTTATAGCTGCAAAGGGGGCGGGGTCAATACCATAATAAACTATACATATGATATAATGTGTGTGTGTGTCTATATCATTCAACTATATATACATATATATATATTATCACCATTACATCTTTTAAGAAGCTGTGATCAATGAATATCACTCACATGTTCTTACAAAGACAATAAAAGCATTTTCAGAGCAGTAAGATCTAAGCGGGTGATATATAAGCCTCAGGAAAGTAAATGGAGCAGGTCAGAGGATGAGAAAGTGTTTCCAACTCCAGGCTGAGAGCAGCAATCACGGGAGCCTCGCTTAAGGCAAGACAGACTGGAGGAAACTTTAGAGCCTGTTCCGTATCCAAGAACCATTAAAGCAAGATTATCCGTATCACATCAGGGGTGGACAAATCAATAGGCTGGACGCCTAGGACAAAAACAATTACAGATCTGGGTTATTCATTTTAAATGCATAGTGGCCTGGCAGACAAGTAGATTCGGTAAGCTAGAAGGAACATTGGCTAATAATTTTTTAAGAAAAAAAAAAAAAACACCTTGTTTTGTGAGTACAGTGTGAGTATGTTCACTTGTCGAGAATTAAAATGCATTTAGGATTATGTCAAATATAAACAAAATATCCATGAACAATTAAATGAGAAATATATACTTTTTTTTTTTTTCAAAATGAGATATAAATGTACTGGGTAAGCACTCATTCACCTTTATTATTGTGTTTCTTTGCACATACAAAGTTGCATTATTAATTGAATGGTGTGCCCCATGAGCCCCTAGACAACCTAAATCAATAACATCCTGAATACAAGTGACAGGGACAAAGTTCTGGAAATCAGGTTGTGCTTTAAAATATATGCATACAGATTGTGTTTTGTTCACGGATTGTGTTTGTGCACAAACGTAGTCAGCACAGTAGTCCACTTCTTTATCCCTCTCATAACCTTTGCCACATGTCCAAGAACTACCCCCAAACACATGAATGCATTTACGCTTAAAACCCTTAACCTGTGAAAATGATTTGATGCAAATAAATATAGACCAGGCCCGATTGATTTGTGCCGTTCCCAGGAACGATTGCTCCACACTGCCCAGCTGGCCGGCAATCACATTATTCTTGTTCTCCGTACTTGCGCACATTTGCGTATTTGTTTTCTCCAATACAGCAGGGGGCAGTATGCACCTAGTTGGCTTGTCAGACACCATTAGACACAAAGCGAAGAAGAGCACATGGGAGTCTTGCCTAATAGAGCACTATGCCTAATATTCTTGATGTTTCTGTAAAGAAATATATCTCCTTGTGTGTCTTGCTACTTTATCAGCCATGGCAGTGTAGGTCAGAGGATGAGAATTCACACACACACTGAGGTTTCGGAGAAGACTGATGGCACTGGTGACGTCAGGATCTAAA
Organism: Clarias macrocephalus; assembly: GCA_011419295.1. Classification (NCBI taxonomy): domain Eukaryota; kingdom Metazoa; phylum Chordata; class Actinopteri; order Siluriformes; family Clariidae; genus Clarias; species Clarias macrocephalus. Next base: position 142,675 of record JAAGKR010000410.1, read on the forward strand.
TAGAGGTCCACGTTCGCATTCAGGGATGATTGGCTTTCTTATCTGACTTGCGGCGTGCCCCAGTACCGAGACCACCTTTTCCAGAGGAACTGTGCCCGAGCAGTTTTCACATCAATTAAAATATACAGTACAGTTCCAGGTCTTTGTGCCCGCGTTCCCAAAATTCCCAAAAATGCATACACTCACTCATTCACACTCTACGGGCAATTTGGGAACACCAGTTAGCCTAATTTGTAAGTCTTTGGGAGGAAACCGGAGTACCAGGAGGAAACCCACCAAGCACAGGGAGAACATGCAAACTCCATGCGCACGGAGACGGGAATCGAACCCGGACCCTGGAGGTGCAAGGCGAAGGTGCTAACTACTACACCACCGTGCCCAACATGTTAAAAAAAATTTTTTTTTGAACAGACAGCCTTAGTTACAACAAAAATTTGTTATAGATCGACTGCCTGCATGTACACTTTACCAAAATGTAATTAACTTTACATTTTTAATTATTGGCCAGTAACTCCTTTTAAAATAGTTGATGAATGAGCCAGAGTATGCCAATGAGTAATCAGCCTTAAAGGTCCCATATTTTACTATATATTTACAAGTTAACATTGTGCCTATTAATGCTCCAGTTGAAAAAAGCTTTAGGCCAGGAGGGAAGGGATTTTCTTCTATGAGGTCACATTAGGAAGAAAATTGAATCGACTTGTTTTAAGGTCAAAAAACACGGGGAATGTTTTGTTTATTTTCTCTGTTTTTTATATAATTTGTATGCGCTGGAGATCTGCCTGGATGTCGAAAATTGACTAAAAAGTCAATTTCGCATAATAGCTGCCCTTTAAGGGCAAGTTCAGAGGGCAATGAGTAAATCATTGTCAAAGTCAGAGGCAAAGTCACAAGGGAAATCAATATTCAGAAGAACTTAAAATAAGGGTGGAGCCAAGACAAATCAAAACAGGATGCATGCGAGCACATATAGAGGAATAAAAATTTTAAAAAAGGAAGTGTGTTGTGTTAACATTTTGGTGCAATTTCAAGGAGAACTTGAGGACAAGTAACATCCAAGGGTTGACTCCCCCTTATGGCCAACTCGTACTGCTTCATTTGTACCATCTGGGTGGCTTGGAAGCAACTGGGGCCTCCAAGCCACCCAAAGTACTCGGGCATCTCCGGCTCCATGAACATAAGTGAATTTATGGGTCGATCATAGCCGTGAGTTAGTTCCAACTCATACTCCTTCTTGTTAAAGGTCCGCACATCGGTTCCCTTCAATTCTGGAGGAATCCCATGTCATGGCGAGCCGTGGCACGGAAAGTGTGTATGCGATGTGATCCTGCACATCTCAGTCTCACCCCTCAGCAGCTGTGTATTATGGCCTGATCAGCAGTTCTGCAGTGTGGCTGCCTTAGTCTCGCCTCATCTCGGCGCGATGGCTGTCAGATAGGCAGCTCAGTCGTTCCTCCTCCACGCACTGCATGTTCGTTTAGATTCATGCAAAAATGAGTCATTCTTCTTCTCCTTCTTCTTCTTCAGTATACTGATCATCAGCCTGCTGACGTCCTGTGTGGGTTCCAAATAAGGAAAGAGACAGGAAGCGAGGAAGACTAAATTCGCTGCAGGATTTTTTTCCTTTGAAGCACTATGCATTAGTACCACCCAAGCCATCCAGGATCATCTGAGCTGCTATTGGGACCGCAGGACGTCTAGGACGAACCCGCTGACTACTCGGCACGTCTCCTTTCACTTTTGATGGTTGTCTTTTTTTTTTTTTTGTTCCGCTGAGACAGAAATGTAGGACATCTCTCTCTTTCTCTCTCTCTAACCTCATGGCTTGAATAGTCTCAGCAGAAAAACAGAAAGACAGACAGAGCGAGAGAGGGAAGAGCTTTCAGGAATGCAAACTGTTAAAGAAAGCCTGGAATCAAAACCTAGCTTGTGCCCCTGCTTGAATCATCCTTGTCAGTCGTTTTTCTCCCACTAACTTTTTCTCCCCCAACACATTAAGGACAGTGTGGTGATGAGAATTGTTGAACGTCTGTCTGTGAATGACGATTCTAGGCTGTGGCTCCTGCGAACGGAAGGCCTGATCCTTGTAAATCTCCAGATGAGGCCTCCGAGTGGTGCAGTGGTAAAAGCGCTCGCCCTACCATCTGGAGATCGCGAGTTCGATTCCCGGGTGATGCTGTAACCTCTCGCAGCCGGAGGTCTAGAGAGAGCTGATTGGCCGAGCTCTCTCAGAGGGGAGGGATGAGAGGTACTTAACGCTCCCACATTAATCACGGCTCTACAGCCAATCAGGGGCATCTGTGAGCTCACGCAAGCGGAAGGAGCGGATAGCGCTGTCCTCCGAGTGTGTTACTCCGCCTCCAACGGTGCGCAAGCGAGCTGTTCGAAAAGATGCGGTCGGCTGGCGTCATGTGGTTCGGAGGAAACACGTGATAGTCTTCGGCCCTCCTGGCTGAGTGGTAGTAGTAGCCTTAATGTGGAGCCCCCTAGTGACGGGGAGGAATTGGACACGACTAAATTAGGGAGAATTAGCCTTTTCCACATGTTTGGCCCATTAAAGGAGTTCCTGGGGAAAAAAAAAAAACTTTCTACCTTGATGGTATCCAAGCACTAGTGAAACACTGGGATAAGTGCATCAGTGTAGCAGGGGATTATATAGAGATCGAAACAGTCAAGGTTTGACAAGAAGCTTGGAACATTTTTTCATAAGAAGTACAAGAGCATGGAACATTTTTTCATCAGAATTCATGTGTGTGTGTGTGTGTACTTTTCATCTTAAACTCGCTCAACTAGCCCAAAGCCCAAGTGCTATACCCTGACTGGAATACATTATAAACCTGAGTGTGAGTATGAGTGGGTGTGTGTGTCCACCCAGAATTAACAGGGGGCTTTCTGATGGAGGTCAGGTGTCAAATCTGTGGACACACACCGGCTGTGTTCATCTACCAAGAACAAAGGCAGGTCTGATGGGATCCATCAGCGCCGATGCGTGGCCCAAGGACATCTGACAGCGTGCAAACTGTCTCTCTCTCTCTCTCTCTCTCTCTCTCTCTCACTGGTTCACTCTTTCCTATCCAATAAATCCATCTCTGTTCTGAAGAAGAAACATTAACCAAGTCGAGTCAAATAATCTGACTCTCAATATACTGAAAATCGCTGTCATAGTGAGCGCTAATGAGGGAGGTGAAGCGATATGTGTGTGTCGGTGTGTGTGTGTGTGTGTGTCTCAACAGATCAAATCTGAGCTATTTCCTGGGCTTCATTTTCCTTTTTTTTTCCCTCCCACATTTTATTCTCTTCCGTTCTTGTGCTTGTCGGATGGAGCTGTCAGAGGAGCAACAGCTGACACTCTGCTTCAAAAATAGCTTCGAAAAAAGCAACAAGCCTAGACACACACACACACACACACACACACACACACACACACACACACACACACACACAATGTCCATCTGAGCTCAGCTACAGTTCAAGATGCACCCTTCATTATTAAAAAAAATAATAAATAATTTTTTTAAAAAAACGTCAATTTCAAAATTATTGGCACCCAAGAGTGACACCTTGCATGCACCCCGAGTCGCTCCCTGTGTTGTGTAAGAGGGTTTGAGGTGTGAACAGAGGATGACTGGAGAACACGGGTAATGACGCTCTGACCATGGAGATCGCTTCTCTGCTGCGCGGAGACATCCGGACATTCCCCCGAACGTTCGGTGTACCTGCACGTGCAGACGTGTGAGGCCGAGCTTTAAAGACGAGGATGATGCCAGGATTTGTCAGGGTTTGGAGATGAGATCGTTATTTCAGGCTGTTAATTAACAAACACATTCTGCGAGCTGAGTGAAGGTGCAGAGGTTCACATCTTTAATTACAGGCAGAGACGTGCAGCACAAAGACACTCTGTGACTACTGAATACTAACAAATGACACTGTCTGTCTGTCTCTGTGTGTGACCTATCTATCGATTTGTCTGCCTGTTTAACTATCTGTCTTTGAATTAATCTGTCTGTCGATCAATCTACCCGTCTTTCTATCTGTCTGTCTGACTGTTTGTATGTCTATCTTCTGATTCTCTCTTTCAATTTATTTCAAAGAGATATAATCTATTATCAAATATATTAATCTGTTTGCCAAGCTGTCTGTCTTTCTGTCTATTTATTTATTTACTGTCTTGATCAGTCTATCTATCTATCTATCTATCTATCTATCTGTCTGTCTGTCTGTCTGTCTGTCTATCTATCTGTGTATCTGTCTATCTGTCTATCTATCTGTCTGTCTATCTATCTGTCTTTCTGTCTGTCTGTCTATCCATCTGTCTGTCTGTCTGTCTATCTATCTGTCTATATGTCCGTCTATCTATCAATCTATCTGTCTGCCTGTCTGTCTGTCTATCTATCTATCTGTCTGTCTGTCTATCTGTCTGTCTGTCTGTCTGTCTATATGTCTGTCTGTCAGGCTGCTTTTCTTTCATTTCATGGCTATAGTTTATCTCAGTCTCTTCGGAGCATTTCTTGAACAATCCTTGATGTTTGTAAAACTCTAAGTACATTCCTCAGAACTGATTTCAAACAGCGCCACACAGTGGAATATGTGCAGAAGCCTGTAATTTGCCTAGAATCCTTAGTTTGTCTCTTTTGAAAGTAATTACCTGTTAACACCAGCGAGCGTCAGCACCGTTAGAGCGATAACATTTTTTTGTTTGCTTGTAAACATGATCGTCCAGGTAACAGTACGGTCTGTAAGTTCTGTCTGATCCACACTACACCTCATTCCTGATGCACTTATTTCCTGTAAATCACTTTCAGTAATCCATCTTACACATTAGTGCATGAGTGACTGCAGGAAACTGGGCAGGAATCGCTTTTAGAGGTGAGCATACTGTAATATGTGACAGACTGTGTCACTGGAATGCAGAAAGGAAAAAGACAATATGTTTTACAGGACTGCATAGCATGAAGGAAAAACTGTCTAAACCTCTTCTGTTCCTCTTCCACTGCACTTCCTTATTCTTCTTCTCCTTTCTGGCTGTTGCTCTCTGTTCATTGTGTCAGAACCTATACCCCTATGGTGTACTCTGTCAATACACACATGTAAAATCTCTTAAAAACTCACAAGATCACAGATGCTCACTTAGTGCCATGAGTTACTAATTATTTTGTCCTAGTGGACAGAATGGGAACTGCAGGAGGCACTTATATGTAGTCTCACTGGGGCAGGAATGACGCTGCCCCATGCTAAGAGAACAAGCAAGACAACGAGGTTTCCAAAATGTTCCTGTTTAAAATACTCTGCATCAACCAGATTTTAAATTAGATTTTAAATCATTTTAAAGCAAATGATTATGATTAATTCTAATAAATATTCAAAAGAAAAAAAATGTTTATGTGCCTTTGGGATGGAAATCGTGGTAACACCTGGCTAGTTTGTTCTGGTGGGAAGAAACACATCGCAATGCCAGTACTTCCTTCCGAATGTAATCATTAGGTTTTCAGCGTACTTCCACATCGGACTCGTTTCTTCCCTGCAGAGCCTTCACAGCCACATCTCCTGGCTGTCATCTGTGCCACAGCGCTGCAAGATGAGGAACACAAACAGAGGCATGATAAGGAGCTTAAGTGAGCTATAAACAGTACGAGCTCTCGTGTTGCTTAAGCGAGATGACAGATTAGTCGTTCCCTCTGCCATTTCAGTCTAGTCGAGAAGCTTCAGCCAGATGAGCCACTGGGTTTGTTTCAGTTCCACAGATTAAGGTCTTTACCACTCGAGTGAGAAGTACACAATGCCATCTTCTGCATGTGGGTGTGTTTCGTGCTTTAAATATCTGTACCTGCTGTTAGACGTAGAGGTACATGTTCATTTGAGTCGTTGGTGGCAGGTACGTGGTCGCACCCCAGCCAGTGAGGTTAAAGGCCACCAGGGTATCGAGCCCGGGTAAAAAACAGGAGGGTTGTGTCAAGAAGGGCAAAAAGGGCAATGGTGCACATTAGATGATCTGATAAAGGAAGCAGTGAAAAAAAAGAAGTAGAAGAATATTAGTTGGCTGTTGCTGTCTGGGAAGCATCGTGATGTCCACGTCTGAGAGGTCGGACCACTTCACATATTACCATCAGGCCTGTGGGAGCATTCATGTGTGGAGTTTCTTCTCAACCTAGAAAGTGGGCTCACGTACAAATTTTGACTAATAACACAGCCATGGATGAAGAATGGCACAAAAGCATTCTCAGAGAGTAACTTCTCTTAACCATCCGAAAACAGTTTGGTGATGAACAACACCTTTTCCAAAATGCAAAATGGAGCGTCTTCTCATAAGGCAAAAGTGATAACTAAGCGGCTCGGGGAACAAAACATCAAAATTTTGGGTGAAGAACTTCCCAGACCTTAATCCCTTTCAGAACTTGTGGTCAGTCCTCAAGAGGTCGGTGAACAAACAAAAACGTATACATTTTGAAAAACTGCAAGCATTTGGTTTATGCGAGAATGGGCTGCTATCAGTCAGGATGCGGTCCAGGAGTTGATTGACAGCATGCCAGGGTTGAATTGCAGGGTCTTGAAAAAGAAGGGTTGACAATGCACATATTGACTCTTTGCATAAACAGTCCCTTAAGAATCTCCCAGTCTGTCTACCTGTCTCAATCTCTCTCTGTCTGTCTGTCTGTCTGTCTGCTTGTCCATCCATTTATCTTTTTTATCAATTGCTTTGCCTAATTTTTGCAACATGCTGTGTCAGAGCTTCAAGTGCATTTGTCAAGACTATTCATATAAGCAAAAACAAAACACCGTCAATCATCAGTGAACAGCTCGCCCACAGCTCTTAGCTCATGTTTCAAAACTAAACTCTTATGTCAATGAACAAGTCAGCGCCGTCAGACTGATCTGTTCCACTGGCATGGTGTCAGTCAAGGTCCTTGACATGTTTCTCTGTTTTGTCAGGAGGACGATGGAGAACTTACATCTGCAGCAGTGTGTGGAGTCCTTTGATACTCTTGTAATACCCTTCCAATACTGCAAGGGAAACAATTTGTCTAAGACCCCTTGCATGCTTCACATGCAGCGTTGATGGCATCAAGCAATGGCAACTGTTGTAATGGTCTCTGATCATATTCTTTCCAGTCAGTGAAGAAGAGTATGGTGGCAGGAAATCTCTCAACATCCCTAGGGTGGAGTCATACTGCTGGCTGATGACATCAGAGTGGCTGAACACAATGACATAGTTCTGCAAGTCACCTCTCATCACACCACAGTTCCTTAAGGAGAGTGTACAACAAAGTTAGCAGGTGTTGTAGTAGAACGCACGTGGACGAGGGTCGTTCTGGTCAAACTGAGACTTTTGATTGAGCTTCTGTTAATTCTCTATACCATCGACTGGTGAGATTAGCGGGAAATTGTTCCTAGAGCACCGGTGAATTGTAAAAAAAAAAGTGAATTTTGGATTTGGTGAAGAAAAAAAAATGCCTATAAATATTCCCCCTAAACACTTTAATTTCATTTCAAACTCAGCTTAATACATTACCTTTAATACTGTACAGTACTGGAATGTAAAATACCATGTTACTCCATATGTACTGCATGTACTCATGCAGCCGCGGTTTTCTTTGGTATCAGTAACTGGAGGGTAAATACGGTAATAATTCACCATCACAAGTGGCGTTTTTTCCTCTACGTCGCTTTGTGTTCTCTTTACAGTACTAAAAAAACATATCATACAGTATTATATTTCATATGGAAATTTTGTTTAATTTATATTAATATTTATGTTAGAAAATTAGTAAATTATATTGTTCTTAAAATGCATGAAAAATTATACATTGCCACGAAAAAAAAGGAATGATGAAAATTGAGAAGGATATTTGCGGTTTCCAGGAAATTCGCGTGAGGTTTCCGCGAACAATGATTTATTAGGTCTTGACGAAAAATCCACGAACGGGAACTGAAGCTGCAAACGACTGTGTGGGGTCGACTGTATAACTCTATATAACTGTAAATATATACTATACACAATATTATATCTCTATATAACTGCATTCCATGGGTGTTGTAGACGTACTTTACTCGATAATGTTGAATCTAATCTAATAAAATCTAATCTAATTTATTCTAATCTAATTAAAGCAAATCTAATTTAATCAAATCGAATTAAATCTGATATAATGGAAGTAAATCTAACCTAATTAAATCTAACCTAATCTAATTCAGTCTAATCAAATCAAATTAAATCTCATCTAATCTATTCTGATCTAATTAGATCTAATTCGATCTAATGACATGTAATTTAATCTCATTTAATCTAATTAAATCTAATCTAATTACATCCAATCTAATTTAAACTAATCCGATCTAATGACATCTAATCTAATCTCATTTAATCTAATACGATCTAATGACATCTAATCTCATTTAATCTAATTGAATCTAATT